>OW121688.1:21353104-21793321 GCA_933228735.2 Amblyteles armatorius
TCTGGGTGGGCGATATTGGTCCCTTTTATGCTTCGGTTACAAAAAACGGTGGAGAAACGGTAGATAACAAAATGTTAGAGAAACAAAGGGTGCGTATAGGAGCGTATGGGAGGCGAAAACATAAATCGATCAATATTTTCCGTATCGCTAAACATATCGACTATATTACTTAAATGCAGCAATCCAAAGGTGGCCAAAAGTTTTATATTTGTGAAGTAAAAACGTATCCAAAATTTTCACTTCCGGGTAGGGTGAGGGATGTTGTCTTGGGCTTAAAATGGAAAGTGCCGTGCGCGGGTGCACTTGAGATATACACATATATATACACAACCGTATGTAACTATATGTAGCAAATAGAAGTAGGTAAGGTAAAATACGAGAGACTCGGAAGATTTCTTCTCGATTCGCGACGTCGATGTCTGATGGAGCGTGAGAACGCGACGAGAATCGAGTGTATCAAATTCGCTCCTATCCCTGTCTCGCTATCTTTGAAACTCTGCCGGGACTCTCTCCTCCTCGACTTCTTAAAACTCTCTCGCTCAGTCCCGCTTCCGTATCCAGCCTATCTTTCCGTCGTTTTCTCACTCTCGAAAAGCTGACGCTTCGCCGAGCTCTTCCTGAATTATTTATCATCCAAATGGAATAAACATTTTCGGTAAGGCATCCAACTTGTCAGGCACGTAAGGTACCTATACAGATATAGAAACTCCGTGCCGGTTCGAGGCGCAGTGTGGAGAAGATTCACTTATGCACCAGACAGAAATATCCCTCCGGTTTGTACATACTATACAGATCCAAACGCGACCCTGCAACGGAGGGAGACAATGAAGTCTTGATAATTGTAGAAGTTGCTTCATTGCCAATTTACATTTTCGTCTCATCAAAGATTCTTCGTGGGCTTGCAGAGTCACGACCCAAGAGATTCCTTAAATATTTTGCGTTCATGATAGACATGTTTCATTGTAATCGTTGTTCCGGAGTTGAAGATGCGACTCCGAACATGGATAGGAGCAGGGTAGATTTTTTTAACAACCGAACTACCTCAATCTAATCTGTGCAAAGGTAATTCTTAAATTTAGGTAATTCATTGCGAGCGCGTCACTGAAATTCTCCGAGCCGATTAATGTCTCAGTGAAGAGCGGAGAAAGGTAAGATCTTTCCAATAATTCGGTATTTCACTAATTCCAGCCTTGTCCCGGATCATCGACCACTTCGGAGAAATTCAAGTCAGGAAACGCGCACCAATACCTACAGCTCCATCTCTCAGACCTCGGTGCTTGATAATAATGTTAAAAAATACCGATATAATGTAGGGCGTGATTTTGCATAATAAAATAATACGCTATTATACTTCGCCGGGGCTCTTTCGAGAAATCAATAATGCTGCGGCGCAGAACGGCCGAGGAGGCGGGGGTATTGTTAATGTTCTCCCCTCCCTCGCTTCCTTTAATTAGGATACGCATATGATACCATACATA
The DNA here is from genome assembly GCA_933228735.2 of Amblyteles armatorius. Lineage (NCBI taxonomy): Eukaryota > Metazoa > Arthropoda > Insecta > Hymenoptera > Ichneumonidae > Amblyteles > Amblyteles armatorius. The sequence continues at coordinate 21,354,583 of OW121688.1, forward strand.
TATGTATTTATGCTTATTATTCGTGACTCGCTCTGCGCGACCTAAATATTTTTTCAATATCCCCGTGTTTAAAAATGTTTACTAAAAGGTTTTTGTGCTCGATTTGCTATCAGGAATCCGACAGCGGATCTAATTTTCCAGAGCGACGTAACGGCACGGTTCGACGCGATCGCGTCTCCGATCTTTGAGCGAAAGAAGCGACTGCGAAAGCGTCGCCCGTCGAGCTGCAGTCGCAGAAACCGCGACCCTTCGTTCCCTCCGCACTTTCGACCCGGTATCTCTCTTTCTCCCTCAGGATTAATGCGTGAAACGTAACGGGGTGGGCTCGAGCTCGAGCGCTTTCGTCGATCTTGCGCCGGTTTCGCCGGGATGATCGAAGAGCTGGCCCCGCATCTTCGCTGCCGAGGGAAGGGTTCCCGAATGGTATGCCCGTGTCGGTGTGCTCGCGAGGGTTCGTTCGTGCGCGGGCCGAGCACACCGAAAGTGGACAGTTACTAATGGATTACAAGGAATTCGCGGGCCATTAATGCGCACTCATATAATGATAAATAGCGGGGCAATGCTTTAAACGATGACGGGTGAGGACCGCGAGCTTCGGCGTTCGTATATTTTTGGCGGTTGTGCTCACACACACACACACACAACACAATACATTCGCAAAGGCGTAAGATACATAAGATCGCATATAAACGCGCGCAGGTAGAGCCGAAGTTCTCGATGGCGATATCGTCGAGCTTTGGTTGCATCGACGTGCGTTGCCGATCGCTTTAGTATCTGTGAAGGCGCACGCACGCTAAACATATGTGCACACATGCGCGATACACACGATCATCGGAGTTCATCGCCCACCGGCACACGATCTCACGTGAATTCTTCCGAACATGTTTGCGACGCGGGACGTACGTCGCTTAAGGGGTCGCTGATTTATCGGAATTCACGTCGTCCCCGTCTTCGTCCGGTCTCATCGTTATCGTCGCCGTTGTCGTTCGGCTCAGCAGTCCGTCCAGCTGTTTACCGCGTCGCGATATGACCGGGCGTCTCTCGCTCGTATGGCAAGCCCGGTACAATGCACCGATATAATGGCGGGCGCGGACAATGCGCGACCGGTCTCTCGGACCGATGCTGATTGCGTCTCTCGATAATGAGAACAACGATATCCGAGTCTCGGTTCGATGCCGCTCGGTGGAGATAAAAGAAAGGAGCGGGGATTCCCGATGTCGCGGCGAGAAACTCCGCGTCCGGCGGCCTCTTCTACGAGGGCGGCGTGCGTGCCGGAAATCATCTATTGAATGCGAGTACACTCGCACGCGAGGGCACCGAAGAGTGTCGCGGCAGTCGAACGAAGACGTCGGCGTCTTCGCCGAGCTCGCCCTCAAATTACCTCTCCTATGGCGTCAGGAATTGCGTGTGTTCTTCGTGCAGTATGTGCGAGTCGCACATATCTACCTACGACCGCTATACGAAATGTATGCGCTAATGAACCTTTGTTATGTACGTGTTTGCGAACCGTTTGCACTGGCGGACCGTATCATCTCCGTCGGTCGCGACCGAGGCTGAGGCTTTATATGCCTACGGTAAATTCCCCTTATGCCTGGACAAACAGAGAAACCACTAAGTCCGCTGACCACAGGCTGAGTGCGAGATTGAGCGTTGGTATCTTCCGCCGAGGCTCGCCGTGCCGAGGATGAGGCTGGAAAGCTGATTTCGGAAAAGGCGGTCAACAATCCTTCAGCGTCTCGACATTCTCGGCCGATTGCTTTCTGCCGAAGGTCCGGCGATGATAGCGAAAGCCAAATATTGTGCGACATCGCTGAAGACACTTTTGTGGGAGCAACCGATTGGTTACGATGATTCGTAGGCCTGGTGATGATCAAAAGTAGGTCGCAGAGTGGGGGAGCGGAGCGAAGTGCAACACAACCGGTCAGTTTACACGGCGGATTTGGTTCAGATCGTTCCGGTCGGAGAACGATGAGACGTTGGGCGTCAAGACTGGTTCCGAGGCAGTCCACCCCAAATCTCTTGGCAGACGCCAATTGATAGTCCTCGAGGTTGAGCATCGTGCAGGGAGGGTCGAGAGTGGGGAAGCGACCAAGGGTAAGAATGGCTCGTAGTGCAGAAAGTTCAGTGCAGCGTGCGGTGCGGAAGGGTCCGAAGAGGTTCTCGAGGCGGTCGAAGGTCCGCTTTGGCTGGTTCCGAAGTCGAGGGACCACGTCGAGTGGTGGGGCTCGGCGCGATTCGACGACACTTCGCGAATTCGCAAACGGTCCTTCACAAAACCCCCGCCGATTGTTCCGAAATCAATACACCAGCGACGATATTGCGGAGAGGCGCACGGTCAAAGGGAGGAGGGAAATCCACGGACTCGATGCGATACATAAAGAAAGAACGGAACCGAAGAGGCGAACGGTGCGGAGGGAGCGTTTCGACCGTCGGAGCCGGGCGACGGCCGAGCGTGTACATAGAAAGACGGAAAGCCACGGAGAGCTGCCGGGCTCGGTGTCGGTGCCACGTCCAATAAAATTGCCGGTTGCAAGCCTCGGGGCCGAGCACCCATGCGGATAAATCGCAGAATCGAACCGAATCCTTCGTAAGATGAGGAACGGCTCGATGATGCAGCGGGAAAGAGCGAAAGTAACTTGTGCCGCGCCTGGAGCAACTGCTATCGCCACTCTCGTGACTAATTCCCAGGGAAAAGGAATGACCCGGCGTCGGGGAGAGCGTGTCGACCGAAATGGCCGTGTCCCGATACAACGGCGGGGAACTTTCGAAGAAGGGAATAAACAGTTTCGGATAACAAGAACGATGCGGACTTCAAAGTTTGAATCGGGCGAATCGCCGTCGTATCGGGACGGGACTTAGCGTCTGGGGTTCCCAACGTTGAGTTCCCGAGGCCACGAAATGTTCGAGGACTCTTATCCAAGTTCTTGCTAGATTGGTCCCGAGAGGCTCGAGAAAGGGTCCTCTTTGTTTGGCTTCTTATGTGATGTGTGTAAAGGAGCTCGGAAGACGGCCACGTTCGTGAGGCAGAGCGAGCGGCATATGGAGGCTACGATAATTCCCTCGGGTTTGGAATTCACGCCGTTCAAGGAGAAAAAGCTATGAGGGAGTTCTCAAGAGTCTAAGCGGTTTGGATACCTGGAGCTTCCTCTTCGTACTCGAAAGCGCGGTACATCGGAGCCTTGTCTCAATAACTGATTCTCCATTCTCTTAGAACACTGGCTTTTGTATTCCCTCATCAACTTTTAACGACCCCAAACGCTGTCTTCTCTCCTTTCGCCGTCCTCGCAAGCTCGGATACTTTCCGCTTCCCTTGTTTTGCGCTCACTCGCATCAGCCGAGTCTCCAGCGTGTGCACGCATCAAACCTTAAACTCCGGCATAGTAAAGTGCCGCATTACCTCAACAACAACTCTCAATCGAGCTCCCTCGCGGAGGCACATAACTTTCTCTGATAAGAATGATTGTATCGGGTAATCCGGTGTGACGACTCAGCCAACGGTTGGACACCGAAGCTTCGATGTGGAAACATCGCTAACAATCTCGGTATGTACACGAGACAAAGTCGCCGATCCAACACAGCGCCTGCAGCGCGACGCCTTCGTCCCTCTGGCATCGGACACCAACTCTATCCGCACTGTGGTCAGACAACGGCAAATGAAAGTCGTAGCGTCAAGGGAAACCAGAGGAAATAAAGAATGAACAATTCCCGAACTGTGCCAGCCAATTCTCTATCTCCGGTCTAAATAGGATACAGGGACATCATGGAAGACGACAGCCGGAGCGGACACATGGCACGAGCACCGGGGCCGGCGCACATGGCTACGCGATCGACGATGAAACAGCCGTGGAGAATCGTACCTGCGGGCTGTCCGATTTCAATCTGACCGCTCACGTGTTCCGAGAGCGAGGGATGAAACGGGGCTTCGAGGGCTCGCGGCGTTGTTGGTCTCTGCGACCCTCTCGCTTCGAGTGCCCACACGTACAGCGGGACGGAACGGAGCGCGGAGGGACCGGATACAGAGGGGAAACTGCGTCCCACAGAGTCCTTCTCCCGCGAGTGAACCGTGCTGTAGTTGGCTACCGTGCATATAACCCAGTCCGAACTTCGTCGGGGCGTCCTCCCTCGCCATCGTACGCTCCGCGTTAATCACGGAGTGTTACGTGAATAAGGAGGAACCGGCGGGGAGACGAGAGAAACCCGCGACGGGAGTGCCGGAGGGAAAACCCTCCGCCGCCCTCGAACCCCCCCGGCCGGCCAACTCCGAAAATTATCGCTTCGCGATTCACGGAATTCCCAAAGTTTCGTCGGAGCCAGACTCCATGGTGCGCCTCGCCCGGCCAATGCTCGTACCTACGACGACACGATTGAAGCCCCGCGAGACTTTCTTCGTCGAATTCGATGGGCTTTTGTGGCCCGAGGTAAACTTTGCAGGGTCGAAGTTTGAAATCAAACGAGTGCGTAACTGGCGCGAAATTTCCATCTGACTATCTGTCCGGAGGTGATGTGACCGGACATGTCGTGGGGCGTTGCGGCGCTGCACGCGCATAGAGACACTGCGGAGTTAGGGTAAAAGTGGTGAATATGGCCCACCTCGATTAACACGTAAATCAATTATATGTTATTATTATACAATTCTATTAATTTTACCGCTAGCGAAAAATGCCAAAAAAAATTTAAACTGAATGTACGATTAGATAAATGAATTTATTAGATTTCAATTAAGCCCATATCCAAATTAGTAAGTTTATTTGTTCCAAAAAATGTTTATTTGATTTGAGTAAACTTTTTTCTGGGTGCGAACATGAGCTAAACCACGGTCATAATTAGCTCCATTCCTGTACGAAATGTACAGATGGTATTCGACGTTATCAATTCTGGCGTTGGCAAAAAATTCCAATATCCGCGTCGCGATATTTGTAAATGGTACACGGGTTAACGCTCTCGTCGACATTCGGCCGGTTTCCGTCGACCCTACACGGCCGATCGTGTTTTTCTGCTTCCCACATTTATAACTCACACAGTTTTACTTTCACATTAGAGAGAATTCATATTTGTGATACGGGCGTACGCGGGTGGAGAGTGGTCGGACGCCTATTTTTACCGCCACAAATCATTCGCCGCCCGCCGGCGAGAAAATACCGGTTCCACGCTATGTGGCACAAACGCACGATGTATACTCGACGCACAGGCGAGTATAGTCGAAGCTCGCTCGTAAACCCATTAACAGATTTAGGGGTGGTCCGTCGGGCGCACCGGGTGCGCGTGTTCCTTCTTCATTTTTCATCGTACGACGAAGAAAAATTTATCGCTCGCGTCTTATATATTATACACCGTCGTCGTGCCTCCTTTCTTATTTTTTTTCTTTTTTTTTTTTTTTTTTTAACCCGCCCCGGCCGAATCAGCTGCCGCGTACAATGTTAACAGGAAATATATGTATATTCAACGGTCGGAATCCTAATGCAAGAACGCGTTACGCGCAAGCTAACGCCGACGATGTCGAACATAAAATTTTTGCCAGCCACCTCACATTCGGCGTCTCAAATGTTTTTTAAACAACATTTTTGTTCCAATTTTATAAACATATGTAATTAAATTTTTGTTTCAACCTTATAAATGTGTGTAATTAAATTTTGTTTCAATTGTATAAAAATGTGTAATTAAATTTCTGTTTCAATTTCATAAAAATGTATAATTAATTTTTAATCCAATAATTTTTTTTTTCATAAAAATGTATATTTCTTTTCTTATCAAAATATAACGTTAAGGAACGCAAATACCTCGTACTTTCAAGCGCTTCCGGTTCATCGCGACACATGAGATTCTCCGATTGAAATGACCGAAAATCGTGTGTCCTTTTTTTTACGGAAATTTAAATGTCGAATTTTCGAATTGGCCGTTCCATCCCGATTTCGTAAAAGTTATCCTGCGCATGATTAAAGAAAAAACGTAGCTTTTAACGTCGCGCTACCGAATTACCGTGCCGCATGGAATGTCTGAATAATTCAGAATAATCTGTCCCACATCAAAGTCCGCGTGTGACGCTGACGACGTTAATGAATATTAAATATTCCGACGGCCTGTTTTACATCATTAGGCGGATTCGCTGTGTACGCTGGCCCGCTATGAATCGGCGAAATTTTCCATTTACACTATAACGCGGAACGAAAATTTTACGAAGCGTACACCGATGCAATGCATATCCAAATGAGCTGTTGTTCCCCGCGCGATAGACCCACGGCGCAGCGGTTTTAATTCGCGGAATCGGGACGCGTGTATGAGCAGCATCAACAACGGACGCAAGGGACGAGGAGAGGAGCGGCGTTCATTGAGAACCCATTTCACGTTCTCATTATACATGCTCCGCCCCCGTTGATTACAATTTTCGGCTCGCCGGTTCACCGCCCGACGGTGAGGGGCGTTGATTACAACTTCGAGGTCGCGGATACAGCGCGCTTCTCGTACCGCGAACAAGAAACTCCCCCCCCCCCCCCCCCCAACCTCCCGCGCTGTTTCTCCCGATAACAGACAGCCAATGACGGAATCGCAATGAGAAAATTAAAGTTATATACATACAAACATATATTCTTGAAATAAATGTCTAAATGAAAATTACATGTTTTGATAAATATATCCGAATTATAAAAATTATTAAACAGTTTATAAAATTTTTTAAACTTTTTGTTAATTCAATTCTATAGGCGCGGAATGTTCGAATTGGATTTTGGGCGCGTGTAGTTTTTCACGGCGTAGCGACAAAGGCATCGACTCGGCGAGAGGTGCGGACAATTTCGCGACAGCGCAGGCTCGGGATGTATCTCTTAATATCTCATTTGCATACGGGAAGGTACGGCCTCGCGTACACATGCGCGATGTGTATGGAGGTGTGTATAGACAAGCGGCGCTGGAATTAAAGTTGAAACTCCGAAAAATTTATGGTGGAAGAAAGATTTCGGGGTTTACGGTCGGCCGACGATGGGACCTCTGACCGCGGCCACCCGCGGTCCTCGAGAATTTGTAATTCCTAATTACCTGTCCCAACGTCTGTGTGTAAGCACCGCGCGTACTATATTTACCCCTCGTCCTACACTTCGGCCTTGGGCGAACGAACGTCGGTAAAGGTGGTTACTATTTAGCCTTATCGTTATCTGTCATCTGTTATCAGTATGGAAACGAAGCACCGGCACAAAAATACTTCGTACTCGGAGGGAGACCTGCGAAAGTGGAACAAAAATATCGAGCCATGGAAAGAGCGTAGAGCATAACCGGCGAATGTGGGCCACTTAAAAATTTCGTCTGTATCTGGCAATTTTATATTTTTAGAATTTTTTTTTAACCGACATCTCCGGGTGGTCCATCTTACCCGGCTTTTTTTGCACGCTTGATAACGTCGACCATAGGGGTCGGCTAATAATGGACCCCCTACGGACGTGTCGGGAAAATTTCAATAATAAATTTAAATATTAAATTCAATGTTGATAAATTTCAATATTTTAAGGAGATAAAAAGGTGGTCCTTTTTAAAGAACTACGATTATTCCAAGAAATCAATGAGAGTCGAGACAGGTTGTTCGATGTCTTTAAATCTCATGAGAAGCAAGGCTTAACAGTCTAAAAAACCGAGAGAAAGATCTGATAGAAATTAACATAAATGTGGTAAAAACTGACGGAACTTCAAGGTATACGGGAATTACAGCGACGTCCTGGCAAATGTTCGTATTGAACACAACACATTCTGCTAGAAAATATGGTAATTTTTTCTATCGCAGATATTACCCGAATATCACGCAATTTTTGTTAGAATGTAAACACTTGTTACTCGAAAATATAGTAATCGGTACTTTTGCAGGTTTTACCGGCATATTATATCGATCAAATTTTTTTATGATCGGCAAAACTCTCAGTTTTAATCCACGAAATTTTCAGTTTTAACCCACGAAATTCTCAGTTTTAATCCACGAAATTCTCAGTTTTAATCTACGAAATTCTCAGTTTTATCTACGAAATTCTTAGCTAGACACGCAAAATTTTGCCAACCCGCCCTCTGGAAAAAAATTACCATATAGATCGGATAAAAATTGCTATGCCCCTTGTAAACATTTCGCACTCTGGTGTACCATGTTGGCTAGTCGAAATTTACCGCGTATGGTAAATTGGTAGAAATTAATTTTTATCCTATTTTTTATGACTTTCGATTTTATATGTATATTTTTTTTTATTTCGCATTAATGTCGACAACAGGTGGTCCATATTCGCCACTTTTTTCCTACACGACTACGAGCGTGTGAGGTAAGACAGGGTACCGTGACGTAACTTGCGCTTTGCTTCTCGAGTCGAGTCGATTACGTAGCTCTGGCACCGTTTAGGCTTGACGATTCTTCTTTCATTCTTCCCACAGTTTTCAAAGAAACTGTGCACAGGATTCCACGAAAGCGGGTGAGAGGAAAGTAAACGGGAAAATGGTTATGTCGACGTGCCGCACCGCGAAACAATTGGCAATTATCGGACTGTGCCCGATAGCAGAGCGTGCACGCTTCCCTTCTACCCTATGAACTTCTTCGAACTGAATTTTCCGAGCGTGCATCCAATTCCTTGAAGAGAAGTTTTGCCGCGAGTTAAAAGTTTTTTGCCGTACAGCATATACGTACGGTGCGCGGTATATGACGAAAGACAAACGGGAGAGGCACGTGTCCGGGAGCTTTAAAGATTTTGCCGACATCCACCACTCGAAGAGAAGGACTCCGTACTATTTAAACGGGGACAGCCTCGCTCAGCGAGGAGAATAAATCCTTGACGAGAAATATGTATTTACCCTGCGCATACACGACCATTTTTTTTAATTTAAAAAAATTTATTTCCTTTACTTTCCCATGAAATACGAAGTACTCGAGGAAAGTATCGTTTTACCATCATTCTCTGCGCTTTCAATTTTATTTTCTCCGAAAAAATTGCAGCGAATTCCTAAAACTGGTGCCTAATCGATGTTGTCAGATTTCGGTTTTTTTTTATCGCTGTGGCGCAATTTTGTTAAATTTTACACGTCTTTCGACATCTCTAAAATTTCATCGGGGCGGTAAAAATACCGAAATCTTAAAAAATTGACTTGGCGCCAGTTTTCGGATTTCGCTGTAATTTTTCTCGAACATAATAAAATTGAAAGTGCAGATAACGATGGTGAAACAATACTCTCTTTTCAGTAAAATGGCAATTTATGCTTGGTAAGCTTTCTTATCAATAAAATCAATGAAAAAATGGGCCGGACAGAATGTACGGGTTTCATGCCGAATCACGGAGAATCGTGAGCCATCCATGTGTGGTTCCGTTGGTACGAATCGTTGGGCGAGAAAAAGCGATAATGTTATGTACTTGCAACACTCGAAGTTGGAGCGACGAGAACTCTGTGGAGGAGGCATAGAGAGATAAAAAGATACTTTCGAGGAGTGGATACTCTTGTGCCGCGTCGAGGCTCTCTCGTACGCTCAGCCGAGATACAGAGATAGAGCAAAAATAAAGAGGGAGGGATACTATAAAAAGGGAAGGAAAACGTGGCCGCGAAGTACGTACTGCCGCATGCTATACTCCACGTTGCCACTCGTAAGTGGACCTCTTTCCGTCTTTCTTCCGGAAAGTGAGGCTGCTGCTTGCTTCTCCAACTCTAACATCCTCGCCGCAACTCGCTCACGCGCTAGAATAAACCCCGGCTCGGATAAACTCGAGTGTGTACGTCTCTCGGACCTTGGGATCCGCCTTCCGGCACTTCCGGCTTCCAACGAGGGCGATTAAGACTTTCCTCTTTTCGCGGTGTTTATCATTGTAAGCCCCGCCACCTCTCGCCGCCGGCCTCGGACGACCGAGCTGGCGAAAGTTTTAAAAAAATAACGAAATATGTGCCACTGGCGTAAACTTGGCTTGTAAAAGTTCCCAAATTTTGCACTCGTATATTTTCTTTTGGTTCTTACTGCGGGTCACTTTTATGGACGCCTTACAGGTTTGAAGCCACTTTCGGTCGTTTCTTTTCATTCTCGGCTCCGACTTTGCAGTTTAAGGACACTACGATAGATATTTCATCGTTACGTTTCGGTGACGATTGTTCGTTCACTAAAAATCAAAGAAACGAAATCTGAAAAACTGTCGACTCATTGAATTCGATGCTACACCGGCGGAAAAGCCAGTTTAAATTACTAAAATCAATTCCACTTGCATTCGTAACTTTCCGATAATATTATTTCACGACTCGAAGCTATCTGCGCCCTGCGATCTGAACCACACACCCAAAATCCTTCGTTTCTCGTGGAAACCGAACGGTGCTTATCCGACACACGTTGAATAAGGATGTGCCCGTCCATTGATTCTCGCCAAACACCGAGGAATCGAAAAAGCTCCCACGGGAGACTGAAAGACTTAGTACACAGCGAACGGTATAGAACAGTGCAATGCTCGACGTGGACCGAGGAGAATTCGCGAGGGGCTGGTGAACAAATGGGGGTTTGCGTTTTCCTCTTCGGAGAAACACCGCCGACATAGACGCCTCTGGCGGGGCTCAGACGTCCCGATGGAACTTTACGGTTGTTTGCCCCGAATATCGATGATAGGGTGAAAGGGGTTTGGCGCGGAGGATGGGCGAGGGGTGGATAAGAGCGAAAGACATGGCAGGTGGATGAGAAGGCAGAGATGGCCTCCTCGTCGAATATAAGCCATCGAATGCTATATAGGGGAGAGCGGTGCAAAATGGCACAGCGGGGCAAAACGGGATAACGAGACAAAACCCAATTTTCCAATAACTTTTGGATAAAACGGCATTGACAATCCGGATGTATCGTTGGAACAAAATGGAGCATCGAAAAATTATTGGAAAATTGAGTTTTGTCCCCACTGTCCCGTTTCGCCCCACTGTCCCATTTTGCCCCGCTCTTCCCTACGCCCTTCGATGAAATACTTTAAGGAAATTTGTGATATTGGCGCATGCACCGGGCTTTTCCTGGCTACGCTCGGGTACGGACGGCCTCCTCAACCCCCGTCTTCGGACGACATTCCTAAAATGTTGCACCTGAAATATGGCGTGCCGAACGTCATCGCAGGATCTCCCAGCTTTCGCGACAGTTCTTTCGTTCGCATTCGCCGCGTTACCCGGCTAGGTAGAAAACCGGATGAAATTCTCCGAGCTGCGAAAGAGGAAGCACGCTCTACCGTGATATCGCTGTCGATAAGTGAGCCCGGGTTTTCGCTACCGGAGTGAATCCATCGTCGGACCTCGGCGTGCCGGTGGCAGCATTATCCCTTCCGCGACTTATTCCTGCTTCTGGTACCGAAACCTTACGGACCGGCAGCGGCGCGATTCCGATTCAGTTTCGATTTCGTTCAGCCCGGTTGCCCTCTTGCCTGCTCCCCGGCTCCGATGGCGCGCGGACCTCTGATTGAGGGATAAACGATAAATTGGCTCGTTGCCTCACGCAGCGCGATTGAAGAATTTGGGATACCCGAGGGAGAAAAAAGCGCCCTATACGTTCCGTGCTTTTAGATCCGGAATCGGGAATGGTCGGTTTTTTTCGGCAACGTAAAACGGTAAAAAGAGAGATGGGAAGTTTTTCTTATATTTTTGAGCACCAAAGTAACTTCTAAAGTTCCAACTGTTTCAAATAATAGGGCTAAACTTCTTACGCTATTTGGCACGCTAGATTGTGCCTCTTTAAGCGATGTTGTTTCGGATTTTGAGACTCAAGTACACCCACAACACACCACGACAAATTTTCATAATTAACCAATTTTTTTCAATATCGCATATTGATTTTACCTGCCCTATTAAAAAGAAACATCAAAAGTTGAAATCATTCTACGAAATGTAAACGATTTTTATCTATGCAAACTTGAACAATATTTTTTAGATTGTCAGACGTAACTAGAGTCATAGCTTAGATAAGGCTAGCAACCAATTTTACTTGTAACATTATTCTTAATAGAAACTCATAAAAAATTGATCCGAACGATCATTTTTGTTACCTTATGTAACGGAAATGAATTCTAACCACGGCAGTTTATGCTAGTCTACCCAGTACAATGCGACATAAGAAACCATTACCTAAGAAGCCTCGTCACTGGAAACGAGGAAATAGATCTGATGAATATTTTATCCGCCTACGTACTCGGCAAAGCAGTTGTTGAAAAAATATATTTTTTTATGTTATAAATAGTTGTATGTCAAGAGCCTTTATAGAAAACGTCTGAGACAAAGAAACAACTTTTAATTTTACTTAACAAGACAAAAAGAAAAAAACCTATTAATATGTGAAAATTAATTTATATCCCTGAAATATCCCTGGAAAGTAGCAATAAAGCATGCATAAAACTATGTTTTATGTATATCCCAATCTTTCCGACTGTGACGAGTCCTCCGAAGCTTCTCCGGAGATCCAGTAATATTATTAATATTCTCCGGAGTTAAGAGTAACGACTCGTTGAATAATTGGTAACCTGACACAATGCAAGGGTCACTCTTTCATCGACTAAGTGATTGAAATGGGATTGAGTCTTTTCTTCGTTACTCGCGCCTTCGGTCCTCTTCGAGCCCTTTTTCAATTCGATAATGCAAGTAACTAATATCGCTGGATGGAGGTAAGAGCTTGCGAAGAGTGCAGGCGAAACGTTGCAGAGGAAGCCAAAACGATCTCATACAATAGTCGCGGGAGTTTTCGGAATAGGATGGAAAGGAGCGAGCGGAGAAGTTCAGTAGCCTCCCAGTGAGGAATACGGTTTGTCCCGGAAGGGACATCAGGGTTTCTCGCGACTTGCCGTGTTGCAGACTGCTTTTCACGAGATTACACAACTTCCGAGGCGGGAGCTGGCGTTAAAAGGAATACATATAGGCACGCAAGCAGTGCGGCCACGGTGAGCACCCAATTCCGCCAGGCAGACTTCTGCAGGGGCGTCAAGGAATTCGTCTCCGTTCCTCTCGATCTCTTCATCTCGACTCACCGGCCGTTTCGCCGAAAGGCGCTTTGTACCGTAGAAAATTACCAGAAGCCTGGGGCAAACAACTCTTGCGTGGCAACTAAAATACTCTACCGATCAACGCATGACTGACACACGAAAGAAAAGAAAGTAACTAACGAGCTCAATACGAAATTTCAGAACTTTCGAAAGCGATGGATCAAAGTGTTCTCGATGAAACACGTAAATTGAAGAACATCAATATTTTGTTGAAAATTAACGAAACGACGAAATCCAATTATGAAACTAATTCACGTTAACGAGGTTTCGAGCTGCTTTTACATAGCATCCGTAAACTGCGAAATGCAACCTCAAAGTCCGTAATTTGGCTCGTGCTTGCTAACTTATTAAAGTTCCCGATTACCGAATTTTACAGAATGGGCTGTGATAACTCTGCGAGTAAAACTGAATATTAATATCATGAAAGAAGAGGAAGCTTGTTCTAAACCCGCGAGTTGCTGATGTAAACGTAGTCACCGGAGCGTCAGTCCTTTCGTAGTCCAATGGCAGTAAAGATACGGCCAATGTGAAAATTATTCAAGAGGTCGCTGGTGTTTTACCGGAGCAAACAAAGTGCGTGCTTGTAACTTTTCCACGAGACCCCGAGTGTCACCGGTGCGCTCCCGGAAGGGTTGAGCCGTCACGGGGAAACGCAGTCAGGATTGGGGTCAGGGCGATCCGGGTGGTATGTCGACTGATTGCTTCCATCCTTCACGGGGCGCGCTGCCGAGTTCACTGCATCTGTGAGCTAGGTGCATGGACTGGGACGGCTATCGTGTATCATAGCTTGTTTCTTGCGTGCGAAGTTTAACGAAGAGCCATGCTCGGGAAATAAGTTCTCCCTTGGTGTTGAAAGACCTCAGGTTGGTTGAGAAAGTTCATCCTCCCATTCGCGATCTTTTTAGCGCCGGACCAACCATTGTACAAAATCTAGATCATTACGATATTCCCCAATTGGGTCTAGAGAAGACCTGGTAGGGCTTTGAACAGGTCCAGACGTAACGCCCTAAAATGGCCAACCATAAACAACAAGTGTATAATATCCATCTTCTTCTTAGTTTAATTAGCACCGGAATAATGGCAATGTTCGTCCATCTAGTTACCACCGAAAGGTATTGACGTTGGCACGGAGGTATACATGGAGGGCGTTGTTAGCCGCTGTCTGACTGCGAATACGGCAGGTCGAGGGTAGCTGCAGTCTTTGCCCCTGTCCGCCTAAGTGACGCGTAACAAGACGTAAGGACGTTCCGACATCGCGGAAGGTTCTCTCGTGCCCGGCGAAGGGGCTTCGCCTAACCCAACACAATTTCCTGCGCCAATCCAGCGTAAGATCTATATTCTATTCGCATAAGCTCAGAGGTTTCATCACGTTCCTGCGAGTTGACGCACTCGTTATCCTGGCAGGTTACACCTGTGTACAGGTAGCTTCCATCACGCAACGAGGAATAGCCAAGGCACGCATCCCGCAAATGTGCTGCATACTGCAAACACCTGCCACCACTGCGTTCGATCCCTATGAGAGGATTTACTGGCTCTGTCCCTAATCTCGGCGATTGCATAATTATACCTTTAAGCTGTGCCGCCCTCATTGAGCCCCGAGAGTCGTTACGACATGGTCATCGTTAGATCGGGATACAACTGTTCGTTCATAGCCTAGTGGAAGTGCCTCACAGGGCCAGTATTGGCACCGCGTCGGCCACTACCAACTATGTGTGTCACTCTCGCTAGGTTGTCGAGGTTACCCGGCTCGGTGAGGAACGCAATACGCCCCAGCAGGACAACGTTGGCCCATTGCGTTGTTTTTCTCTGCCCTGAATTGAACTCGGACTGGCGGATACTCTTTTAACGGTGATTGGTTTTTTGGTGCGTTCGACGAGACTATCGGCGCCGGCAACGAATCAGCCGTAGATGGAGTGTTTGTCACGAAAATTCTAAACTGACGTCTCTCCGAATCTACCACTCCCATACTCTGAAATTTTGCAGAGTTCCTACGTCGCTTTTTTATTAGTGTTTCCACTCTCGTGTTTTTTTTTCTTTTTTTTTTTTAATTTATTTGTTGCTAGTACTATGCCACTTCATCATGAGACTCGCAAGTAGAATGGAACCGATTTGGGCGCACACTTCCTCCGCCTCCGCATTTACTCTCCTTTATCCTCCGTTTCCGCTTCGGGTACGTATGCACCAAGGTCCTACAAAGAGTGGCTTTTACTACCCCGACGCTCAGCGTACTTTGGCCCGACGGCAATTGCGAAAGCCGGCGAGCTTCCTCGGAAGACCTCCACTCCGATTCGTCTTCGCTATTCGGAGTTAATGGTCGGCGCGGCCCGCACTGAAAATATCTACAAAGAGAAGAAAACGTTCGGGGCTCCCGGAGGCTGGGAGAGAAGGGCGAGTGGAGGGAACCGAGATAGTAGGTGCAGCAGAGTGCAGGGAGGCGATGGAAGAAGGATCGACGGTCAGACGCGAAACGGCGCCCCTGTCGGGACTCGCGATTCTCGTGCCGACGGAAAAAGTGGTATAGTTATAAGGAGGACGGTGTATTGGAACGAAAAGAATTGATTCACGCTCGGAGGCCCGAAAGCACGGAAAATGTTGCTCCTCGCACATGCCCGGATTGCCGCGTGTGCATATATATATACATACATATATGTACGTATGCACATATATAAGCTGCGTATATGGGGAGGTACACGCGATAGGGCTGGAAGAAATAGAAAGTCACCGGGTGAAAGAGCTTCGGGTGATCGATGCAATAAGAGGAATGCGAGTGCCCGCGAGCTGGGGTGAGGAACCACTTTCGATGGATTTACCGGCGAACCGTGACTCTCGAATATCCAAGCCGAAGCAGAGTCGAACAAATTCGACTGCCTAGAAACGGGACGGGGAAACGGGCACACCGCTCGATGGCTTCGCGGCTTTTCCACGTGAAGCTCGGTCCATCGTTTTACGATTTCCACTACCGCCGTTCGGAATGAATAATAATGACGGGACGGAAATCCTGCGCGCAGTTAGTCGAACGTGCAAGTTTCGCTATTGGATTCTAAGATTTCAGTTAAAAGTTCTCCTCCACAAGAGCCCGTCTGTCCGCATTATCTTTCGTTACTTATGAAAACATCTAAATTTCTCTTTCTTGGCTTCTGTCAATGTGAAGTTTCCCAGACATTCTCTGGCAACTTTCGTCGATCGAGTGGAGCGTCGAAGGTCTTCGCGGAGTTCCTTCGTGACGGAGTGCTGAACACCACTCGATGGTGTTTCTTTACGCATTGCCCCATCGGACCCTCAAGTTCTTCGCGTCGTCGTCGGCTGAACAAGAGGCTCTGTCTGGCTCTGCGACACTCCCGTGCCTGGTGGAAGACGATGCTGCAGGCGTTTTGTTATCTTTCCACGGAAACGTTTCACTCCGCGATGATAGGGCGCCGAAGGAATAACATCTAGGCTCAAAATCTTGTATGAAAAAGAGAACCTGAACGACGAGATGAGGAAGGAACACTTTGTTCCGCAAAGACCATTCATCTGGAGTCGGAGAGATGCGGAAGGTTGGATATCAATGTTACAAGAATGCCATTTGCGATTTCCAACATCACCCGGTTTAGCACCAAGCCGGCGCATCGAACATCCGCTCTCAACCTAGCTTCTTCCCGAGGGTGGCATTGTGTAGATTATAGCGAGTGAAGGAGAGTCTCAGCGAACCTCCAAGAAGCCGGCGCCCGGCTGGGTGGGACGAGGGGGGAGCTGGCTACTGCAACCGAGACCAGGCGTCGGGGCCATTGTAATTATGCATTCTCGTTGCTCACATCTGGGTTCTCCCTGTGGAAGCCACCAGCCGCACTGTCGTCCCTGGGCAGCGGGTGGTCCGCCCGGCTCTCGCAGACCTTCTCGCTCTACCTCGTCGTATAATGGCGAGACCCTCGAGAGGCTGCAAGAGGGACGCAGCGGCGTTAGCAGCTCGACCAACCCCATGTTCCACTCGCCCTGTCGAAGGCCCTGTCTGCGTTACCCGGTCCGACATGCCGGTGACATGCCGAGTCAGGCTTTATCTTTTAGATGTGCCAATGGGCGAGATTCACGATTCTGTCCATTTGTGTCTTTGTTAGCCGGGTGGAATCGTCACGTGTAGAAGGCTGGATGTGATTCACGAAATCCGATCCCATTTCACTTATTTTATTAATACCTGACTAAAGTAAGTTTTATGGGTTCGATTGATTGGTTGTGACTGGTCGATTAGGTTCTCTGAAAAGAACCTAAAATATGTCACAGATGCAACATGCCTAATTGTTCGCTGATTAATCTTAGACGGTTTGTTTGTTGGCCCATTTTTGATCCGATCCAACTTTTCAGTCAGAGGTTTTTGCCACACGAATCATATTGAGTCTGATTGGACATAAGCTTAGATACGTTGGGACAGGACCAAAAAAAAAATCATTATCACCCTTCCAAGAAAATGTACTTTTTTATTCCTCGTATCGATATATTTTTCCAATTTACGAATATCATTTATACTCGTCCAATTACCAAACCCTTTCGAAGAGCATCTCCGAAATCAATTCCATGTCTTTCTGTACGACCCGGAACTCAAAAGCCACATTTCTCATGTCAATCGTCGACTCGTGTGTCTCCGCGGCTCGAACTTCCGCGCGAATCTCCCAATGTTCGAATGCTTGTATGACGTCGGTTATTCTATCGGTGCTACGCGATTCGGCGGTCGGAACAGTGAGGCCGCACGGAAACGTAGCTACAGAGACCGGCGAGGGACGAGATACCGGTAACCGGGTAGTCACTTGTAAATTTAACGAAGAGTTCGCCCCGGGCGAACGAAACGGAGAATTTCACCCTCGCGCGCTTCCGTAAGAGGGTTCCGGCGAATTGAAAAAAAAATCTATAGCTATACATGTATACATGTATTACCCAGATCCATGTATATTTATTCAGATGTGTGGGTACACGGAGCGCGACAGTGATTCAACCGCTTCGTCGGGGACGAGAGCCGGGTTCGTACCGGATGGGAGGTGAGGACGCGAGAGAAGACAAGGGGCAGAGAGCCGATGTGCCCGGAGGGTGGAGTGGTAAAAGGGTGGCTGTCGCACAGCCCACCGGCGGAGCTGCGGAGGTTTCCGTCTCGACACTGGCCGATCGATCGGCGAGACCGGGGGATACAAATATCTCATCGAAAAACGGGGCTTATCCAGCAAAATTCTAATATTTATTCATATACCCGGGGCTGCGTCGAGGGGAGGGAATAAGAAGGGGGTCGCCCACACCGCTGACGCTTCGCGGTTGGTTCGGCCAAGTGGAAAAGCGTTTTCGAAATCCTTGGCCCCCGGGGGACGAAAAGTGGATCCCGGGCTGGAGGACCCTTTTCCACGAGTCGATCGCGGTTGCCGGAAGGAGAACGCGACCACGGAGGCGAAGAAGCTGTTTCGAGCGGTGGCTGAGCGGGGGGTGGTTCGGGAACGAGGCGGCGCCTCGTCGAACGAGAGTCGCGTAAGGAAGACCGCCGCGACGAGAGAGGAGACTCGAGAACGTTGGGTAAGGGGGTTTTCGTCGAGAGGGTGAATCTGAGTCAGGCGGAAAAAAAAGGTCCCGCGACGGCGACGGCGAAGGCGAAGGAGAGGCCGGGCGACGAGGTGGACGGGACTGTGGGTGAGGATGAAGAGGGGGAGTTCGGTACGAGGTGCGCCTGTTAAGTGGCGAAGAAGACGCCCGGTGTCTATCGGATGGCGATGAAGACGACGAGTTCGGAAGAGCCCTCGCGAACCGGCCTCGCTGGCTCTCGGTGCTTCCGATCAATTCCGACTGCGTCAGCAGAAACGAGACGCGGTGGAAAACCTTCGTCGGATGGAGGACCAGCTGCGATCCGTTTGATCGGACTCTGACGGTCCGCGCAGTGGACATCGCGATCATTCTGATTCTACGCTGTTTTTACGCCCGACTGCTCTTCGGGAGAATACGGGAGTTATGCGTTTCACTGCGACGACCCACTTTGGCGTCTTTCGAAACGACCAAATGTTACTTGACGAAATTTGGCATGTTGATTCTTTGTATAATGATCTATGTTTGAGACTAAAAAAGTTGGGTAGATCTGGCTGGCGGTTACATACCAGTACGGGCGCGAGACCGTGTCAATACTCCGAGTCTGGCCGGTCTGGTGCCAGTGCTGGGATGCAACGGCCAGCCAGATCAGATCATCGCCGATGTTGAACTTCGTTAAGAAGCGTAGTCGGGATATAATTACAATGCTCCACAAGCCAAGAAAGGAGAGACGAAGAAAAAAGAAATACTAAAATAATTCAGGATCTTGCGTCGCCTCGGGATGTTTTGTTGAGGTAATTAGTGCGAGGCGGAACAGCGGAAGCCGAATGGGCAAGGCACGGCGAAACGATTTTAGTCAGGGATGGAGGAGCACACAATGTTTATTGTGTTACCGTATACGAACCCGCGCGCGCTCCAGGATAATCGTACTATCGAATGAGCTCGAGAAGGTACGGCGGAGCACTACGAGAAACGAAGGAAAACACCCGTCGGTTGTTTTCTGTTTGATCGAGGAAGCAGGATGCTCGGTTAAGTATACATGAGCGTTGTTGCAAACTCGCGAGATCATCGGGAAGTAAACGAGAGGATGGCGGATGGAGAATATACGTCACGGTACTGGGGAAACACCGGCGAAGAAATCATTCGCGGTACGAAAGATGAACCGAGAAAAAATATTTATTCTCGCGTCAACAAATATTTATTTGATAAATAAAAGTATATAATTTATTTCATAGAAATAAATAATTAGCTCCAACTCCCTTAATGTAATTATATAATTATTCGATTAAGATAAATGATTATTTTATTTTATTATACAATGAATCAATAAAAATAAATGATCATTTAACGGAAACCCGTCGAACGAATTATGTGTCTTGATACTTGCAACTTGCTCGCAATTTTCTAAGTATCGACGAAAAAAAAAGTAAAAAATAAGAATCGTTCTAGCACCATCAGAAATCGTGGTCGCTTTGGTCCTTTACGGGCTCGAAGGGACTCGGAAGCCCGGGAACTGGGAAACGCTCAATGGGCGACATAAAAGCGGGCAAACGATAAGTGAACTGAAAGTTCTTTCAAGGACTTACGACCGGTGTCCACCGTTGGGGATTTCCGCGATTTGAGGAGTGCTGCTGGATCGGGAAACGACCGAAAACCGGGCGCTTGTTACTCGGAGTGTGCATACGTGTACGCGAATCTACGCGTCGATCCCTCACGTGCGCAGTCGCAAAGAGCCCGGTCAGGGATGGAAAGGGTCGAATCTATACACGCGTACCTACGAGAAAGTGCCTGCACTTCGCGATTCCCGAGACAGCGACGGATAGCAGGAGCATCGCAAATGGCGTCGGCCCTTCGAGAGCTTTTTCGCCAGCATCAACCTCTGAGTACGCTGTGGCCGAAGTTTTAATTAAACGTCAATGGAGGAAAAAAAAGACGATTAAAAAAAATGTATGCGTGACGTTATATCGGGAAGCGTTGTGTATTTCAACCCCCCGTGTTTATACGAACAGTGCCGATGATGAATATTGCCTCCGGCTCTGAACGATTGTCGGACGCGAGCAGGATGTATGCATGTTGAGTGTTTGTGTGTATAGATGGCCGCGAAAGGGGGGGGATGGAGCATCAAAACCGGGGAAACGCTCGGTCCGGAAATTCCCGATCGACCCTTGCAGACCCGGCTGTAGAAGTGTGTGTCGATGGTCATCAATCGACATCTGTACATCATTGGCTATCTGTCGGATGTTTCGTGTAATGAAACAAAGCGGAGGGTAAAGCAGGATGTGCAGCAGTTTATGGTTTTTTTTTTTTTTTTTTTTTTAAGAGCGATAGTGGACTGATGGAAAAGTAAAAATTAAATGTGTGGGGTGTGAGCGCGTTTCTGTGTATTCTTGTAAGGTAAAAGTGGCAATATGGACCACGAATTCGACATGGAATAGTCACAGAAAAAGGTCTGTATAGTGGCCTATATTTTGCACTTTTGCAGTTGTGACGCTAGTATTGGGAATAGATTTTGCGTCATAATGACGGGTGTACATAGACGAACGACGAATTACTCATGACAAGTGCGTACTCGTCAAGAGAGGGCGGATCTCGGTATTATGACACTCCGGGTGGTTGCAGCAGGAATGTTTGCATGCATCCGCACCGCGATTTACCCGCCCGGCCTAGTAGCGCCGTTGTGTTCGCGGGCACTTTGTCATCCGCGCCGCGAAATATACGATCCATCGGTGATTCCTGTACCGGGACGAACAATGCGAAATATCGACAAATAAAGATTGAATGGAATTTCGAATAAAAGGCTCCGTCTGCACTTGATAAGCGCGGTCTATCCTTGCTCTGTTTGAATAGCTCATCGGGATTGCTCGAAAACAATCCAGGGCCTCAGTGAATACGACTTCCTCTTCATCGAGGTGTTTATTAAATTTTTGAATACCATTAAATTAATATCAAATTGTTGAACCGTCCAGTAGAAGATTTTGATAATCTTAAAAATCAATGAATAGGCGAACATTCAGGTGAATTTTCATTGCAAAGCAAAATTCAAAAATGAATTATTCCTTTCTTTGTTTTTTTTTAAATTACATTGACTTTCACGCTTTTACCGGACGGAAATAAGATGTACATTCCAAAGAGAGTTTGGTAAATTATCAGTATACTAAGAGAAGGATCTCGGAAAAATTAGTAAGTCATATGGTAGATTTCGACCAGGCAACACGGTACGCAAGCGTCACCCACTAGCGATATGTCAAATTTTCACACGGGCCATAGCAACTTTTAGCCAACCCACATGGAAATTTTTCCAGAAGGCAGGATAAAAAAAATTGATCAACACAATACGCCGATGTATCCAACAAACATAAAAGAAACTAGATTTTCTAGAAAGAATTATTAACAAAAATGTTCTAGCAAATATTTTAGTATTCTTCTAGCAAAAAATCACGAGACATTCGCGTAATAGCTGCGATAGCGAAAATTATGGTATTTTCTAGCATAATGTATTTAATTAAGCTTAATACGAATGTTTGCCAGGATGTTGCTGTAGTTCCCGTGAACCTTAAAGTTCTGTCGCTTTTTACCAGATTTATGGTAATTTCTGAGGTTCCTTTTTCGAGGGTTAAACCTTATATCGAATATAAGGTATCGAACGACATCGAGCGAGCTTTCTCGATTCTCGTTGATTTCGTGAAACAATCGCACGTAATATTGACCACCTTTGTACCTCGTTAATTTATACAATCATTTCATCTTGCCTCGCATTTTTATCTTCGTTCGATTACTAAGTTTGTTCGGAGATTTTCACCGCATTACTCCGAATTGATATTACCGAATTTATTAACGTTAGGCAAACGTCCCGTAAGCATGGATTATATTGACAAACTTTTTGGGGTCGCAGTCGAACAGTAACGCGAAAAAAGTGAGCGGGGCGTCCAGCGAACGCGTCGCGTCCGCGAAGAATTTATGCCCAAGCGGATAATCCCTTTTTCATCCGTCACGTCGCACCTAATTATAATTTCTGGAAAACAGCGCTTTTAATCTCGACTAATTGCATCTTGGAAATTCAGTTAGTTCTCATGACGCATTCGGGTCGACGGGAGCGCGGGGGAACGGGCGGGGGTGTAAGGGAGAGAGTGTCGACGTGCTAATTGCGTTACACTTTTGAAAAGAATGTGCACTTTCTTTTTTTTTTTGCAAGAGATAATTAGAGTCTGAAAGGATTAACGCAACGAGGAAATGGAAACAAATGATGGTTTTTTTTACGTTGCAACACTCGTCGGAGGGTAACCTACATCGATAATATTGTTGCCTATTGTAATGTGCAATACCGGCTTAACGGATTTCTTAATGAGCAAAACTTCGTTACGAGTATGAAGAAAAATAAACCGAAAATTCGTAGCCCGAAGCGACTGGCGAAAGGAATTTTTCCAGTGCGCAATTTTTAACACAAAGGGTTTTTAAAAAACCCAATGAATCTTAATTTAAATCATCACGATGTAATCCTGAAAACATTCAAGTTCAACCCTTCGCGTACCGCGAACTACTCAATTATTCGTTCGGGCATGAATATGGTAAGATAATTTTTTTTATTTTTATTTGATGGCTGAATGAAAGGATTCATTATGAACATGCAATACCGGCTTAGCAGATTTATTAACGAGCAAAACTTAGTTGCAAGTATGCAGTAAAATACATCGACAATTCGTAGCTCCAAGCGACTGGCGAAATTTCTGTGGCGAGCAATTTTTAACATAAAGGATTTAAAAAAAAGAAAAAAAAACTGATGACCCTTAATTTAAGTCATCACGATTTAATCCAGAAGATGTTCAAACTCAACCCTTCGCGCACCGCGAAGTACCCACTCGTCCGTTCAGCCATAAACGTGACAAAAGAAATGTATTCGAAGCATACATTTATTCGATGTCTAAAAATGATTTTTTAATTTTAGCCTTTATTTTATCACACTCCGCCGGTAAAGTGTCCCGCACAATCGAGGGTTAAAATCCGCACACCGCCTGTGTTTAAGCAAATGCATTCCGAGTCGTGGAATTTCTATGAAATCCCGCTCGGCCCTACAACAAACGGTAACTCTGAAACGATAATCCTCGCCATGCTCGCCTTTCCCGACGCGTACTTTTCCTCGCGCCCGATAAGCGGCGGTGACTCGGTAAACTATTGTTTACGCTCGGAAAGCTTTCGTATCAACACTCTATCCGGCATGTAACACATCAAGAAGTTCGGATTCAAGCGCTCGGAAGCTCGGAACGACACTATTATCGTAAGCGGCGTAAATCCGGATGCTTCCTCGGCGCGAGGTAGCGCAAATAAATCGCGGATGTAACGTAAGTTCGCGCGATGGCGGAAGGTGGACAAGAAGAAGAAGAAGACGAAGAAAAAAATGGAAAAAAAAACGCGTCCACGGAGTCGGAGGCGCTGCAGCCGTTCGAAACGGTCGTTGCTGCGGAAAACGGGGGGGAAGTGCGGGCCCGATGTTGTTATTGTCCTCGAATTTTCCTCTCGGTCTCTTTCTCGCTTTAGCGGTTCTCTCATCGCGTCGACCCAGTTTTCCCGCACCGCGAGCCCGCTTCGTGTTCTCTCGGGCTTTCATTTTTCGCCTCTCCCGACTATCAACCCCCCACTTTGATCCCCGCGGCCAACAACTCGTGCTCGCCTCTTATTTTTATTCAACCCCCGCTTTTTTGTTCCTCGCTACTTTTACCACTAGCACTTTTTTTTTTTTTTTTAAGGATAGAGGACTACGCTTAGGAGGAGCGCAGTCGGTATGCGGGTAGTCGTTGGAGCGTCAACGAGCACTCCTTCTGAGCTCCCGGTTACACCCCGGCCCGTTGACTTCGAAGTGCTCCGGTTGCGCTCCCAAGCATGGAGATCCGACGGCGGTCGCAAGACCAACGCTCCGCGACCCTAATTGATAACCGGTGGTTTTCTTGGAAAAACAAATGGTAGCGATTGGTTTTTCAAGAAAACCAATGGTAGCGATTGGTTTTTTTAAGAAAACCAATGGTAGGGATTTGGCACCGACAGCTGATTGTATGAATTCGCACCGAATCGTAAAAAAACTTGAAAAAATACACAGTTCCATGATTCAACAACTCGACAAATTTAGTCTCCAAATTTTCTCTCGATTCGAAGAATTCGCCCTTTGGCCAATCGAGAGTTCAAAAGTTAGAAGGTTAGAGAGTTAAAATTTGACAACTTGATCGTCAAAATTTGGCCAAACGTGCGCCAAGTAATTATGCAGGGCAACAGCTTTTTCCATGGCTCCGTATCGCTCGAATCGGTAATGCGTAGAAATAGGGCGTTCTCCAAACCGATTTCCGACCGTGCACAATTATCGCAGTAATCTTGGCCGTCGCTTCCCCCCTCCCTCCCGAAAACCCTTTTTCTACCGCCGTTCTGGAATTTCATATTATCGTCTATCATACCGACGTTTTTCGCTACGTTTCATTTCCGATAATACTCGAGGATTATTGGTGCGGATGTACTACAGATATACTACTTCATACCGAGCGGTTGGGGGGGGGGAGAGAGGTTCAGCTATACCTGCGCGGACGAGTGTACGCAATAACGGCATCCGCATTTGAGTATCCTTTCATTATTTTTCATGTCCATCGGAAATTGACGTTTACGAAGCGGAAAACGAGGGAACTATCGTTATCCCACGTTATACTATATAGCCCCTTCCATCGCCCTTCTCGCATCTTTTTCTGTCTCGCCGCCCCTTCGGCCATTTCCAACCACGTTAAACTCGCACGGACTATAACAACCGATTCCCCGCGGAGGCAATGTTCGGTTCTGGGCTTACTCCTATCTCCGATTTTTTTTCCAATCCATTTTTTTTTTTTGTTATTTTTATTGTTTTTTTGCCGACTCTATCGCTTTCCTGTTCCGGTGGATTTTTATTGTCGAATCTTGGTGCGAGCCCCGGGGCTGAATCGTTAACCTACTCGCGAGCGTTCGCCCGTTTATCATCTGCTCGCCCTAGACCGAATGTTTCGTAAATAAAGATGAAAAAAAGAGAAATGATAACAAAAGAACACCCGACGAAGAACGCGAATCCGATTCCGCTCGGGGGACAGAAATATACCGCACGTAGGTGAGGTTCGCATGTGCGCGACATGTAGCTACGTACCGCTCGCGTATGTAAACGGGTCGACCCGATAACTTTCCCGACGCGACGTTTATTGCGAGAGCTCCGCGGACCTCCGCAGAAACGGCACAACGATCCCGATCGTCGGGACTTAATTGCAAGAAAATCGCGGCTTATGACTGTCTCGCCACGGGGCATGTACGAATGTTTTCTGCGTTCGAATAAATCTACTCTGCGCGAAGATTTGCATCTGTGAGGTTGTTCGACCGGGTCGAACAACCTCAAAACTAAAGTTACAGATCGTTACTGACGAGTGTCCTCTTTCAAAAAAATTAACAAAACGACGGACAAAAAAAAAGTATTTAAAAAAAAAACGAGTTCTCGAGTGCTAATGACAAAGCTCCATCGAATACGGAAAAAACTAATACGTTTCGAGTTGAAAACTTTGTTTCGCCTCTCGACCCGGTTTTTCCCGTTCCAATAGCTTTCTGCATCGGACCATGAAACTTTCATCTGCTCCGGGTCCTCTCATAATCCCACCTCGGAACATGAAATCGCGACCCTAAAGTCCTCGAGCAACACAGCAGCGAAACAAGCAAAGCGCGGCAGCTCGGTGTGTATTCTGGCGTGAAAACCGCTCGCACGGATAATCCAGCCGAGAAAGGACCCTATATATTGCGGGACCGTGGCTTAATTCGAATATCCATCCAAGTGGGCAAGCCAAGAGGGTCTCTTGCAAAATTGTTCGATGTTCCGGTAACGATGGACAGTACGTGCCAGTAACAGGAAATATCGTGATGGGGCTGTCCATACATTTGCTATCAATCCGTCTCTGTAACGACCGGATATTCTTTCCCGAGGGCCGGCCAAATTTACCTCAATAAACGGCCCGCACGATTTGACGTTGAGTCATAAAAAATATGTATCTATATATATAATACACACGAGTGTTTTTTAACCCGAGGAATAGTTGGGTCAAAAAACGTTTGTGTGTCATACGAGGTATGAACTTGAGTTAGCACTTACGTAAGAATGCAAATTTGAACTTAGGTTTAAATTTCCTTTCTAGTCAATATGAACCCAAGTTTGAACCCAAGTTTGAACCCAAGTTTGAACCCAAGTTTGAACCCAAGTTTGAACCCAAGTTTGAACCCAAGTTTGTACCTAAGTTTAAACTCAAGTTTTAACTTATGTTTGAACCTACGTATAAGCATAAGTTTTAACTTCAATATGAACTTAAGTGTGGACGTACGTTCCTCCATTTAGACCTGGGACCAGGTGCACTTGGGACGAGAGATACGCGTACGCTTCGAGGGACAAAGGGACGAAAAGGGTGGAGAGGGAGTGGTTGAAGATTGGACTCCGCTCGTAAGCCTATGCATTAATTCACGCGGGGCTCTCGTGTGATTTTAAATATAGCGCAGCTTAATCGTTTCGAAACCAAACCGGCTGGTTCGCCGGCGAGCCCTCGAGAGTGCTCCGGCCTCTCCCCCTCTTCCATTAGGAGGAACAATGGGTTCGATCGCAAATTTATACGGCGTCATTTTATCTTCGCACCACTTTGCATTCGCGGCGCGTCTTAATAAACCCGGCCGCTCCCATGCGCGCGATACATCCCATTTATGCTCTATCTCGCGCGGAACAAGTAACAATCGTACGGTATGAATTACAGCGGAATTTTCCTTTCCGCCAGTTTCCATCCTTTCTTCGAAAGTGAAAAACCGTCTCAGACAGGGACTTAGCTCTCTGCCGCGCGCCATTATCCTCCGTTTATCGGGTCGGCAAGCCCGGCCCGTTCTCACGTCGGATGCAGTTAACACAGGGGCCAAAAAGTAGATCCAAACGTAATCTATTAAATAGATAACGGGGAAGTGTCTCGGTCCGTATAGCCGACCGCCCCGCCGCCCCGGACCGATTCGGATAGCGAGATATATCTCCCGTAGCTGTTCCCCGTTTCTCCCCCGAATCCCGGCACAGTCGGCGCTGTTCCACCGTTTTCCGTGAAAACAGAACGAAGAAGCCACGCCGATGCCGCTCGCGGCAACGGCGCGCCCGGAGCGAGTGGAAGAGAGCCGGAGAACGGAGAGACCGGACGAAATAGAGGAAGATGAGGAGGAAGAAGGAAGAGATCGCTTGGCGGAGTGGGGAGAAGATAGAGAAGAGAGAAAGCCGGATAGGGAACGAAAAATAAAGAAAATAAAATAGCAAAGGGGAATGGAGAGACGGAGAGAGGTGGATTAAAGGTGCAAGAGTTGGAGGAACATTCCGAGCAAAGGAGGCGAACTTCCTCGGCTTCCACCTCCACTTTCGGGCGCACGGAGCGGAGCATGTGTGAGTGGGACGTGCTGGAATACCGACACTTATTCCAGCTTATTCCTGAGTTATTTTTCACCGGGCGTTGAAAAATTGCTGCCACTCCAAAAATCGGAAATCGATTACCCCCCCCCTCCTGACTATCCGAGCGCGAGATAGCGCGGTTCCATGCAGAGGGAGGGGGGACTGGTATGGTAGATTGGTGAGAGACGACCAGGAGTACGAGAGGACCTTAATCCTATCTTTTTCCTCGTACGGCGCGGATCGCTTACGACGGATTCTGGGGGGGGGGGGGGGGAGGGTTAAAAAAAGATGGATATCCCATTGATTCCTACTCGGGGATCCCGTCTACGACGTTAAGCAGATTTATGTCAACTCGAATGTGGGATTGTATCGGGCGCGATGGCTCTAAGGGGATCACGAAATCATTGACGATTTCAGGAAATTGCCTCCGTTTTCCAAAATGATTTGCTCCAAGATGACAAAATGGATTTGCAGTGCCCACTGGCAACGTAGTAAAAAAATAGTCGTCATCATCGGTCTGTCATCTTACCTAGGGATAAGAGGTGTTTGCAAAACTTGCTCATATTCCGGACGAGCAAGTTACAGCTAACGAGAGGAAGTCATCGTCGCCCATGGTTTCCCTTGTCTGGGTATTGGAAATCGGGCCGGTGGTGTCGGGATCGTGGCCTTTGTGCGGATCCACCGACGATGATTCGGCATCCCATGCGCGGCTAAATAGGATTTCGTTTTGCATCGTTCGACGTACCACCCCGTTCGTTCGGCGGACGAACGAGGCAGACGGAGGATCGGCACAGAGGCCGGAGCCACCCCGTGTGCCAGGGTATGGGGCTGAGTACCCTGGATGGCTGGTTGGCTGGCTGAGAGTGACGAGGCTCGGTTACCACGACGGTTCGTCCGCGTCCGGGGTTGGCCTCACTGTCACGAGATTCTCGTAGGTATTTAGGTAGGCATTCGAGCGAACGGGTTCACCGGGAGGGTTGCCTCGACGGACACGCCTCGGTCGGGAATGCGTCGGACCCGACGTACGTGTACCGTACTAAACTACAAATATATATATATATATACATATACATATATATATATGCATGTATATATATATATATATATATATATATATATATATATTGCACCGTACGTGGGGACACCGAGGTATTATGTATACATGAACGCGCGAGCGTGCGTGCGTTCGAGGTACGCGGTACTGCTTTGCAATCGTGTGTACAATGTACACGAGTATCGATTGCGTATATTTAACCCTCGTTAGTCGAGGAACGTTTAACGAGGTATACACCTATACGGTATCTGGATGGGGCTTCGGTTGAACAAGCCCTTGGTCGCACGAACGTTACGCAGCGCTTGACCGTCCGCTTACCGTTCTTCCTTTCCTATGTTTGCGTGAACGTGAAAACATCGGACAGCTCGTGGGATATGGATTAGTCAGGTTTTTACGAGCGTGGCAACGAGACCGACTTTGGTTTGACTGAGGGCCTGACGCGGTCAGAGTCGTCAAAGTTCAGGGTCTGTCCGTCTGATAGCTTGGGTATTGAATACCTTTGTCGTAGGTGTGTTCGGATGAAAATTGAAGTATACGGGCTGAGTCGATATAGGTAACAGTACAAAAGCGTCATTGTTCGAAAAAAATATATCTTGAACCCTGTCGCTGTCTTTGTCTTTGATTCTGCCTTTGTTTGTGTATCCGTCTTTGTTTGTGTCTCTGTCTTTGTTTGTGTATCCGTCTTTGTTTGTGTCTCTGTCTCTGTTGTGTCTCTGTCTTTTTAACTGCCTGTGTTTGTGTCTCTGTCTTTTTAACTGCCTGTGTTTGTGTCTCTGTCTTTGTTTCTGCCTTTTTTTGCGTCGCTGTCTCAGTCTCAATCTCCGTATCTCTCAGTCTCAGTCTCAGTCTCTGTATCCGCCCTCATCCCCACCCTTATATTTCCTCCTGTCTCTGCATTTGTCTCTGCCTCGTTCCCTGTTCCGGTTTCTACTTCTGTCGTTTGTATCGTGTCCCTGTATCCGTGTCTGTCCCGGTTTCTACTTCCGATTTTTCCCCCGTCTGTCCCTGTATCCGTGTCTGCCCCTTGTCTCTCAGTCGCCGCATCTGCATGTATCTGCATCAGTATCTGCCTCTCGCGCTCGATGTTCCAGCGGAAAGTTGGTGAAAAGTGCTCGAACGTCTGAGCCCTTCTCCAGAAGCGAAGTATCGCAATCTCGCTTTGCGTTCACGCATGGCTTGACCGAGTTGTACAGTGGCTCGGCTTGCCGCATCATAGTTTGCATAATGCAACCTATACATCCCGTATACCGGCGACAAACAATAGACTCGAACGTGAACACACAACCGCGTAAGGACGGAAGGGTTTTTCATACGTATCGTATCCTATTCATACGTATCTCTACGTGTACACACGCGGAGATCCACTACTTCCACTATCGCCAAGGACCGAGCGAACCGCGCAAAGGGTGAGAGAAAAGCGGCGGAGAGAAACGCGAGAAAGCAGTGGCGGAAACGCAGCCGCCGCGCGGATTGGGTGCACCGGAGTGTGCCATAATCGAGAAGGAACATAGGGAGAAGCTCTCTCGGTCGTATCTCCATACACGTCTTTATCCACAGATATATATCTCTCCGCCGTTCGTTCCTCTAACTCCCCTGAGTTCGTCTTCGGGTTCCCGGGCAAAGTCGAACCCTCTTGAACTCGGAGTGGCAGAACGCTTCAGACTTGCGCCCTCGTTAATGCTTCTGCTTCTATGTTTTCATTACGCGGATGTAGCACTGGATTCCTCCTGCTGTTGCAAACGAATCGACTTCACCTTCGAGACTACCGTGCTGTAATGTCTACGAAGGTTAGTTATTCAACGGTGCTGCAGCTCGCGCTTCTCGTCACAGTCTCCGGCCGTCCGGACTATGCTCTGGCTTTCCTCCAGATTCTTCGAATTATACCGCGATTCAGCCACGATTTTCGCTCGACGGAACGAACCGTTAACGAGTCTACTGCGTCCTTGACGCTGGATTGTATCGGGCCAATCGGGCTAATATGGATCGCAGAGTTTTAGCATTAACGTACCGAATTCAATGAGGACCTAAAATTTGTCAAGACGCAACCTTCGAATAACCAAATGTACTTGAGAAAATCTCCGAAAATTCAGAGACGTACCTTGAATTTTTCATCCGAGCGTTGATTTATGTAATTAAAATCGGTAAAAAAAAAAAAAGACGCACGGTTAATCCGACCTCTGTTAATCGGGATTCTACTGTACTTTCATGAGCATCGCAATATCACGGTTAAAAATTACAACAGTCGCAACGAGAATTACCATAAAGATATTTAACGAGATTAATCTGACTCACCAAGATTTCTCGCTGCCACGATGCAGTCGCTGACGAACATCCACGCAAGGATCAGACTGCATAGCAGGCTTTTCCGTCGACCCTTGCCGCACTCCATGGTGAGGCTCCTGGCTTTCACTACGCCTGAAACATAAAAAAAATTGGTCGCTCAGTACATGGCAGTTCTCAGCCGAAACAAAGTATTTTTTCAAAATGCCATCCTGAGTGATTCCGTCACTCGTTCGAGTAACTAAAACCGCGACGAGTTCAGAATTCTCAGCCAGTTTAAAAAAAAAAAAAAAAAATCATATTTTTCCGCGAATTCCACACAAGAATTCCCGAAAACATTGGATAGCTTTAACGCCATACTAAAGTTGTACCACGTTGTACCATGTCCTTAAGTCATAAAATAATACTACAATATATAAACTGGAACGTAAAATCCTCGTCCCAAAGTCTCTCTCGAATGTCCCGGAGTTCCGCTTCGTCCCGAAGATCGATAGATTCGTCCGAGCTCGGGTCCATGCCTCGCTAAGTTCGGATTCGTTCGCGGCTCTCTTTCTCATCCTCGTCGCCGTTTGAGCCGCGATGCTCGCGACGGAACTCCGTGTATCGTACAATCGCGTCACGTACGTTCACGGATCGTGGGCCGCGGTTCGATCGCGAGCGAGCCTTTTCCTCGGCTGAACACCGCCCGATCGCGAGATTATTCTCACCCGTCGATTTATTTTTCGTCCTCCAGAATATTTCGCGGTACCCACACTCTGATAACTTCCTACTTGTTATCTCAAAAAAATAATGAAAAAAAAAAATAAAGAAAAATTAATCTTCCACAAAAAATAGTTACGATCGAACAAGTTCCGATCCTTCGTTCCAAATGCTTTTTCCAAATTCGCGAGCGAGCCTTTTCCTCGGCCGAACACCGCTCGTTCCCGATCGCGAGATTATTTTCACCTGTCGATTTATTTTCGTCCTCCAGAATATTTCGCGATACCCACACTCCGATAACTTCAGTTTCGTTATCAAAAAAAAATTATAAAAATAAAACATAAATACATTTAAAAAAAAATCTTCCACGAAAAAAATATTTACGAACGAACGAGTTCCGATCCTTTATTTCAAATGCTTTTTACGAATGCTTCTTTTTCAGCGCTTTCATTCCGTCGGCTTACTCGCGCCTCGACCGAAGGCAAAGTTAGCAGCGCCTATCGTACCGTGGACTAAACGGCAAACACTGTAGATCAGCGAAAATTCGTGGCTGCTGCAGAATAAACAATGAATGCCGCTGGTGGGTTCTGGTGATTTTGCTGTTGCCGCTACTGAAGGGGGAGGGGGAAGTAAACGAAGAGAACGAAACGATGACGGGGACGAAGCAAAGGGGATGAAGCTATGAACGCCCGAACGAATCCGCCGAAAGCCCGACTGCAATGTACCGCTTCTATCTGTACACAGCCACGCGCACGCACACACACACACAGTTAGGGATGTGCACGGTGTACGTGAAGTGACGAGCTAGTAACACGAATGTAGGTTAACGAAGCCGAAAAAAAGGAGAGCGTTTCGCATCAGCGTTTCTGCAGCAAAAGCAGCGCCGGCACCAGCAACGCCCGAGCTTACAGAACGAGCAGCGGAACAATGGATTGGCGAATGAAAACATCGAGCCCGAAGCTTCCCTCACCGATGCAACTCCCCACCCAGAAAGCCATTCGCTCCCGCAAATACGCGTACTCTCGCGTGCTGCGTGTGTTCGATAAACCCGAGATTTATACGAGTTTTCGAGTTTTTCTTTTCGTTTTTTTTTTTTTTTTTTTTTTTTTGAACGTTTAATTCCCGGCGAAAAACCCTTCGATGGGAACCCTCCGGATAATCGTGCCCAATCGTCAATGCCAATGGTCGATCGTCGCGCGATTCGGTAAGAGAGAGAGAGAGAGAGAGAGAGAGCGGGAAAATATAAATAACGGCTACGCGTCAAGTTGGGCGCAAGATTTTCTATAACGCAAATCGAAACGGAGTTAGAGACACTTTCAGATGGGAGTCTTAACGTGGGGATAAAAATTAACGTAACTTCAAAATATTGTGAAATCATTTCTCGCTGAAACGGTCTTTATGAGATAAAAGGAAAAATGTGGGGGGCGCTGCATCTTTGATTAAGGCAGTGCACCTCGCAATTTGTTTTTCAAATATTTCCTACTGTGACCAATAGTTCCGAGAGGGAACATCTATATAGATAGTTTCTGATAATTTATGTTTAATTTGTTAAATTATAATTATGGTTGCGACTATGATTTTTTGTCGTAACTATAAAATGTAGACATTGAGAGCTTTGAACCCGTATCTATTCACATACAGGTTCAAAGCTCCGATAACTCGTAATATCTTCGAGAATCTGTGACCATAGCTCCATTTTATTTTTATGCGACCCAAATATATATATTTTTTAAGAATGTTGCTTTTCACGCGCCACCATATGCAGCTTATGCTAATTGATACAACTTCAGATTCCATGTGAAGAAAAAATTATTAGAAATTCTTCTTTTAAAAAAAGCCTCATTCTCTGTTCTATAACACTTATGATTCTTAGTTTCAAAAGTAAAAAAGTCGCTGTTCGGCGTATTCCCTTAAATCATAGTCGCATTCTCGGACGACCGTGGACCAGACATCACATAGTGATTCGGAGGACGATCGGTCCTCCGAAGTATCCGTCCGGGTCGCTTACACCCGGAAGGTCTGTTGCCACCGGGACCATCAGAAACTTTCTGTCCGGTTGTAAATTAATTGATAATCTGCCCGAGTTTCGGAGCGGCCGAGATCAAGAGGCCAGGATGCGTCTGATACTCGATCGAGATGTAATTAGTTATTCCGTAAGGGAAGCTCTAGGAAGGCGAACTTCCATCCGGCAGTTTAACGGCGAGGAATCGGATCTCGAGGAGCGAAGGTTGGTGGTAACCGGTCTCGTTAATTCAGGAATTCAATGAGAAGAGCCAGCAAAGGATACGCCGGTATCGTGCCGAGCTTAACGTAATTATTGCGAAAGCGCGTCGGCAAAGCTGGCTGGGAAGGACAATGATAATTGAATGTTAACTGCAGCTTCGGGCAACGCCACACCGAAGCCAGGTAGGTACATCGAACGGAACAGCGTGTAAGTTTGCGTGGGTGTTTCGTGTAATGCTCGAGCACTGTGTGCGCAGTGAGCTCTGCGCAAGTGACTATGCGATACCTGCTCGGGGAACGCATTACGCATAATTAACCGTCGATGCTTATCCGGGACCAATGTCCGATTCTTCTTGTTTGTTCGTTCCTTAACTCCTTACCGTCCGGCATTCGCGGGACGACTCGTTTATGCCCAAAGCCGTGGAAATTTACTGGAACAAAGGAGCCCGTACGACTCACTCGAGGTGCTAATGGCGCGGAGTGCTCGCTGACCCGTTTGTTCCAGAAATCGAGTGTTCTCCGGGTTCTTTGACATCCCCGCGCGCAGCCCTTTTATGCCGAGTGGTATAATGGCTGTCCCCTACGTGGAAAGTATAAGCGGCGCGTCGATAATCGGCCAGCGATTCGTATCGAGCACGTAGAGGCGAAAAAGACGAACGTTCGGTGTTGTGCAGTGAGAATGCTGTACGTTCGCTCGATCGGCGCACTTTTTTTATTCTTGTCGAGTAGCTACTGGAAATTTCAGCTCGTGCCGTTGTTCGCACGTAAAAGTAGAACCGACCATCCGATCCATAAGACGGGTATGTGCCAAGATGATGGTTTTTAGATTTTTAACCACCCGGGTGGAATAGATTTGGCCGTAAGTTAAGCTCTCAGGACTGGGACGAGACCGGGCCAAGCACGGAAGGCGATGGCAAGGTCCGTGCCAGTGCTGGGATGTAACGGCCAACCGGACCAACCTTCGCTAGCTGATCAGCCCCTTCGTTCGGAATCGTTTGTCTTCAAGACTGATGAGTCAGACAGGGCTTCGTTGAAAAGTGGGATCGTTAATGGCGCCAGCTGGGTAAGGTAAAAGTGATCAGAATCAATTATATATGGAATGAATCATATTCGCCAATTTTAGCCTATACACCCACACTTTGCTCGATGTTCGCAGTCTGTCGGATTACATCGCACACCTTCTTCGAGCTAGGCACTTCCAAGGGTTAAGAATCGATTCTACGAAGGCACCGGTTATCATTTTCTCCTTCCCCGGTTGGATATCCAGGGTGTCAGCTGTTTTTCGTATTATTGTGAGGTGAAAGCGGTTAACATGGTCAGGTCCATACATAATTGATTTCCTGGCTTATCAAGGTAGGCCATATTCACCGCTTCCACCCTATCCGGAGACGGAATAACATGCGTGCAGTGGTTTAGTTAGTTTGTCACTCTGCACAGCTCTGATTGATCACGAAACGCTAATAAATTGTCAGGCTTACTCGAACTGTAACAAAACTATTTGCGATACCCGTAATCGATGATCTCGTTTCGGGCCATTAGCGAAGAATTTGCAAAACTCGTCTCTCTCGCTCTCTCTCTCTCTCTCTCTCTCGCTTCCCCGCTTATCCGTGATTTCGCGAGATACGACCGCGGTACTACGGTTAAACGTGCCGCATTTCAGCGCGATGTAGGTACTTGTAACGTTCCCGCATGAACGAGCATGCTTTTGCCATGCCTCTTCTTACTCCTCTCCGGGCCATATGACATCCTATTCTCTTTGTCGCGGCTTGCCTACCCTCCCCCACCACCCCTCCCCCTTCCGTCTCTTTGCCGCTCCTCTCACGTCACGTTACAACGATAAGGTCTCGCGTGACCCGCTCGCGGCCTCAACGAACGCGCGACATACACGATGTACTCCGTTATGTGACACGAGTTTCCGGTAGCTCTGCTCCGTGAGGCGGCGAGACTTGTTCCTCGGGGGTGTCACGCAATTTCGAGCTGACTTCGCAACTACCGCACGGCTTTACTGTGACAAAACGCGCCTCCTTCGGGCTTTCCCGGACGAGCGATGTTAAAAAAAAAAAAAAAAAAAAAGAAAAAGAATTCGCAACTTTCCAAGGTCGCCGATGACTCGAAGTTAATGGAAGAAGAAATATAGGTACGAGATTGATTTAAAGTTTTTATTTATTTTTAAATTGTTTGTACCCCAGGTCGACGCAAGTGTACAAGTACCGTAGGCTATTGGGGTGGATGAGTAACATCGAAGCTTAATTTTTCCGACGAAAAATTGTGCTCTCGTTGGCACCCAAAAATACCAATCACCGATATGCATTTTTCTTCGGTAGTAAAAAAAAAATTGTAAAAAGTTGAAAAAATTGGAATTTGAAGTAGCAATTCCCAAATAGCAGTCCGATAATGTTTCGACTATTGAAGCGCTCGCAATCCAGTGAGCATGGAGTTATACGTGCATTAGGTTGAACGAACTTTATACGCGAGAAACATGCATACATATGAGTCAGTGTGTGCGAGGTATGGGAGGGATGGTGTATACTTAGCGAA
The DNA here is from genome assembly GCA_933228735.2 of Amblyteles armatorius. Classification (NCBI taxonomy): domain Eukaryota; kingdom Metazoa; phylum Arthropoda; class Insecta; order Hymenoptera; family Ichneumonidae; genus Amblyteles; species Amblyteles armatorius. The sequence continues at coordinate 21,391,325 of OW121688.1, forward strand.
CTGGCAAATATTGGAAGCTGGCAAGCGATCGCAAGATCAACGACGTAGTCGCGTGCTGGTACGTCACGGTTCTGCTGTTCTTTGAGCACCGGGACAGGTTCGAATTCCTGATAACTATTACTCAGCAAGTTTTCATCAGTTTCGCTTGCTTACCAGTTCTCGGTTCGGATTAGCGAGCGTTGGTTATATCGGGAACGGGGCGATAGCTGTTACGAGGGTGCGCAGCTCTAAAAAAGCTTTTCACGATAAAGGACCCGACAAGAACATGAGGGACAACCTACATGCTTGTGGATTTAATCTGGCTCGGCGATAGTCGGGCGTGCCCAATTCGCGCGTCAATTTCTTCGCGTTCTTGTCGCGCGAGTGCCCCAATTTTTTTTTTCGCTTCTACAATTTATATCTTCCAGTTCTATCGTCCTCGACAAAATGGAATGAAAGATACATAAATTCGAACTCACTCCGGTATTTTCGGCGCTACCGACTGCCGACTGATTAAAGAACTTTCAATTATTTCCGTATTTCCATATCTCGAGGGCCGAGAATCCTAAGGGCGAAACTTCAACACTTCAGGATCGAAGTTACGCCCCTAGGAGTCCCGACATTACGTCCGAGCGGAATTCCATTGAGATTGAATCTGTTGAAAGCTACTCTCTGCGATGACCGACGGTGAAAGGGGAATATTTTTAACTACGCATCGGAAAAATCCGTCCGATACGAGTGGAAAAAGTTTTCGGACCGAAAAGAGAAGAGTGAGAAAAAAAAGATATTGAAAAGGTGGTTCGTCCTCCCGCGAGAATACCGAGAAAAAGAAATTCAAAAGAGTGATCGACGTGAACTCCGAAGAAGCTCTCAGCCCCCGATTCGATAAGCGACGTCGGGCCAGCGTCAACTCGGGAGTACCTATTACAGGAACCGCTCCGCGTGTAACGGCGGTATTCGTGGATATCGCCCGGGGCTATAAATGCGAGACGAGGCGGGTGTCGAGATTAGTTTTTGAAGTAAAACCTCGCGACGCGAACCCCGAGAGAAAGGGCGGTTGGGCCGGAGAGTAACAAATGCTCGCGGTCGTGGTTTTCCCCTGGCAGTGGGCGAAAAAGCTAGAAAGCATACCGCCGAAGTCGTCTCTCACAATGGGAAACTGTAATGGAGTTACTTGAATTGGTTTTGTGTATATGAGGGAACAACTATAGGGCGTAGACGTCGACGATTTCGCCACTCGCCCGTTCCATTATCGAGACGGATAGAGGAGAGACATGTCGGTGGCCTCCCAGCCTCTCGGCTCTTCGCGTCTCTTGTCGAACCCAACCTACACTCACTTCATTCCTTTATTGCTCGCCTCGACCCCAACACTCTTATTGTATACTGGTGGGCTTCGTCCGCTCACATTGGTTTCGTAAAATGTACGATAGATCTGTCTATGCTCTTGCGATCTGCATAATATATTATCAGACGACCCTATCAGGGTATATGTTAGCATCTGCGAGTATTTGTGAGCATTTGTCAGTGCCTATGAGCATTTGCAAGTATCCGTGGGTATCTTGTGAGTGTCGTGCGAGTATCGTGCGAGTATCTGGAAGTACCTTGAGAGTATTTGAGATGATCTCCGAGAATCTGGCAATACCTGTGAGTATCTCGGGAGTATTTGAGAGTATCTACGAGAAGTTGGGAACATCTGCAAATATCCGTGAGCATCGGTGTGAGCGTTCAACCGACGTGAAATGCGCGATTATGTAGATAACACGGAAGCCGTACTACCGATTCCATCCGGCGACTCGGAGTTGAAACTTCCATGACGAAATAGCATAACGAAAGGAGGAAAGTTTTCTAGCAGGACGAAGAGCAGGTGTTATTTGCTCAAGTAAGTTAGATACAGAACTCATCGAAAGCATTGTCAACTCGCCGCCTTAGTTGGAAACGTCGTTATTGTCCCTGTTAAACAGAGCACAAAAGCCGCAATAACGAGGATAGATACGTAACAAGCTTAATGGATTCCTCGTCTGAGAAATAAAAACAAAAATCCTCGCGTTCGGCGAAGCAAGTTAATTTTTTTTCCAATATCGAACACAAAATCGTACCCCTTGTGCCGAAGTGTAAACTCACGACGATTCACAAAAAGTTAAATCGTTGCGAGACGGAATTTATATTTTCATTCATCGCATTTTTTTCGCACCGTTCTTCCGAGTCCTTGATTCGAGGCTCGCTTCGCGCCAGTTCTTATATTCTCCTGCACTCAATGTAAAAAGCAATTCAGCGGTGAGACTGCTGGACCGATCGAATCGACGTACCACTCTCAGAAATGAAACGATAAATCTTCGATTTTCAAATGGACGACTGCGAAACCTACGCTGATGCGACGCAGCTCGCGGCAGATGGAAAAAAAAACGAAATTCCATTCGAAACGTCGAACTACAGGATTCGAGCTACCGGCTCATAACTCAAGATCGACACTTCGCTCTATATTTTTAGGAAAATGTTAAATATCTCGTATCCTACTGGCTAAGCCCGATTCTATTAATTTGAATTCTCGATTTTTATTCTTTTTTGTTTTCGGTTTGTTCCAATTTATGTGAGCAACCTCCGCATTATCCACTCTATTTAATAAGTATACTCTCATGGCATGTAATAATATTATGAGATGAGTGTACATTATTATTAATTGAAAATTCTCAACAAAAATACATTCATCTGATATTTACATTTACACATTTGGTAACATTACGTCTAATTCCTCTTATACGAGCTAGTGGGGCTGATGTTTAAAGTACGAAGTATTCCTGTCGCGCTCAATACACCCAAAGTGATTGCAAAAGTGCCATAAGCTCTTGTCCGCAATCTTTACATTAACAGAAAAAACTATAATATTTAACATATTCGTTAGCGGGTTGAACAGTTTGTTTTTCACACAGCTTTTCCTCGTTGCGTCGGGCTTAAGAACTAATTAACGATTTCACTTAGAACATGCCTGGGGATATCTTTCACAGCCACAGTTATTGCTTTTTTACGAGCCTAAGGCGACAAGTTCAGTAATAAAATAAATAAATAAATAAATAAATTAATTAGTTTGCGAGGCATGTTCGCATTCGTAATTACGGAATTGGATCAAAGTTCACGGAACGAACCGGCGATGCCCGGCGAAATAAAAATTGTTTCGTCGCGCGACTATCAGCTTTGTAATAACTTATACATTTTTAAAAAGCGTTTTACACTCCTCGCGACGGCGAGACGCGGGGGGGGGGGGGGGGAGGTACGTGCCTGCCTCGCGAGAGAACACGGCCGAGGTGGCGAGATCGATGCGAATACAGATTTCCGTGAGACACGCGACGTCGTCGGCGAACCGACTCGTACGTACGCTCTCTCGCTCTCTCTACCGATGCTAGTGTACATTTTTTTACTGTATCGCGTTCAACGCATGCGCGTGTGTGTGTGTGTGTCGGTCGGTCGAGAAACTTGTAAAACACGTATACGTTAGTGCCGAGTGTATGGACACGTGTATATTTACGACAGAGAAGTTCGTACGTACACACAATGAGAGTTCGCAGTTCCGCGAACTTTCATTTAATACTGTACGATTGCGAATATTCGTGACGGTCCCGAGTCTCGCACCTCGCGCCTCGGACTCGCGGAACGGTGGAGAGGGAACCGTTAATTTGTACACGGCACGATCATGCGAACGCACCGAGAGTGACGCAGCCAAGTCCGGCATGCCGAATCGCAGGGACCGAGGGCGAAAAAACCCGGCAATACCATCGGATATCGCATACGCTTACATTGTACAGATGTATCGAATTCAATTTTTTTTTCTCTTTATTTTTTCCACCATCTTTACATTCGGGCTTATTACCTTCTCGCGTTTGGCGGGAAACCGTGCCATTAGCTCGGGGAAGAGCGCAGGTGGAACAAGCAATTACTAAGATTCCTCGGGCATCGAGAGAGAGAAAAAAATGTAATAAAAAGTTTGCTTCGGAATTTTTGGGAAACAAGTCGATAATTTGCATATCGGGTTGAGTCAAAGTTCGAACGGTTTGGTTACCGTTCTCCGGATAGGGAGTGTATTTTAGAGATCGATTTTTTTTAAAATATTCGAGTGACGATACGAATGCGATAAATTTAACGAGGAACGATATCGAACGTAGAAAATATTCGAGTTTAATAAATAAAAAAAGTGATTTTATTATTTTTTAGATTTACGTTACCGATTGAAATTTCAAAGTTTCTTGTCCAGAAACAAACTGAGCAAAGAAGAAACAAAATAATTGAGTCGCCGGGTAATTTGTTGAACAATTATTTTGATCGTTAATTTGTCAATAAAATTTTGGAATTATTATTACATAAAAACAGTATTTGCAGCACCTCCCATATGGTTGATTTATTCAGATTTTTGTCCCATCGAGAAATTTTTGAATATGTCCCTCACGTTCGGTGGGACTGTACCGTTCCGCCTATCTTAACAAAATTACACAAAAATGCATACGTATCGCAACTTCAGTAGCATCAACGAGTACTTTTTGCCTGATTTTTAAGCCTAAAAGGAACAAAGTTCTTTCGACGATTAATAATCGATTTCTGTAGCCAGCTTGCATGGCACCGGGACAAGTCTACCCTGATTGTGGAAAGACGACCATGCCTATATATATGCAACGTTACACGCAGCACCGTACTCATAGCTTCGCCCTTCTTCCGCGTCTTCACCCGCAATCTTTTCCCCCAGCCCTCGCATTCGCGTTTTGCACGAACTTATCTTTTTTTTTCTTTTTAACTCCGCCAGCGCATCGCACGATGCTGGATACGCAGGGGATGTGCACGGGGGTGCTCTTTCCTTTGATGCGCGCAAGTAGAGGGTTCACGGTACGTTGATCGGGGTGCGCGCCTCGACGACGATCCACATACGTCTCGGGGCGTGTACACGACGCTTCGCAGCACAGGCACTTGATGAGATACCGTGGAGGGAGGCAAAAAAAAAATATATATATGTATCGGAGTAGATTCCGGCCGTAGGTATTGCTTCCACGATGAAATAATACCGGATTTCGTCGATAAGACGGAGGGTTCGCGTAGGGTATGAAAAACACCCGACGAACAATTCCCTCAAATTGCATCGGAGGGGGGAGGGCGATTCGACGGGGCTTCTCGATCGCGATGCGCGATCCGATGACAAAGGGGTCGCTTAATGAAGCCTTTGGAGACTGGATGCAGAACCACTCAATTTATTCGCGAGAAGTTGGAATTTAGCGCCGCATTCCTGGTGACTAAACAAATTACCCCACGAACTTAAAGTTTCGCGCACACACAAAGTTTCGGCGGATAAACGAGTCCGGAATCTTCTTTTTTTTTTTTTTCCTGGTAGAATTTTGACATTGAAAATTATGAATCGGGAGAACTAATAATCAGTCAAAGGAGCTAATGGGATGCTAATCAGATGCAAATATGAAATTAATTATTTTTATTTATAAAAAAAATCGTGCCAACTTTTTGTGCTCCAAAATGATAACTGTATCAACTATCAGTTTTCCCAAATAATCATTGTCCCAACTATCTGTTCTCCCAAATAATCATTGTCCCAACTATTAATTCTCCCGAATAATAATTATCCCAACTATTGATTCTCCCAAACAATAAAGTTTTTTTCAGCCTAGGATAATAAAAATCCGATAACGCAGATGGGTCATTGCGCATGTTTGTCGTGCAGTTAATACGGCAGTGACCCAAAAATGTGTTACATCGTGTTGGGGGGCATAACTGCGTATCGCGATCTTGCTATTTATCGATACGCTACGGAGTGACCGTTTCTCTCGGGAATCGGAAATATAATATTGACTTTACCGCGGGAGCTATGGTGTTCCGAAATTTGCAGATTCGCCATCTCGTACCTACACGCCTCTCCCCGTGCACGCGAGCATTGACGCAATTGCTGTACGGGTATTGTATACGTACGGATGAATGGACGAGTTGGCCCCGGTGGTGCAGTCGTGGTCAGCAGGACGAGAGCTGCGGTTTCGATTCGCCGGTGGCAAATGGCCGAGTGGTCGCGGGAACGGCCCCGCTATGCTGCATCCCCAAGTCCGGTATAGGAGTGTGAAAGTGCGAGCGACCGAAGTGTATTAGCTATGCTGACCCCCTTTCCGAGAGCTTCATTCCCGCCCCCTCAACCCCCACTAATACTGGCGAGAGATATTGTATCCGTATGTATATCGCTCTCAGAATGTCACAGGTAGGTTTCGGTCCGGTTGGCTGTTACATCCGAGCAATGGCACGGGACTGGCCGGACTCCCAGGCTTGGCGCGGTCTCGTGCCAGTGCCGGGATGCCAATAGCTTTTAGCGCGAATTACATAGGGATGTCAGCCGGAGGCCAGAACTACCCTACCTCGGGTGAGCCACGGTTGCAATGTCCGGTGACCGAAACGCAGATCACCGGGTACGATTTAACTGTTGGTTTTTCAAAATTTTGTTATTAAAGGTTTACCGAATGTAAGCGAACACATCAGCCTATCCGAGTTTCATGGATCCGACAGGAAAACCTCTTGTAGCGATGGTAAATGATTATTTATTAAACTCAAACGACAAGTACTTCGGGGAATCGAACGACGAAACTTTCTCGAACGTTTCACCCGCCATCGGCTAATGCGCGTCCGCCAACGTCGTTAGCTTTTAGCGCGGATAATTACGGCCGATCGAAGATACCACCCAATCGATTTAGGCACCGCATCACTCTCGGCATTGGGAGGGACGAGGATCGCGAGGAGGGACGAGACCCGGAGGGGTTCGCGGGGCACGGTTGAAAATGAGCAAGGAAGGGAAGTGCACCTAGACGCTTTCCCTCGCGGTCTGGCGGTTCTTTTAACGATAATCTCCGGGGAGAGATTGAAGCGTTGCGCCAGGGATGAGAAAGCACCCACAACGCAGGAAAGTGCGGGCGGAGGTTTGCTGCTGGCTCCTTTCTCTCGCGCCCCTGAAGGCACCCTTTCCGCCCCGTGCGCACTCTTTAATACGTCGGATGCGTACACACGTATAATCCCGGCGCACGGCGTTCCGTGCGAGAGAGTTCCGAGCGTCGCGTTACGTACACGGCGGAACGGAAAAAAAAAAAAGAACGCGCAATAGCAATCGGGAGCCTTGGCACTTTGCGTAATTACCTGACCCAACGTCGAGGCAGCGCCGAGCGAAGGCCGGAGTCTGCGAGGGGTATATTTAATCGACGTGCGAAGATGGCTAAAAGGGAGAAGAAGACCGTCATGCGGTGGATACGCTGCGGTGAGTAGTCTCGCCTCACAGCATGCCAAATACCGGGATTCGACTAGCGCACAGGCGCGAAACATATTCGAGAGCCTACGCGCAACCGCGGACCCGGTCGTTGTCAACGAGACCGGTCGCCCTCTCGTACGTCGCTCGCTTAATTGAGAATTTAAGTACAGCGGATAATGAGTACGATTTTTTTTTCTCGTTTCCCCGTGATAATTAACGGTGGAAGGAACGGTGGAAGAAATGCAGTTTATGGACGTGTTTTGCATCTATTTGCTGCGTGTAATCGATAAATTTTCGTATTATCGGGTATCCCGCACGGTAAATAAATGTAGGCGACAAATATATTAGAATTGTGAAATGTTTCGGCGGGAGATTATTTACATATATTTTTTTACACGAAATCAACGTTGATCTCTCAATGGTAATTTTCTTCGTCGACAAAGTAGCTCCTCGATTGGAAGTAGCGTTGCCATGGAAATATTTCAATTTATAGAACAATGGTTCTGTACGATAAATTAGAATGGAACATTTTCCGTGTTGTCGAGTTTCCTTGCGTCCCACACGGTAAAAAAAAAATCTATGCCAGAAATAAATTGGAGTTATCAAATTTTTCAGCTCAATAATATTTTTACGTATATATTTTGCACAAAATTAACATTGATTCTCAACGGGTTTCTCAATGATCTCTCAATGGTAATTTTCTTCGTGGACAAAGTAGCTTCTCGATCGGAAGTAGCGGAGCCGTGGAAATATTTCAATTTATAGAACACTGGTTACATACCAGAGGGAACCGTAACGTTTTGGTATGAGGTCGCGGAAGTGTCGGCTCCGTTCAGGCGCACCGCTCGTTTTCTCATTACGAAGGGACCGCTCGCTCCCCAAGAATAACTAATATAACTTCCCCGTTCGGAGATTAGCGGACCAAATATCTCGGGGGCCGGAAGCAACCGGCTGAAAAGCGTTGTGGATTTGGTCTCGACTTTCTCACTCTTTCGGTCCGGTGGACAGATTAAAACTGCAATTATGAGAAGAATGGGTCCCGGACTAAGAAACGGCCTTTTGAATACGACCGCGGCGGCGGTCATAAAATTACAATAATTTAGTCATAGCCCCCCCCCCCCCTCCCTCCCCCCATGCTACCTCGTTTCCCATCCGATGCCGCCGCCCTCCTCGCTTCATCCCTCTAGTTTATGCTATATTATATTGTACCTACTATATTCCATGCAAATACTTCCACGCTCCGTCCGTGTTTCTTTTTTTTCGCCCGCCCACTCCACACTTTCGGCTTCGGTCGCGCTTTTTTTTTAACCGGTAAGCCACTCGCACAGTAGACTCCCTCGAAAGTTTAGGGCTTGCAAAGAAAGATTGTCTTACTTTTAAAAAAAAAAAGTATATATAATAAACCAAATTCTTTTTACGGTTCAAATGGTTATTGGATTTTTAGCTACATTGGCTAGTTGGTAAAATCTTTAATCCACACTTAGGGTCGAATTTTAAGACGTCAGTTTGAACTTAAGGTCGCTTTCGAGATCGAACTTAAGATCGAAGATTGGCCCGAACTTCATTGCGTGCTTAAGATCTATCTTAAGTTCGATCTTGATTTCGTGCTTAAGTTTGATCTTAAGTTCGATCTTGATTTCGTGCTTAAGTTTGATCTTAAGTTCAAACAAATGTCTTAAAAATCGATCCGTACAATACTTGCGTACCGTAAGAAATATTTGTTCTCTTCGGAAAAAGCAGAAACTAGTTTTCGTAGCAAGCGAAAGAAATTTTTTCGAAAGTCTCGTCGAATAATAAAAGCCGAAAGTGAAAAACTTTATTTAAACAAACTTTTTCAAATTTTCATAAGATAACATTTTTATGAACTTTTTTCGCCAAAAAACGATGGTCTCGAGCAGAACCGCGGATAAAAATGCCCTCCATCGTTTCCGGTCGATGAGGCTTTTTTTGCAAGTCGACCGTAAAAATCCTCGTGCCAGGCGGCATCGGGGAAAATTACAGAAGGGAACTCATCGGAGGGTTTCGCGTTACGGGCAGCCCCACTGTACTCCCTCCTCATTACAATGTCGACCCATAATACATGTAAGCGGTATTCTTACTCATCTCTGCCATTTCCTCGCGCAGTCTTACGCGCCCGAAGTTTCTAGTTTGATGCTTTCCCACCCCCCCCCCCCCCCCCCCCCCCCCCGCCAACCACCCTCCATTCGCCGTGCAATTCTTTTTTGTGTTTTACACCGACACTACCACCGCGAATTTCATTCCTCTCTTCCCGCCGTGTCTCGCCGAGAACGGGAGGGAAAAGTGAGGGAGTTCGGAATGGGCGTAGCAGCCGCACGACGATTTCGCGGCATCTCCTAAATTCGACGCGCGGGACTCCGCTCGTGCTCTTTTCACCGCCATCTTTTTTATTCGGTCCTCCTGGCTCTCGCGCTCGCTCCTCAAAAGAAGTTCGAAACTGATAAAAAAATTTCCGCCACCTCACGTACTCTCGCCGAGAGGTCGTACGAATTTTTTTTGCCATTTTTTTTTTTTTTTTAATCCAATTTTTTTATACTTCTTTCTCTTTTTTATTCTCGGTCCAGCTACTCCCTTTCTGCCGGTGTCCGCGCGCGCTTTACGCAGCGTTTATCGAATTTTCATGAAGACCCGCGGCGGTGCGGCGGGGAAATGGCAGAGCGGCGCTGGTATTTGGCGCGGACTACTCGTCATATTTATGCAACGGCCAACAGACGCACAGTTTCCTCGTAAAGTTGTCACTTTTTTCCGGTCGGAATGCGTGCATTCGTCTCTGGCGCGCTGGCGCACACGCGCGTAGAAACGGGTGCGCGCATGCTTGGAAAGAGCGACCGGGAAGCTGTCATTCGCATAGACGAAAGAGCGAGGTTTTTCCCTCGCTCTTTCTATTTACTGTTTTTGCTTTCTGTTTGTTCCTCCTCCGAACGCTCCGCTCCGTCCGCCCATTTGGAGTATGAATAACTCGACGGAACTGGAGTCTGGTCGAACCGTTTTGCGAGAGAATATTTTATTTTTCATTTTTTTAACTGACGATTCCGAGCCTTTTTGTCACTAGCGGAGGATAAATGTCGCGGACTGACGATAGAAAAAAAGCTTCAAAGTTGATAATTTGATTATGGAGCAGGAAGAGCGGAGGAACAAAAAAATCGAGGCGTTCGTGCAAAATTTGTACTACGTAGATTTTCAGCGTTGTAATAATTCTCGAAAAGATTTCTCCTTACTGTGCTAGGGTCGCGACAAATGTAACAATGTCGCAGTACCTTAACCCTTTATGATTCAACCTTCTACCCGACTCTTGGGGTCGAATTTGAAGGCTTTAGTTTAAACTTGAGATCTGTCTTGAGATCGATTTTAAGATGCGCGTTTGGCCCAAACTGCAATGAGTGCTTAAGATCCATCTTAAGAGCGAACCTCGGTTCAGACTTGATTGACAAATTAGATTGTAGTTCGAGCTCGATCTTAAGTTCGGACTCAAGTTCGAACTTGACACACCTTTTTTTTTTCTCAACTTGTTAATTTTTCATTCACACGATCCGGCTCTAATTTTACGAACAAAAGTACAAACCAAACGGGTCAACGACACGGAAAATAAAACGACAGGTTTATATATTCAAAGCTTATATATATTCATAGCTTATACAAACCTGAACAACGAGTTTGTCACTTATTTAACAAAATTATTTTTACGAAACTTCGTAATTCCATTTTAGAACATAATTTTTTTACTGTGCAATAAGCGAAGCACAATGAGCATGATAGTGACCATGGCATAGTAATAAGATAGAGCAGGCGCGAATAAATTGCAACAAAGAATGGACAAGTAGCCGGATCGATGAAAGGGATTGTACTCGTACATTACGACGAAGCTGTGAACCAAATTTCAATTGTTTTGCAGCTGTCGTCGTGAAATGTTCCCTGTTCGTCGATCGAAGCACCTTCAATGTTCACCGGACTCTGAATTATGCCGGCACGCACGTATTGTATGTTTTCGCTCGGTGGCATGGCGCGGTGCGGAAACCGAACTCTTGGGTAGAGCATTCGTGAGACTTCACGCGTGAATGTTCCATGCATATATATCGTGTACAGCGAGTCCATAGGTGGAGGTATCATTCGCCAATTGATGTTCATACGCCGCTGACTCCCACCCCTCGCACCGGATAGCGCAGGGTCCAAGCACTCAGCCCGACGAAACCCCAAAAGTGTTCGCTGGGCAACGTATGTGTACGGCTGCTCGTGAAATTAGAGCCTCGCTATGCTGCCGATTGGCTCGGAGCTTCGATTGTTGCGCCAATGCTATCCGTCTCTACGAAGGTGAACCTTTTCGCCCTTATCGTGAGGGAAAAAGATCAGCTTCATTGTACACGGAGCCTATTCGCCTTCGGTGAAGCTGACCTGCACACCTCCCTGCCCAAGGATGAAATATTCCCCCCTTTGGTGGCCCCTCAGCCCGAAATATTCTAAGGGTCGAATTTGAAGACGTTAGGACGGAATTGAGATCGAATCACAATCACTGATCATGACATTGACGAAAAGGCGATCACCTCGCACTCAAGATCGAACCCGACTACAATCGAATTTGAGAGCGATCTTAAGTTCAAGCTTACGTCTCAAAATTCGACCGTAATTCCCCTTGGGCGTCTGCCCAAGCTTTGATTATTTCAAGTCCTTTGGTGACTCGTGCGAGCGCGCGAGCCAACGGAAGCTCTGGTATGTAATGAATTGATTCGACGAAAACTCAAATGGAACGCTAACAATCGAAAGCACGCGCATGCGCGAGCTTTCACGTAAATGCCTCGCGACGGATAACGCGAGGTTCGCCGGTGAACGAAACCATTCGGAATTCGTGACAACTCGAATTTCCACAAAACCCACGAGGTAACGATGAAAATTCAATAGTCCCGCGTATGATCGAAAAAAATTGGGCGTGAGACAATGTTGTTAAATTTTGTAGCACTCGCGTATGTACAGACGTCGATGGCCCAAAGCTGTACGGGCGTACGGACCGCGCTCATGAACGACCAATACGGCGCTACGACATTAAGCCATTGATATGGATTATTCATAGTCCATGAGAGCATAATAAAACGGTATCGGACAGGTAAAATAAATCTCAATATTTCCAATCGTATCAGCTCACTCGCAGCGTGACACGCGAGCTGCGCTGTCAGGGACGGAGGAAAGAAGAAAAAAAATATTGGAATTTTCACATCGCTTACTCGTGTGATTTAGTTTTGTGTCACGAAGCTTCAATGAAAAAAGATGTATATATATATTTCTGCAATTATTTGGAATTATTGGGAAATCATTTGGAATTACTTCGCAATTCTTTCCTCTCTCGGGCGCGCAGGAAGCTTTGTCAGTAAAGCAAAAATTGATCGCCTCGGAGTTTCGTATTTTTTAAAATCGTTCCAACATTCGGAGCAACACTGTCAAAAAAATGCGCATGATATTTAATGTAGCGGACTGGAAGTTTTTATCCAAAAACTCGTATAGTAAATTTCATGTACATTTGTGATGAAAAATTAATGTTCAGTGTATTAAAAACATTGGAAATACTTTATTTTCAATAATAAACGTATTTTTTTTTTTTTTTACATTTACTCTAACTTCGATGAAAAAGTGTATTAATTTTTCATCACAATTGTCCATTGAATTCAATGTTTCAGTTTTTGCATACAAACTTCCAGTCCGGTATATTAAGTGTACAACTTTTTTTACAGTGCATCAAAAGTAAAAATTTGATCTTAATATCTATACCCTGAAATTGTTTGTTTCGTATTTTTATATTAAAAAAAAAAAAATGTACCCCAATTGTCCATATATGACCGTACCGTACAGTTTACCCATATGTGATCGTACCGTCGATAGCCGATCGGAAAAGCGAATGGGTAGCTCCGGGCAGCTTCGGAATCACAGTTCCATGATCATTAAAGAAAAAGAAAGAAAAAAACAAGCCAAGGCTTTAACCGGACAGGAGGCAGCGCGAGAACATACAAAGAGCAGCCTCGACAGTGTCGCAAGAGTGTGTGTAACGTCGGTTAGTCTTGTCTTCGTTTCGCTTATAAATTGCATCTTTATCTTTTTTTCTCCCCATTCAATTTCCGTGCGCCATTTAAAGACTTCTATCGTGCCGTATGTCCCGCTCGGATCCCGCTCCGATCCCGCTCGGCCCGATACTTATTAATTAACGGCAACTCGCGAAAAAGGAATTATCGCGATACACACGTACGGGTTTGCGCGGAGAGGTAACTTTTCTGAGAAAGTGTGACCGCTCGTTCGCGTCCGCTTTACACGCATACCTAAAACCATTAATTACAACTCATTAGGAAAGCAGCCGCCATCTGTCCCGGACGGACCGTGAATCACTCTTAATCATTGCATCTGTAGAGAGGCCCGGTAACTGTCCGGGCGCTCGGTGGCTATCGTTGCGTCTCTCTTTTGCTTCTTTTCCCGCCGGTCGGGCTTTCTGTCTCGTGTCTCGTATCGCCTTCCTGCGAGTTTCGCTGCTCGCGGCTCTCGCGATGGATGCACGAGAAGCGGCGAAAGGGCCGCGCGTTTGCGCTTACGCATCGCATGCGTGTCGGATAACAAACCGCGAGCTCCCGTTCGGACTCCGGACACTTCTGTCCTCGGCGGAGCTCGCCAGCCTCGCCGAAACAACCGCGTAGGGTTAATAAATGCAGAGGCAGATTGTACGCTCGGTCGAACCGGCGTGCGACGTGTATTCGGCCCGAGCGGAGCCGAGCATTCGATGTCGTCCGATACCTCGTCCATTACTCGTCGGACGAAGATATCGAAAAGCCTAGCGCAACCGGGAACTAGGATGTATTGCCAATTATGCGTGCGATACTCATCTGCTCGGGTAGCGGTGGTGCGCGTGAAATATGCGCGTTGGAGCGACTCCGAGGGCTCGTCTTCGCGCGAGCCGATCGACCTCGCGGAATCCGAGATACCTGAGCTAATGATGGGGCGCTATCTGGTGAGACTGGTGTGTATCGCCGATCGAGCTTATTTTATTGGCTCCGTTGGCGCGTGAGAATTTTCATCGTTAGGGGAAAAAAAGGAAAGAGGCGAAAGACCTAGTGCCCGTTTCTGACGGGACAAATTAGTCTTGTTCACCTTTTGGAGAAGACCCGGTTTCAGCCTTGGCCGGCACACTGGGATAGCTCGGATTCGCTCGCGGGCCCGACTGCGGGGCTCGGTGATTATCCATAAACATAGGCGCACTCGCAATCCTGTATGGATATTATTGCGCTATTGGGTTCCGCGGATAGAGAGGCAGCGAAACGACCGCCGCCGACGCGTCCGTCTATCCGTTCGAATAATCGAGTCTACTTCCACCGGCCGGTTGTCCCGCCACTGCCAGAACAGCCCGAGCGAGTACTCGGGGCTCGCGAAATTCCAGAACCGGTTGCCGAGACCGGGATTATCCCCTGGGATTAACACTGTTCCGATCCTCCGCACTCGCCGCGGCGAAGCTTCGCGTGCATGTGCGTGCGCTATTTATCGTTATAGCTATATCATCGGGATAGTCTCATCCGCGCGGCCCGAAGGGACGCGAAACCTACACGCGGAGATATTATGGTTGTTGTTTCATAAAAGCGATTATTTAGGATTTTCATGAAAACTCGGAGTGCCACGTGAGCCGGAGGGATAACTGAATCCGTGCGCGATTACAAACCGAGTGACCAGTTTCGTAGATGAGACGTCGGGGGAGTTTGGAAACTTTGCGACTCGAATTGTTATGGACAGTAGCATTGAGGAGCTATGTTATAGATGATGGTACACTGATGGAAATTACCATAGATCTGGCAAAAACAGACTCGACTCGATAATTTTTTCAAGTTCCTCCTCTGTGTATGTTAGAAAAACGATATGCAGACATTCTGCTCGGGTAGAAATTTATGAGGGTTGCATCGGGCCTTGATGAAACTCTGATAAGGATTTGTCAGTCCCTAATAAGACAAATGTCCAATAAACGTGCAAATAGCAAGGGGACATAAATATGGAATAAATACATATGACAAATTCGAGGCCAAGCAAATTCAATGCAACAAAACAAATTCACCTTCTATGGTTTTGAGATAGGACGAGTAATAACGAACGTTTTGGCATTTGCCTCGGCAAGTTCTGTTAATCTCCCATTACCTGCCAATTTTCACCAACTGGAGCTGTAACTATCTCGAGCACGCCTTCAACATAATCTTTGGATTATTCTCTTCCTTCTGAATATGAATAGGACGTTATTTCGATTATTATTATCGTAGTTATTATTATCAGATTCATGAGAAGATAAGAATTGAAAGTTGCCGGACGGAAATTGGTTTTCTTACGCGGCGAAAGGTTCAGCCCCGAATAGACACCTCTCTTTCTCGAGCGACATCTCTCAGATCACGGGATTAATTTTATTTTTGGATATATTACTTGGCCAATTTAGCAATCGCCCCTTCCATCCTGCCCACCTCTGTGACCTCATTCAATAACTCCCACGATTTTTAAATTGAACCTATTTCTGATGTCGAGTGCCGACAATAATCCTTGAATTGAAGAATTTTGCACGAAGGATGTTCGGCGCGCTTGGCCTTTCCTACATGAATCCTTAATCGTTGGGTTGACCGATCCGACACTGTACGAAGCTGGTTTACGCTTGGCCTTAAATTTTTTAAATTCAACTCGTATTTAGAATTCATAGGAAATTCTGAAAGATCTAAGCGAAGCATGTAGCACCGGAATCCCGTCCAGTCTTAAATAAAGGTGACCTCCGTGTCCCTCATCGCTACGAATAATTTCGTGCCCACACGAACTTTTGACATGAATGTTTCCATTCTTGTCTCCCGTTCGCGGTCGGAATCGGAAGCAAAGGCGGGATATAACAGTTCAACCTGTGCATAATGTAAGAACGGGATCCAAATAGACGATTCGTAGCTGCGTTCTTCCCGCTAACCGACGGTTCTCCATTGGAAAAACGAAATTACAAATCAACGACCCGGTCGTCGGAAGTGTTGGAAACAATTGAACAATCAATGAAACTCGACGCTTGGAACAAAGACTCGGATCGGTTGGCTGTCCGACAGCTCTTTGGACGAAAAGAATCATCCGAACGAAGTATATCCATCGCACCGGAGCAAATGGACGAGGAAGAAAAGAACGGATACCCCGAGCGAAGAAGGCAGGGTGTTTTCCCCGAAGATCGATGGACGACTGGTCCTGCAATTTTTTTTTTTTTTTCTATGACATCCTACTGCGTAAAACATCATCACGAATTCGGAACTTGTTGAGAACTGCGATCACAGCTGGAGGCGAGGAAAACATTTCACACCATCCCTTCCCAGGGAGAATTCGATTCGGGTCGTATGAAGCGTACGTGGGGTGTTCCAGCGATCCCGTCCAATTCTCATCTTCCGCGGCTATCCAACGACCGAACAGGTCATTCCGCGTCTGCAGTCTCCGGTCCCTTCCTCCTTCCTATCGCCGTGGCATTTTTTAATTAATACCGAAAGTATTTTTTATGAGAATTCCGCGAAGTGACGCAGGGATGATTCGTCTCTTGTTCATTCCACGGTTCTGCTCGTCCTGTACGACTAGCGGGGAGATGGGGAAGGCGAGGGTCGCGGAGGAGGGATGCGGCACAGGACAGGGCAGGGCATCGTGGGGTTCCACCCTTCCTCGCGAGCTCCAAGGGTGACGGTGGTGGGTCACTTGGGGGGTCGCGATAGGTACCGGTGTTCCCGCTGACGTGCGTCCACCGTCGGCAGCGGCAGCAGCAGTCGTAGCCAGGGGGTGCTCGGGCCGCGGCGGGGAGGTAAATAACGCGAAACGAAGGGGCGAGGGCACGTCAGGCCACCGATGATTAATATCGCTGCGGCATGCAATCGGATCGAACGAGCTCTGTGCCTACACGTACGCGCTCAGCTGCCCTGCTGTTGCCGCTGCTGCTCCTATTCCTGCTACCGCTCATCCGAGGCATCGGCCTTGCGTAAGTGCAAACAGTTGGGCGATAGTTGAATCCCGTTGGATTCGGTACTTGATACTGATTGGCGAAATAACACCTCGCAAAAGTCCTCTTAGCTTAAAGCGGGATTCCTGTTCTCATCCAATTATGTGCATCACAGTTGCATTAACGGGATTCCGTTTCGCATTAGTTCTGGTTCTAGTTTTTTTTTCTCTCTATGAGATCCTGATCGAAGGATTTCCTTTATCAACAATTCCGACATGATTCAATATTCAGCCGGGGTGGTTTCTGAAACTATATAATATAGCAGTCCTAGTTTTCTATGATGTTAATAGTTTCTTGACCCAACCACTAAGAAGGGTAAATGGTCCACATCAAGACTGAAACGGCACCCAGCATCATATTCCCAACGAGCATGTTACTGGCGATCCTGAACTTCATTATCGAATCCTTTTTTAAGGGGCTTTCCCATTTCTTCATTTCTTTTTGTTTCCTCATTGAGGAAACTTTTTTAGATCAATATGGGTTAATGAAATTTCGTTTAGCGTTTGTTTCCCCGATACGTTTGAGGCTGACGATGCCTCGAGAGCCTAAAGGACTTCGTACTCGGGAATGAAACTCCGACTGGCGGTGCAGAGACTCGGAAGGGGAGCACGCAAGGGGTTCGTGTACGTTCAGAGATACGCGAGTATCTATTCTAGTTGGGTATGTGGAGGATTCAATTTTGGCGAAACAAGGCGAAACATTTGTGGGTTTCGCCGATCTGTCCGAGATTGTAGACATACCTCCGTTCCCGATGCCTCACCGCTGGATCACCCACCGTGCCGTATGGTATACATTCAATTGTACACCCGTCGGGTGTGTATATCGTTAACAAGGCGCACTTAGCTCTACGAGCTTTCGTTCATCGGCGGTACACATATTGGCTCTCGTAGAAACGTTAACGAGGAAGTTCCCTCCGGTAACACGAGAAGTCAGAGATCGGAGGGATATCAGCATCGATCCCAGAAACTCAATACCGTTGACAGCGTAAAGAAAACACGAGAACGCGAAGAAAACACACAACATCGAAATACGCGAAAGCTCGAATTCGATGCCAATGGTGGACAAAAAAATACCATTGGGATTTATCAATTACCTTCGCTCAGTGACGCCCGTTGGGCACGTGACGTGTTCGGGTTCGAGGGTCCTTTAGCTTTTTTGTTTGTTCGTTTGTTTTTTTTTCTTTTTGAGCAAACAAAATCTATGGCATTTCTGCAGTATTTGCGATAGCCTGCGGACTTATGTCTGGGACGAATCGGAGGGAAAAACACTTGGGTTTATCGAGGCACAGGCGGACTACCCCCATCAGACCGGAACGCCGGCCTCGCGTCATAAACGTCCAGCCGGAGTGGCACTTTCGGCCGGTTAAAAAATGTACAGCCATTAGACTTCCTATCTGAGTTGTACTTGCCCCGGGCATTCTCGCGAAATTTCACTTTTATGGCGAATCGCTTTTAGCAAGTATCTAAATGACGACTTCGCGCTAAACGACTCGATACAGGTATTCGCTGTGGCGCGAGCAGCGGGGGACCGATACCGGTCATCCTTCGAAGAGGGCATTCGGTACTCCCACCTCGCTTTGGCTCCGTCTCCGTTCGTTCGTTCCGCACTGTCGGCTCTTTTTTTTTTCCTGTCTTTCACACTTTACGATCGGTTATTCGCGAACGTTAGACAATTTTCGCGCCTATCATTTGCGACAATGCTTCTCTGAAATTGCTTTTGAAGCGGATCGAAACTTCTCGCGGAAAGGATATCTTTTAAACCGCTGGATCTGCTCGATGCTTGACACGATCCTACGCCTTTCCATGGGCTAAATTCTCTAACTGTTGAAATTGAGCTGATGGAATGCAATTAATTCCATTCTGTGAGCTAAATTTTCAAACGGTTGAAATTTTGCGCATGGAAAGGAAATTATACCCGTATTTTATTATTGAATAGATTCTTTGTTAGTCACTTTACGCGATACAACATTGACAAGTCCAAGCCCAAGCTTAAAAACCTGTCCACGAACAAAAATGTCATCCCAAATCTCTCAAATTGAATGGTTGATCACTTGAACCACGTGATAAACCCTTCGAAACTATTGCAGCCTCAAAGTCGCAAATTCCCCGATCGGACCCTCCCGGATAATTATTGAAACGAAAGCGTTTCCGAAACGGAAGCCCGGTCCGGAGTCAGTGGCCGAGAATCCGCGTAGCCACACACCCAGCAACGCTGATAGGATTCATACAAGGTGAGGTTTGTTCAGCGAGAATAGAGGAGGCCAGAAATTGCACCTGGCAGTCGGTCTTGGCGCGAGATCATGGAATAAGCGTTGATCGGGTAAAACGGTCAGAGCCGGGGCGTCAGCGGGGATTGGTCGGCGTGCGCCTGATGCTCCCGTTCCCGGGGCATTGATTCAACAAGGGAACACCGTGGTAGACGGTGGACTGGCGGGCAGTAAAAGTCTTGCGTCCGACGAGCGACGCTTTACGGCTTCGTCATCGGCGCCAGCGAGCTCGTCCGGCCGATTCGTTTGAAAAGAGCAAGATAGAGAAGAGTGGCGGGGCGGGGGAGTGGCGGAGAGGGGCTACACAAGAGGGAAGGCAAAATAAGAAGTGCCGAGCCAGCGAAGGATCCGCTTTATGGCTTTTCGCGATAAGGTCTTAGCGGGTGAGGATAATCGCGCCAAGGTTGAAACGCTCTCGCGCCTTCTCTCCCCTCCTCGCCGCACTCCGAAGAACCGGGCGTCTATTAGATCCAATTAAAAGAGGCTTCATCGCGTCTCTCCGAACGCCTCAAGACTGTCTCCCCGGGGAAGGCAGGAGGGGGGGGGGGCCTGGGCGATGGAAGAAAAGCCCGTATTCTCATCAACGAGGCTAGTCGTTATCGTGTGAAAAAAGAGGCACGCACGCCGGATCGTTTAATTGCCGGCGTGGCGTACATCCTCGCATAACAGGGGATTCAACGATGCCTCTTTTTGTAGCCGTATTGCGCGGCTTACGTCAAAGCCCCTTCAGACACATCTGACACTTACAAATTGTTTTGTACTCTATATTACACTCTGGGAAAAAGAAGAATAAGAATGAAAAAAAAAAAAAATACGAAAGAAAAGCTGGGAAAATAATTGTAGGAATATCTCCGTCAGCCCAGTTGGCAGAGCTACGCTGGACGGACGAAAAGTGATTTGTGCTCGATACTCTGCCACAGAACGAAATAGAGGTAACCAGTGAAAGATGTGTGCCCTAGATCACTGGGAAAGTACGTACCGACCGATTTTCCAGTGAATTGAACTACAGGTGAGAGGGGAGGAAGGGGAGTGTACACTCGTGTGGTAGAGAAGTTGCTGAGGTAGCATTGGCAGCGGTAACCGAGGCACAAGAGGTTGGGTCGTTGCCGGGTCAAGAAACCGAGGGGGCTCTAAATCCGCTTATCCCGCGGACTGGCATTGTGGGTATGGGACGCAGTGACGGTGGATACCGAACCGACCAACTGGGGCCGCTGCTGCTCCACGCGTATATGGATTTGCACTGGGATTTTACATTCCAATGTGACGTTCTCAGGTAGGATTTCAGTCGGCCGGATGGTGGATGGAGGGGACTTTGGCTCGGAGTTCTACCGAAGAAAGTACTCGATAGCGGCGCGGTAGCGACTGCGGGCGATCCAGCTGGCGGAGGCAAAAGCGTATAGTATGTCGTAGGTATATACAGGTATACTCGGCAAGCACTCGGTCCAATTTCGTATACCGCTCGAACCCCCCCCTTTTGTCCCCGGAACTTTCGGATGGAGTGGAAAATTATTAATTCTCACGTTGCATAGTGCACCGTTGTAAAACTTCGAAAGCAAGTCGTGAAGACTGGTCGCGAAGGTATGGGCGCATGTATTGGTATTGTTGTGCTTATTGTGCCGCAGTTGAACTATGAGGCAATATGAGTAGGTAAAGTAGGAATAGAGTAGTTGTGAACGAATCAAATAGTAACATCACGAGGATACATGAGTAAAGGTACAATTAAATATTAATATTATAACAGTAATATTATAAGACGTGTGTAATTTTGTGGTAAGTGGATAAGTTTAAGTTTGGGAGGAGTGTGTCGGATGAACAGAGTGCTAAAAGATGGTAACAATGTGCACTCTTAGCATTGTGGCTGTTAAACCGATCTTAAGGTGAAGTGGAACACGTTCTCTGTCGCTTTCTCTCGCTCCATCGTAAGACCAATGACGTTATCTCTCCAACACTCCTGGCTCCGTCACGTGACTTTCATTTCATCCTAAGCGTTTATTTCCTCGTTTGATAGTTCTCGGTGAAGTAAATGGTCGAAAAGGCCAGTTTTGAAAATGTTGGGCGATGGAGCTGATTTTACTATCGCTGGGAGCGTCTGCCATAGATATATTGAAATGAGACGAAAGGACTTCCTGGAGCTAATTGGGCGCAGAGCTGGAATGTGGAAATTGGACGATTGCACTCGAGAAGATCTACGCAGAGTGGCATCAGGACTAGGAAACACTTCTTGGATATATGATGATGTATGTAGATGAAGGATTCTCTAGACGGCAATGCCTAAAAATATTGCTCTCCAGATTCTTACGGACAGCCAGTTCGGTCTGTGTCTATGTGTAGTAATATGCCCACTACGGCGCAAGTTGAAAATAAATCTGATGCATGTATGGTCCATGCATGTACGGATGGCTTTCTTTTTCTTTTCTTACAGTTGGAATATATCAAAATCGTAGGCGAATGGAAAGTTCGCTGGACTCTGAGCCCATACCAATGTATCGATTCAACTGCTTCCGATTTGTCCATAAATTTCTACCCGCGAGGCAAAAAAAAAAAAACAATGCAGTTACCCCGAAAATTTGGCACTTGTACGTTGCCTCCTGATCATTCTTCATATTCCCCCGAATTCAATTTTCCGCCAATTTTTGTATACCAAGGCCAGCCCGACGCTGA
Source organism: Amblyteles armatorius (assembly GCA_933228735.2). Classification (NCBI taxonomy): domain Eukaryota; kingdom Metazoa; phylum Arthropoda; class Insecta; order Hymenoptera; family Ichneumonidae; genus Amblyteles; species Amblyteles armatorius. The sequence goes on from OW121688.1 coordinate 21,413,504, forward strand.
AGGCTCGATTTTTTTTTTCCTTTCTTTTTAAACAGCCTTTTTGCTTCCTCCACTCGGAAGCAAAAAGGCCGAGCCTCGGACGACGGGAGGAGAAATTCGAAAGCCCTTTTAAAGCGGGCAGTGGAATTTTCAATCTACCGCATCTCCGAGCCATCCCGGATCCTCCGCTCCCGCTCTATCTCCATTTTCCGAGGGCCCGCTGTGATTTTCCGTGGGTCAATTTGCATGCGGTGGTCGCTAGGGCCGTCGCTACGCTGCGAAGCATAGTCATTTCACGATTGTTTCGGCCACCGCGAGGTGGGTGAAGCGAGGAAACTGCAAAACGCTGAACGGACCCTGGCGTGTGTGTGTGTGAAAGAGGTGGTGTGGGAGTGCGATGCTTTGAGATGGAGTACCTTTATGAGTGCTGTGTCCTCTGTACGTGTGACATAACCGCAGGCACAGCGGTCGAAACCGCTTGGCGCACGAGGCGGATTGCCAGTCGTTTCGTGGTTCGCGTCTACCACGCGCGCGCACCCCCCCCCCCCCCCCTGCCCCCTCCTCCCCGCCCATTTTATTCTCATACCCTCCATCTACTTCCATTTAATAGGACGCTTCCTTATTTTCCTCCCGGCAATAAAACAAACATAAATTACTGAGTCGCACGCCGATGCGTCGTTTCGACAGCGTCGCGGGCCAAGAGGCATGCGGCTGACGTGCTGTATAGAGTATGTACTCATAACGGACGCCCGGACTCGGCGCTGTGCGTCTATAGAGAACGCCGGAAGTGGTCTCCGTCCAACCCCGTTGCACTCTTATTGTGCCATTAGCGCCGAGAGGTAATACGCGAATGGCGTGTGCGCGGACACACACCGCTCGGAAACCGATGTCCAGGGGAGGGGGGGAGGGGGGGGGGGGGGAACGCGCTACGCTATCGTCGTCGTTAAATCGACGGATCACTCGGACTGATAGCGGAAAGAGCAATTCGATAATCGAAGGGAGGGGGTGAGGGGGGCGGAGCAGAAAGTACAGCGGTTAAGGTCGCTCATGGTTTAGGAAAAATATAATTTCCTATTCATAGATTATAGGAAATAATCAAATATATTATTATTATTATTATTATTATTGTTGTAGTTGTTGTTGTTGTTGTTGTTATTATTGTGCGGGACTTTGAACTTCGTAATTTTGGTTATTCGGTGGAACGATTATTTCATATGAAACTTTAGCGTCGGTAGGGAAAACATCTTCAAGTTCGCGGAAGAGTCTTCGACTTCGCGAGCCCGTTACCCTAGCGATTTGCCGGCTTCAGCGTTTTGTCTCGCGTCATCGATTTTCCGATCGCGAGAGCCGGCAACGGGGAAACGGCACTCACGGCGATTGTAGTTGCCCGCAAGTTTCCTCGGGAGACTTGTCAAGTTGGAGGCCTTGGGGAGACTTCACGCCCGAAGAGTCGCCCAAACGTGGGACAACGAGCACTCTAGGGATGTAGAATCGAAAAATAAAAGGAACACCGCCTGCGAGAGCGAGCGACCTCCTCTCCGACCTATTCTCGTATCTCTCTCGATCTCCTTGCGCCTCCTCGGGCTTTCTTTCTTGCTCGTTCTTTGTCAGTACGTCGAGTGAGTAGCTTCGACTCCGGCGAGCAGCTGCTATTCGACAATTTAGGTCGTGACACTCGTACAAGTTGGCGTACGAGTCCCCGAGAAGGCTACTTGTCGCATCCCCAACCCGTTAAATCCCATGCGTATACTCGCATACACATACACAAAGACGCGTGTTTAGTACCATAGTTATTGTTGGGTTTATTCCAACGCCGCCGCGTTCTTCTCTCATACCGGCGAAGGTTCATTCATTGCGATGCAATGAGTACACTGACGGAAGGATCTCGGAAAAACTGAAACTCTTAAACCTGAGAATTTCACCGATCAAATTATTTTAGGTATGTGTACATAAAAATAATGTTAGCAGCATAAAACAAACGGTTCGAAAGCAACGCCACCGATTACTGTATTCTCCAGTAAAAAGAACTTGTATGCTACAAAAAATTACTGGACATTCAAGTAATATCTGTGATAACGAAATTAACCATATTTTCTAAGAGAACGCGTTAAGTTTAATACGAATGTTTGTCGGGATAACGCTCTCGTTTCCATATATCTCAAAGTTGTGTCGGTTTTTGCCAGATTTATGGTAATTTCTCTCAGATCTTTCTCTCGCTGTATGCACGATTGAACATCACAAGGATACCCAGATAGGGTAGGTGTTTGGCGGACAGTTGCGTCCCAGCGTTGTCACAGGGCGGCAGATAGACCAGGGATCTGGCCAGTGTCGCGCCAGTGCTGGGGGGACGTACCAGCCAGTCGGCCCAAACCCTACCAGGGTATCGGACCGTCCGGTTTTCAGTGCTTTACATCAAAACGACAGCGAAGTCCCGCCGCCGTTTACCAGGGGGCTCGAGTGGGTGATGAAATACGAGAGGTAGAGAATAGCGAGGATAGACGAACTTGTCAGCAGAGCGGAGAGTTGATGAATTCGCGGGGGAAAAAAAACAGAAAGAAAGAAAAAAAAATAGTAAGATTGGGCGCGTGTCAAATTATACCGTGGAGGGTTCCGCTCGACGTTGATGCATCTGCGATTGTGTTGGGACGAGACGGCATAGACGAGGGTGACGTAGCTATGGAGGATGGCGGAACGGACCGAACCGAACGAAACTTAAGGGGGGGATCGCACGAGTGCACGGTCGCGAGTCGCACGGAATGAAGTGACGACTCAACGACGAATCGACGAGCGGAGTAACTCATCGCGGAGCTGGGACGGCGGAATATGGCAAGGTTGGTAAAAAAAAGTTCGAGGCGGTACCCGGATCGATCCCCGGGGAGCTATTATCGATATAATCGCTCTAGCCGTGCGTGTCACCCTCGTCCAGCCTCACCTCCCCTCGAGCTTTCATCCCTTCCCCGCTGTTCCTACTTCCGCATCAACGACGCCACTGTATAGACGTCGCAGGCCGCCCATAAGTCACTCCGCAGCCACGCCATGGATTATGCACGACACAGTGTGTTGCGATATTCGGGGGCAGGTCCAGAAACAGCGCCACGCTGGGTGGGGACCGTGACTGGGATGCCGATTCGGAGTTAATGCTTGTTAAGAATTTATTAAACCTCATGGGTCGCGGGTGCGAATTTGGGGGAGATTGAGCTAACATTGTTAACGCATCTTTAGCGACAAAAGGAAAAATTATAATAGAAGAATTTTGTGAAAATCAGGGTGAATGGTAGAGTCGTGTCCATTAGCGTAGCTGCTGTACGGAATAGTGGTCAAACGACTGATAAATTTAAACAATTTTTTATCCAAAATGTTGGGTATTTATTAACAGTAACGGAAGTCGATTTGTATCGGTGTATTGGTAATCGAAGAAAAATCAAAGGCCACTTTGGCCATAACAATAATGCGAGACTATGGAGAGCCCGCGACGAAAGCAGAGAAAAAGTGGAGAGAGCGTTCCTTCGACACGATACGACGAGCCGAAGTCGGAGGCCGGGCGTACAGAGCCAGAGAAAAAATGCTGACGTGGTATACCGGAAATCGTTTGCACAAGAGCGAGTCTTCTAAACCCGTGCAAAAGAAAAAGAGTTAAAGCTCTACTAGCCCCGGCACTATTTTTATCAGCCGAGTTGTCATGTACGCGAAGTGCATAGCCATCGAGATCGCTTCCGCGTACAGATTTGTCGTGACGGTAGGCAGAGTATCGCCGGACTGTTACACACAAACGACGCTCGACGGAAATTGCTCTCCGAATCGATGGGAGCGAGCAATTGATGCGCTGTTAAAAATACAACAACTTTCAAATTCATTATTTCAAACCTTCAGAGACGCGGAGTTATATCGTCATAGATTATGAGCAAGAAGTATTGATAAAAGAAAAAAAATCTTAATCTGTGAGTTGAAGCCAACAATCGTTCCAATTCCACCATGGGACGGAAATGTTATATGCGAAAATATGTTTTTCATATATTAAATATACTTTTCACGAAAAATTTGATATTTTGCTTCCTCATGGAAGAAGCTATTTGTATATTCTTTTAAATGACTGTCACCTACAACAGTTTAAATCAGCAATTGAGGCGCTATTAAAATACCACCATTTTTCAATCCATGCCTAACGATATATAAGCATAGTATAAGATAATAACTCTATAAATGGCATTAGCAATAAATTTCCTTTACTACTCCTACTATTTTCAAATACACTTTTCGTGTATACTTTTTTTGCCTTGCAGATGCGAACGAAAGTGGTGAAAATGACCCGATTCACAGATTGGTTTACGTAATCGATGGTCGGCCATATTTACCATTTTCACGGACTGAAAAAATAACGTAGGGAGCCGAGCGGTTATCGATGCCAGTTTTATTCTGAAAATGCATTTCCCTGTCGACTTATTTACCGAGCTAAAAGCACCCGATAATTTTCGTCCTTATATTGCAGTGGGATATAAAAAAAAATTTTAAACATTGCACTCCGAAAAGAGAACTGGTTCTTTCGACAGCACAGAATTACAGTCAAACAATGAACAAAAAAAGCAGAAAAAAATACCTTGTATTTTCCTCTTTTAATTCTCTGCGTTCGGTACGCTTTGATGTAACCCGTAATCCGCCGTGTCGGAGGGCGCGAGAACACGTGTGAAATAAATAACGCTTTAATGTTTGGAAACGATGGGTTTACGTTCGAATTTGTGAGTCTCTCTATGGTGCCGCGTTATGAACATGGCTTTTGCTCAATTAATATTAAAACACGCAACTCTTCATCGCTCGTTATAACTGCTTTTGCGCTGTTCCCGTCCATTTAACGATTCGTCGTTTCAAACGGTACGTTCTCGCTGTTATCGGTTTTTTTTATCGTTTAAGCATTGTAACGTGAATGAGACTGAAAGCTGAAAGAGCTTTTGCCAGACATAAAAAAAAGATCATTAACTTGTCATCAATATAACTATATATACATTATGTTGGAAGAAAAATACCGAATGGACGAGATTTCACCGTCAACTGATTTACGTGATAAATACAAAGTTATTAGCAATATAGGGCGAAGATTTTTAAAAAATTATAATTTACTTATTATCAATATATTTATATATAAATTATGCCCGAAGAAAAATTGTCGAATGGCGGAGATTTCACCTTCAATTGAGTACCGAAGTAAATAAACAATTGTTATTAATATAACGCTCGGAAAAAGAAATTAGCATTTACTCATTATCAACGTAACTATATATATACACATAATGTTCGAAGAGAAATATCGAATGGACGAGAGATTTCACCGTCAATCGACCAACGTGTTAAAAAAAAATTATTGCCACTACAACTCGAAGATGACCGCAGCTAAATTTGCGGATCGTGCAAACGCGATTATACCGACGGAAAAAAAAGAAAGAAAAAAAAAAGCGGGTAGATCGAAGTTCGAGGTAATAATCGTAATCCGGCGATCGTTGTAACACCAGTCGGGGTCAATTAAACTCTAGAGCAGAAGCCCGGACGCTAATTTCTTTTTACTCCCCATCAAATGGAAATGGAAAATCCGTAGTTACACACATACATGTATAGTGCTCTAGATGACCACTGCGATAACGAGGAACATTCGAGCGGGCGATCTAACGAGAGGAAGCGGACATACATGGAGCAACTTTTTTTTTAAATCTTTTTCAGCTTACAGTACAGATACATAATACCTAGCGTTATGTATGCATATGTCGATACGTACCCACTGTGTGTGTGTGTGGGGGGGGGGGGGGGGGGGGGGGAATCGAGCAGTGCCTTTTATTCCATGAAATACTCGTCCGCGTCAAAATAGAAGCCGAAAAAAAAAAATTCTGCTCTCGAAGCTTCGCGGTGTTACAAAAGTATTAACTCTATACAGAGCTAACGAACATGCACAGCATCGGCTAGCGGACCATCGTCACGGATAAGGCGGTCTTGGCTGAAACGTCAGCGAGTTCCGCCTTGCTAATCACGTTTGGAAATATGATTGCCCGCGGTTCGATCAATATATTTATGGCAAGACCGAAATACTCGTTCCTCTTCGGCTCGACAATCCCGATAATGGAATTACTGTCATAGCGTTTGATTGTTATAAATAGCTGGCTAAGAGAAACAAAATCTGAATTTAAATATAATTCCATTCCGGGCCTGCCAACGCGAGAGACGGAGCCTAATACCGTCGAGCCATTTCTACCAAAGTGATCTTGCCGATCGACCAGTGGATCCGGCTTTGTCTGCCAATTAGACAAATTGGTAGATAGTTTCTTTTTTTATATAATTTTAATTTAAGACCGCATCAACTGCTATGGTTGCAGCGTAAATAATATAACAATAATAATAGAGCATAACCATCATTAAATAAAGATCTAGTTGCCGAAACGAACAAGTAAAACCTGAAAAAAATAAGTGAAACATTGTCGCGAAGCAACGTAGACGATAAGCCCTTGGCTGCGTAAACATTTTTCAATTTCCTTTTTTGAAGCTACGAAAATCGGCAGAAACGGAATTACCGACAGTGAGAGCGGAACTGATCGGGCCAGTTACGGGAAGCCGAGAAAGAAAGTAGCGCAAAAAAAAAAAAAAAAAAACAGGAGGCTATTGTGACAAGTTCCCTTCGCCATGAAAATTAATCAAGGACCGTGGCGTGGACCGGGATGGGAATGGCTGTGAGCGAGATCGAGTTTTATTACGAGGCTGCCGAGGGCCGTTACATAGCTGGGCTTGGTCCGGGCTATATAGGATGCCTTTCAGCCTGGTAACGTTAGCGCTCAAGTTCTCTTCTTCCTCGTACAATTACTTTCTAATCGAAATCAATGGCGGACGGAACTGAATATTGCAGTACGTCGAGAGGGTTTTCGCGCGAGGGAGAGGAGCGGCTCTTGAACGCGAGCTGCCAGCCGGGAGGACCGGTAGCAGCAGCAGCAGCAGCAGCAGCAGCGTTAATTAACCGGGAGCACACGGTACGGTCGCACGAGCGAACGTACTGTGCAATCGGATCATTTCATTGCTCCCCCGTCCGCCTCCGCCGGCGACCTGCACACCGGAGTGCAGTCGGCCCCGTCGAGCATCGCCATTGCCGCTGTTATACGCTTCTTAATGAAGCAGCGTTTTTCTTCGTGCTCCCTGTGTTCTTCTTCCATACCTCCTGCCACGACGATCTCGCTAATTTTATTCGGTCCTTCTCTGCACTCGTCCGTCACGACGACGACCCTCTTTCCCCCGAGGCTCCGGTTACATGCCGATACGATTTTTCTTCACTCGGACCACGTACGTTGGACAACGAAATTTTCCTCCTTCCCGTTCCGTCCGGCTCTCTCCTCGCTATTGCTGCCAGCAATCAAACGTCCAAGTTTTTGCCCCGGGTCTCTGAGATTATTCCGAAATGTCTCATTTACTTGTGTCTTGTGCACTTGTCCGGTGCTGATACTAGTCAGGATCGGCTCGAAATCGGCCGAGTGTCGGTTCTTTGACGACAAACCGGAAGTGCTATCCGATGGTTCAGGGAACCAACCTTGGGCGAACTCTGCACCGTTATTGGCGAAGGTCGAGAAACTACGATAGACCGGAAGTTTCAGCCGATGGACCAACCCTGCGCCAACCCCGCACCGTTAGTGGACACCAACATCGAGAAACTAAATACGCTCCGGCAGTGCGCAAATTTCTGTACAGCTGGCCCATTTCCAGAATTGTCGGAATCCCATCAACCTGACAAAAACCATCGCTGAACTATGCCGGATGCTTCATTCTGGAATAGGAACTTGGTACCAACCGAAGAACAGAAGTTTCCCAGCAAATGGCATGCCATTTTCGCGTTACCCGAGGGTGCGCAACCGTTGCACAGTGTGCCTCCATTTATCTGCCGGTACAAGTATCACCGATGATTCCTTCTTATTTATATCTCAAGGATGGGATGGAAATACGGTGAGGCAGAGCTCCTCCGCAGTGTGGAAAGCATCCGACTCGAACACAAGTTTTCCGTAGCCCACGGGCGTTGGACGAGTCGGGTAAGACAAGTGGGTAAGCGAAGAAACCAGGCCCGCCGGTACGGGAGAACCGTGGCGTGCGGGGAATGGCGAAGCTAGATACGAAACCGTGGACAGACAGCTCGAAGGAGGAAAGCAAGCGTGGAAGGTGAGGAGGAAAGGAGGGCGAAGAGAATTTAGAAGGCAAGCAGAGAAGAGATGTCGGGGAAAACTTGGAAACTCTCAAGTTTCCTTAATTGTGCCGGGTTTTTCCTCAGTCGGAGCCAACTGACTCCGCCGGAGAAGAGTCGTCTAACCCACTACTACCACTACCCACTTTTATTGTATACATAACCGAAGCTCCGATAGAAAAGCGGCTGAGGCAACCAGGTCCACCGGGTTCAGCACCACCGTCCGATGAACTTCAAGATGGCGTTTAAGCACGTAATCTGCTCGGGAGAACGAAGGCAAGGAATAAAAAGAAACGGAAGAATGAAAGGTGGAACAAAACGAGTGAACCGGAGGAAGGAGGAAATAAAAATAAAGGAAAAGTGTCGAGTCACTCTGGTGTCTGATCAATCGATCGCGGCGCTCCTAAAACCCAGCGTTTTTCTTATTGTTATTATTACGTTCATAAAGTAAGTTTTCACTTTTTAAATATGCTTCTATATAAATGCTCTTCACGTAAACTAGTACAAATCGATTTCATTGCTAAATGTATTTATTGACTCTGCTTCGATTGCATTCGACGGTATCGCATTCCCACCCAAATTGCATAGAGTATTTCCACGGATTTTTGTTGAAGCTGAGCCCGAAAGTTTGAGTCGATGACTATGAAGATTTGAATTTCTGTACCGGTTGAATAGTGCGTTTCCATTGATTGCGTAGTGTCCGTTCAATCCTATTGCTGCTTCCAAAAATGCATCCTGTTTTTATTGCTACCCGTGTCAGGTTTCCAATCAGTTTTATGTACATATGTATATCATGTATATACGTATACATGTGTATCGAACGAAACAGCACATCTACTTTCCGTCCTACCACAACTATTCACTATTAACGACCCTCTAAGCCGAACAAATTACACAAGACCGAGGTTGTGGAATTGTCTCGGCGCAGCGTCGCTGAGGCAACTGTGGTGAATATGGACCACTTAGATCAGCAGGTGAATCAGTGATCAGCGGACCACAATTCGCCACTTTTACCCTATCAAGAGACTCGTGACAAGTACATTGGCGTTAGGCTGCCAGACTCTTCTGCTCAACGGGTCATTGTATGCGCATTTCATAAAAAATTCTTCGCTAATAGCAATGATTTCAAAGCGGTTTTATTCATAATGCGACTACGATCTATCAATTTCTCTCTTACCATAAATCCCCGTTTGATTTGCGTTTGCGTGTTTTCAATTACAAACCTTTCCACAGAGCTGAAATGGTTTTCCGTCGTCGTCGTCGTCGTCATACGATAACATATAACATAGTCATATCATAACATAGCAAGTGTGTCTAGCAGGTATTTCAAACACATCCAGTATAATGAAGTGTTGCAAAAAAAACTATCGCCCGCTCGTTGGAAAAAGAAGTCTCTTCCACAACTCTTTTTTTTTTTCTAACGTCGATCAAATATTTGCCCTTCAAAGGTTGGCCGCTCCTGCAATTCTTTTTCCTCGGTGTAATTTCAAACCCACCAATTTGGCATAATTGGATGAAATTTGTATTCATTTTTTTTCTTTTTTTTTTGCAATTTTTCTCGAATCGTTCCCAAAGGTGCACATTTTCCCGTGGGTGAACATCACCTCTGCGCAACGGACGATGTAAATGTCTCGAAAGGAGAGACTTTGTATCGCTAATTTCAGGCTACATTGTTGTGTCGCGCCCCTTAAGGTTTCAACTGCGCGGTACGATATAAACGCTTTCATGCGTCTCGCGCTCCGTGCAAATACTTTCGTATTTGTGCTCAAAGTTTCGCAATTGTCGGCATTGCCGCGCAACCCACCGAGGTCCGACGAAGTTTCGGCAACGGCCCAGCTCCGGCGGACCGTCGGATCGCTGAAGGGCGAAACGTCGACGGCGCCGAGACGCGAGCCTTGTCTACGATTGCGCGCATAGATCATTTATGCTCGAGCCGATATTCCAATAAGTGTGACAAGTTATTGCCGTATCCGGGAAAGCATGTGCCGGGGCCTTCCGCACGCTCGTTAGGAACGCGCCAGCGTCCCGGAATAGAAATCCACATTTTCCGCCGGAACGTACTATTTACGACCGTTGATCCGCTCGAGGCAGAACCCGTCGAATGGAAGTTTCCCCCACCCATTTCCCCCTCCCCCTCCCCCGCCCCGCGACATGTGTTTTTCATGGAGCGCATAAAACACGTTATAGATGCGTCGCCAGCGTTGAAGTAAGTACACTCCTCTCTTCTGTGTCCTCGGTATAAAATCGTAATGCAGTGCCCGCAAACTCCAACTTTTTTATGCCCTCCGACCGAATCACAACCGACACTGGGACGAGATAGCGAAGGCACTCACAAACGTATCTTGCGGTTCGTTTTGTTTAGAGCGATAACGGGAAACATATACGTGTGCGTGGATGCAAATTTACTCCGGAACTTGGTGTCAAAGGATTTTTTCCATTTTTTTAAAATCGTTCGACCTTTGTGGTTAAGCTGTATGAAAATTACTTCTAAACATTTTTATTCTGGATTACGAAAATTAATTGGGTAGGTTTTTACTGTCGGACATTGAATCTTGTGCACCTTAAATTTCCGTTTGCCGCCTTCAATCTTGGACGCCGTTAGAAAAAAATAAATAAATAAATTTAACTGCATCCAATTAAATATAATTAATATCAAATAGACTAGTTGCAAATTCTTTGCGCGAGACTCTCGCGATTCACCGGACCCGTAGAGTATTGTAAACTGTAACATACGATCAAATAAAAAAATAAAAAAAATAATTTTTACCTAGAAACAGTCGCCTCATCTACTCCAATTCCTCCTGCGACTTTCGCGATTCGCTGGTATAAACTCTAACATACAACAAAAAAAGAACAAAAAAATTAATTAAAAAAGAAACCCTAAAAAAAGAAAGAAGAAATCCTTCGTGCATGAAGCAGTCGCCCCGTCTACTCCAATTCCTCGGGAATCAACTTTTAGTGCGATCCCCCTCGCCTTCCGCTCGGAGTGGAGAATAACGATCGTGCATCGGCTATCGTGCGAATCGTCGGACGGAGCCGTACGCGTCGAAGAAGGGGGGGGGGGGAAGAGCCAAAAGTGAAGAGCAAGAATGAGAAGATCCAGAGATGAAAGGGGGGGTGGGGGGGGGGAGCCGGACGAGCAAGAAAGAGGTATCGGGTGTATACATATTTATACACCTCGGAGGGTTGCCTCTCGGCCGGCCGGGCGCGAGAGTGAGACTACCGAAAAGGAACACTCGAAAAGCGTGAAGTGCGCCAATCATGGGCCGTTATTGGCGGCAATTATGATAATAGCATACCTCCGAGAGTGAGAGGAAGCGAGGCCAGTTTCGGGACGCGGATAGGTACGGGCCAGTGGCGGGGTCGGTGCGGCCGAGCCTCGGCCGCCATGCAACGCCGCCGCCGCCGCCGCTGCGGCTTCGCCACTCCCGACTCTCCCCGTCCTTAGCGCCCTCCGAGCCCTCTATTAATCATATAAATGGCTCATTACGCCGAGGAATATTATTACTCGTGATAATTACGCGGAAATTACGCTAAGCGAGCGATATTCGCCTTTCTAAGCGTCGCGCAACGCTGTACCGCTTCGATTTCGCGCCATCCGCCGAGGCAGCGGCCATCAGCGAAACAACCGGCAACCGACGCGCCGACCAACCGGCAGACCTTGCCCACGCTGTTCTCTGATGCTGTTGATCTCGCGGCATCTCACGCGCTCCCGAAGCCCCGCGGCCTTCGTCTTGCACGCACGACAATTACCGGGAAATACGTGTTTTACGCGAACGCACGCACACCACCCCAACGCAGGGGCCCGGGCACGTAAGTGTCAGTACGAGCGTATATTTAACTTCCAACCGAACAACTCTCCTCTGTGTGTGATCTTGAATTGATAAAAATAATTTGTCTTAATTGCGTAATGCGTCCAGATATTATTGCCGGGGAAATTTACACCGGCGCCGGTGCGTTTGAGAGGGATGCTACACGCACGGCACGCAGTTTTGTGTCTGTTTCTATCTTACTTTTGTCGTACGTACGATTCGGCCGAGGCTTTCTTCGTATATTTGTGCAATTTGTTGCTGCAGTTGTCAATTCAATTTTACTACGATCACCAATGTTTGTGTTTTACATTAAAACATTTGAAAACCATGTCCAAATTACTTTCCACCTTTGTTTCGTAAGATGGAAAATTTCTGCGTCTCATAAAATTGAATCGGTACAAATTTATCACGAAATTTATTGTCTCAATCGCATTTTCTGACGTTTTAGACTATTTTAAGAACACCGACATTATTTTTGTTTTTCTATGAGCAAGTAAACAAAAAACTGTCGTAAAAAAATGTATATAAAAATTAGATCTAATGTTTGATTGTTTTAAAAATATCAAAGATATTATATTTAAACTACATTTACTTAATTGCGAAATCGATTTAACATGTGAAACATATATTTTCGTACATACTTTAATTTTTTCGTGGTGAAACCAGTGCGGATAAATTTTAAGTATCACGAGACTAGGTAGCGTCTCGATGCCAACTACTTTTGGTGCGACTACAGTTGCGCGGTTGTACGAGATGTAATTGGAGAGAAAAACATGTCGATTTAATCGTACTGCATCATTGCAGGTACGCTGTCTAGGCGGTGAAGTCATTGCCCGTGATGCGCCGTCTCGTTTTCTATTCCCGGCTTTATAATTGGACGCTCGTACAATATAGTTATTTGTTTTACGGTACGAACGCGGAGAAGTCGACTCAGGCGCATAAACCGCTACGCTTATGAGTCACATGTAGGTAATAACTTGGTGAGTGGGAGCAACCAACGCGCTTACGTTCGCGACTTCCCAGACGCGATTATGCAAGGCCGGGACGGTGGCGAGAACTAAAATTCAGCTGGACAGCATCGGAAAGCGGCACGGATCTCGGGAATGTTGGAGTTCACTCTAATGGGAATGACACGGAGGACCGGTACTGGCCGACGTTGGGCAAAGGCTGGCCGATGCCGACCTTGTGTGGCACTCCTACTAGGACATCCATACCCAGCGTATCGCAAGTGATATCTGCGTGTCTATGCAATGTAAGGCGAAGGTTGGTCCATTCAATGTAATAATCTATTAACGTTAATTATTATTATTATTTTTCTTGATATCATTTTTCGAAAAATCCTGCACTATCCTCTCCTTGGTTCTTGGAGTACTTTTCAAAAAAAAAAAAAATGCACTTTGATATAACATTCTGTTGAGATACAATGTTATATTTTCTAATATACTTTTGTGAGACAAAAAAATCCCACACCATCCTCTCCATGGTTTTCCCTTGCCACGGCTCGATCGATTCAAAATATTCTGCCGTTACCTTCTCAGAAATGAAACTAGCATAAACGTCGCTCTGGCAGAGTAGACCGTCGGTACGGTTCGCCGTAAAAAATATCACAGAAGCAGAGAACGAACGAGTGTACCGGAGGGATATAAACTTGTGAGGAAAGCGGCGGAGAGCTGCGAATTTTCGATTCGCCACGGGGATTATTATATCGCGTCTCGACTGTGTGTTTCTGTGCGCGCAGGTATAATGGGACGTACGTATGTGTGCGGGCGGGCGCTCGCGCGGAGTGGCGAGTGTCTGCGGGCAGGCGCGGCGCGGCCTCCGCGGTGTTAGACAATAAAATCGGGCCCCGCCGTGGGTTCCCATGAAAGGAATAGCCACCAAGAGCCAACCGAGTCAGTAGATGGAAGAAGGTTCGCGGCAATTACGCGCGGTAATTCGCAGGTGTTGTGAGAAAATGGCGGACGCGAGGTGGATGCTCTGTGCAGGCCTTAATCGCAGTAATTTTTCCGCCATTACATGTACGAGAGGAGCTCGACTTTATCAGAGAGGGCTCTCTCGCTCGGCCGAGTTGAGCTCCCCCTCCAACTTTACGTGCCGAACCGCCCGGTTCGACACGTTTGCTCCACGGCTAAACATAATTTTATCATTACCCGTAGAGACATTTTGCTTCGCGACTGCTGCGCGTCTCCGTCGTGGTCGGGCAATCGTCGGTACGAAAAATTTTACGTTAGAGATCGAAGATTCGTCATTGTTAATGGTAAATCATTAATTTCTTATCAGATTTATCATTGTTAATGATAAATCATTAATTTATCACCGGATTTATCATTGATTATGATAAATCATCAATTTATCATCGGATTTGTCATCGAATTTATCATTAATTAATTAGAGATTAATTAATGACATAACGATACTGGCCTGCCGAGTAATCGTTCGATGAAATAATAATAAGAAAGTAGGGCTGAGGACTCAGGTCGATGGTAATTCGCAACAGCGTAAAAAAAAGTTTGTACTTTTTACAACAACTTATTGTCCCCAAAAGTCCACAATTATGTATTTGTTAATTTTTCGCTCGCACGAACTGTCTGGAGTTTTTAAAATAAAAGTAGAAACTAAAATCGTTAATGACACGGGAAATAAAAGGACAGGTCTGCATATTCAAAACTGAATGAACGAGTTTGTCACTTATTTAATGAAATTACTTCTATTAAACTTTGTATCCCGATTTTACGAAACTATTTTTTACTGTGCATGGTGTGCAATTATCATTAGGAATAAAACTAGTATGAGAAGATAACTGTATAAATATGGAGCACTGGCAAATATAAAAAAAATATATTTTAAATATGAAATGAATTAATTATAAAAAATAGAAGTTAAAATGATTATTTTGAGTAAAAAATGAATAATAAGTCACCGTCCAACATAAAAATGGCGATTTATCGACGAGGCAGCCCGTTACATAATTGTGAAAAAATTTATTTAATGTAACAGTACATTGGGCTGTGACTTGGATTTTTATCTTCAATAATTTATTATTTAAAATGATTTTACTTCACTTTATCGAATTGGCGGGCCAATTTCATTACGCCGTGCATAATTGATTAATGATCAATTTTATGATTTATCATTATTAATGAAAAATCTTTTATGTACGCATGTATAGCTTCGATTATGTTCCAACAACGACGAGTGTGTCAAAGGCCTGCCGAACAGCGAATGAGCAAAATTAAGCGCGAAAAAAAAAATGTCGTTCTTTGGCATTTGATCGATAATTGATGGCATTCCAGGACAATCAGTGAGAAATAACAGATTAGTGCTGATGGAAAAACAGCTGCATTCTTTTTTGTTTTTTTGCAGTTTCAAATTCAATTTAATCGTAACAGGCTTCCGAACGTACATCAAGCACAGAGGAATATGAATTATGACGGATATTCTGAAAATAATTATTAGAGCCATTTGCCATCGTTGATTGAACCGGACTGGATGGATATTTATAATGATGAATGATTTCCGAACGCTTTCATTCATATCGATGCTTTAACGCCAGAGAGGCGTATAGGCTGTGATTATACACAAACCTATACGGTTCTATGGCATCGAGCTATCGACGTGATCGAATAAGGACGAGTCATAGACAAAAATCATATCGTGATTAAAAAAATTAGATCATTCGCGTAACGCTCCTAAAAAAAAATTATATCCTTGTACCGAACATAATTTACTAATCCCAAGAATATGATGCTCATTCCAAGAGTCTTTTCTCCGGTTTAATGTCAAGTAAAAAATCACGTTTTATTACAATGAGTGTAATGATAATAAATAAAAATAATTGAAAAACAATAACTGAAAAAGATGATAGAAAAATAGTTTATCCCATGTCAGATTTGGAAACAAAACAAAAACAATTGTCGAGGCATTCAAAATTACGAACAAGAAAAGCAAACACTTATATTGCTTGTTTCGAACGTTTCCATCTTCGGATTACCGCAAGTGCTGAATCGCGATGACGCTTCGGGAGGTTTTATAATCGCGAGTAATCGAAATTCAGGTCTTCACTCGCGGTCCCAAGTTTGGCTCGTGCGGGAAACGCGACACTCGTGTCGATGAAGCCGGCGGCAACGGCTGGAATACGTCTTGCATAGCCTGTCTGAGATCGATAGATTCGTGCAGGAACGCGACGACGAACTCTTGTCGTGTGTATAAATTACACGTGTATCGTTTAGAATGCGCTATTGACAATGTATCATCGATGTTTCCTACCGTCGGCGAGCGACGTCGCGCGACAAGACCAATCACTGGGACTTTGTCATGCGCAACGTGGAACGATAGTTTGACGCGTGCGAAAGTGAAGCGCACGCGCGTATTCCGAAAGTAATGTATTTCGGGAAAGCGAACCACCAAACGGCATGTTACACTTTGGTACACTTTGGAAAACGAAAAGTTATGTAGAGTAGAGCTAATAAAGATTGCTCGGTTCATGTTTCGTTGATTCGCGCATTAATTCGGATTGGCCATATTCGCCAATTTTACGGTATTAATTATTCAAAAGTCAATGCTTGACCGTCGTTTATTAATTTAATAATTCCTACGGACGAGGACTTCAAAGGACTCTTTGGAATTGCATTACGGATCGATTGCAATAAGGTAAGAGTGGTGAATATGGACCACGTCGATTAGCACGTAAATCGATGACATGTCGATCGGGCGATATTTACCACCTTTACCCTGTTCATAATTAAAGTGTCAATAATTGAGTGTGATTTGTTAATATAATAATTGGTACTAAAATGACTTCAAAGGACTTTGAAGCATTGCAATGCGGATTTATTGTAATAGTAAAAGTGGTGAATATGGACCACCCCGATTATTACGTAAGTTAATTATGTGTGGACCGGTCCATATTCGCCACTTTTACCTTATTCATTATTCGAATGTCAATAATTGCCTGTCGTTTGTTAATTAATTGGATAATTCATATTAACAACGACCTGAAACTACTTTTTAGCATTGCGATGCGGATTGATTGTAATAAAGTAAAAGTGGTGAATATGGACCACGTCGAATAGAACGTAAATCAATGATATGCCGATCGGGCCATATCGGCCACTTTTACCTTATTTATATTTCAAATGTAAATAATTGAGTGTCGTTTGTTAATATAATAATTCATACCAACAACGGATTCAAAGGACTTTTTAGCATCGCGATACGCATTGATTGCGTAAGGAAAGTGTGGTGAACATCGACCATTTCGTTTAGCACGTAAAACCGTAAATGGATATACGGACCGGTCCATATTCACCTCCTTTGGCCTGCAGATTGATTGACAATTTGGAAATTACTAATTAGCGTATACGGCACAACGGATATAAGCGCGAAGCTGCACGGCGAAGCGTGTACGCGTCGAGCATCAAACACACCGCCTGCAACTGCTGTTGTTATTGGATAGCTCAACCCGCGATGATCCGGGCGCAGAACGTACCGATCTAGTCCCGAGATTAAATCCTCGCGGAAGCCGGAAAACTGAATTAACCACTATCAGCTATTAGGGTAGATTCATTGCCGCAGTTTCCCGTCGATAGATGAAGAAAAAAAAAGAGACAAAAAAAAAATTGTTTGTTAAAAACCTTTGCAAACATTTCTTCTACACGTCCATGTGTTACGATAATCATCGAAGCACCTTTTGATTTATTTTCTATTATTTATTTATTTATTATTTTCTTTATTACCTTTTCGTAAAACGAATTAACGTTATGAATTGCTAATACGTAATTTAAAAAAAAATGAACAAAATCCATGCAGCAAAAATATTATGCGCCCGGGTATGCTGAATTACCGCGATGAGATTCGACCGCTGCTAGTTTTTTGTGCCTCTTGATAGCGGCAAAAGAAACTCTTGCGAAATGAGAGCTCTGCAGCGGGGTCGGCTAGATACCGTATAACTTTAGAAGTACCTACGGACGTATCTATGTGCGCGTACACGTTATTGCACGTCCGCGGAACGCTACGGTGGAATTGCGCGCGTATGCACTTCGAAGGACGGAGAACGTCCGTAACTGAGGGACAACGGAGCCCGAGAGCACCGTACACCCCTCGTTTCTCGTCACTGCCGCGAGAGATAGAAAGGAGTAGGTGACACGAAGTGGTCCCGGCGCGCGCTACGTTTAAACCCGAGAAGGCAAAGGGGGAATACGCTTCTGCGATCGCTGCTCTACACTCGCGAGCGTGATCTACGAGCCTCAGCAGCCGAACAACATTCGATATGAAGGGGCATTAATCATTCTAAAAATACAAAAAAAACGTTGCTTAAAAGTGCTCGGCGCACCGAAGGCGATTGAGCTACGACCAGAGGTCTGAGCGACCGGGACGAACCTTCTCGCTTCTCACTATTCCGATCAATCACCGCGATCGCTGCTTTACCCAGCGAAAGATAATAATTAATCGACGGATTAACCGCAAATAAATTTATTTAAATAAATGTTTCTTGAGGACAATTTGCGGAGGCAAAAGTGAGTCGGGGACACGCGTTATGAAAAGCGTTCGATGCATCCTCGCTGATTCCGACAAAAAACTTTGAGAGGAATATTACGAGGAAAAAAATTGTTTTTTTTTTTTGGGTCATAAAAATTGATAAGAAAATAGTTTTCGTTAAAGCGTGCTAAAAGGTATTAAGACAATAATTGACAGTAAGTGGTCAAGCTTGTTTTTTAGTAGTGAGTTAATAACGAGGAACCGAGTCCAGTTGCTTGTGCCTGGAAAGATAACCGAACCGAGACTTGCTTGGGTCACTTGTGTACGATATCGCGGTGATATGCAGTGTTATAAGTCATGAGAATTTTTTTTAGATAAAGCGCGCTACGCAAAGTGTTCTGGACGTTTCGCTGCTCCAGTCAGCGCATCGATGTTGCGCGTGGTTCGTCGAACAGTAACAATAAAAATAACTCGATAGCGTGGCCCATTGGGTAATCGAATGAGAATCACGACTAACGAGTCTGACTGTGCTCGAAGAAAAGAAGAAAAAAAAAAGACTAAGCCGTGAATGGCGCGATTGATGCAGTGCTTGGAATAATCGTTAAAAGTACCATTATAAGTATAATTATTATAATATTTACTACTTATTACCTACGTTATTGGCAATCATGAAAAAGAGTTATAGCGAGCAATGGAATTCGTCTCGCTGCCTCTCTTTTATCGCGTCGATGTTGTATACGTGTTATGATGACTGAGCAACTTCTTACAGTGGGGCAAAAGTTTCGTGAACCGATTTATGAGTAAATAAGTTTTAAGGGTAAGTTTTTATATTGACACAAAGATTACGCCCGGACATTTGCTGAGATTATATTTTTCGTTAATATCCGAAAGAAGCATTAATTGAAACCAAGCTTCGAGGCAACAGCGGAACGTTTCAGCTTCCTTACAGAGAAGGCTTTGATTTTTTATTTTTTTTCTTAATCCAGACATTCCTGTCAAAGGGCTTAGAAATATCATTATGGAATATCAGAAAAAAATCAGATTCAGAAAAAAAGTTTCGGTTTATGCGCATTTGAGTCGTTGAAAAAAATAAGCGATGTAGCTTTAACTGTCGAGAGAAAAATAAATTGAATGTTGATGAATCAAAGACCCGACGCTCGGTACCGACCAACGAGATTTTTTATTTATTTTCTTCGAAAAAATTTGGTAAAAAGTGTCCCTGTGAATTCTCTCGTCGAGGAGACAAAGAGTAACCGTACATGAAAGTTTCGCATACGAAAACTGCGAATAGATGAAAGAAAAAGTTTCACGTATTTGCTATTTTTCAAATCTTCTGCCCATTTAAAAAATGTTCGCTATTTTTCTGATTCAATGACAACCCCATATATAGTTCTAATCTAATAGCAACATCACGAGCGCTTAAGATCGTACGAGCATCGAATCGTGTGAAACAAAAAAATAAAATACACGAAGATCGAAAATACTCTCCTCGACCGAGTCGATCACAACTGGCTGACTCCAAGTTTCACGAGTATATCGATTGTCCGGTGACTTTGAGACTCGTGCAATTTACGAAAAAAATCGAAATAAAACTTGGCTCGACATATTTCCGAAACACGTCTTCCCGAACTCGAACTTTCCCTTCCTATCGAAGGTGTATTTTATTCCCGTTGCAAAAACAAATTTTTCACTGACAAGAATCCCCTTTCACAAATTGTTTAATTATCTCACAACCCCTGCAGCGTCCAACAAAAATGCTGCGAACATCGAATCGTTTAAGAAAAACATACTGAGATCGAAAAGTAAGGAAGAGCGTACTTACGGGTTGAACGGATCCGACGGGTGGATTCAGGCACATATCGTTGAGCCGAACGAATAAAAGAGAACCCAACACTGTCACACGTATCGATATAACCCACACGTTTTATCCGATCAAAGAATCGGCCGGTAGTACAAATCCACAAGTAGCGCCGGCAGGAGCGGCAGCGACGCTCGAGCGAGAGTTGGGCTGGAGGGGGTAAGTTGAACTTTATGCGGCTTCCAACGGTCAGCCCGGTCGAGCGCGCGGGGTTCACTTCGGGCACTGTTTAACTCTCCGCGCGATCCGCCGTTCCAATAAAGCGGAATACGGTCCACCGTATCGCCGATAATCGGCCTCACTCTCCCGCACCGATAATTCCCTTTCGGCACTGACACACGGCGAGAGAAAAAAAAACCAACGAACGAACAAAACAAACAAACCAACGAAAAAAATGCTCACTCACTCACTCGACTATCCGAACGCGGGGAGGTTACGAAATGGTCGTTTCTACCACATTCGTCTGTGCCCGTGAGTATTCGGGGCTCGTTTTTCAGGCACGAGGACGCACGAAAAATTAACGAAGCGAGACGAGTATGGCCGATGATTAATCCGGTCAGTTGGCCGATTCGCGACAGGAGCGTCTCATCGGAGCAGTTCGCAACGGAAATCCCGACACGCCGGTCTAGACGTCCTTGGTTCGCAGGACCAGCTCGCAGCCACCGCACCCCACCCGTCGTCTTCGCGAGAACGATCGACGAAAGATTCAAAGAAACTGAAACGAACGAGTGCACAAAAAAAAAAAAAAAAAAACAAACAAACACTTTGAGAACGGAACGCGAGGAGCGACGCTCGAGAACGATCGCCGATTGGATTGTGCGATAATCGTGTTCGCCGTACCGCGCTTGTGCGTGCGCGTAGAGACGGTCTTTTCGGTTCCTCCGCGTTTCGTTTAATCCCCGTCCGGAATATTTCGACGAACGTTCCGATTCGTTGTGCAAACACACTTGGTCGCGACGACTCGCGATTGTCAATGTAATCCACTGAACGACGCGCGCGCGGCTCTCAGATCGTATTCCGCGCGTGTGTGTTTTGCGTTACTCCGAGAAATTCGTGCGATTTACAGAGCGAACGACGATGTGCGTGGGGAATACGAGACGAAGCCCGATCCGCTCCCGACAACGTCAGCGGCGAAACTAACCGACGAAGGGGCGAGAGAGCGTCGTCCCCCCCTCCCCTGCCGCTCCAACCCCCACCACCGACAACCCGCTCGCTCGGTCTTTTCGTCCACCACGCCGGTAAGCAGCCTCGACGCCATCCCGCTTCCCTCCGGCCCCGTCCCTCTCGCCCAAACGCTCCGCTCGCGGGAATCCGCCGCATCTCGTCCATCCCCCCCCTCGCCTTGCGCCCCTCACGAAACCTCGCGCCGAGAGCTGCTGCTCCCTCGCGACCGTTGCGTCTCTTTCGCTCTCACCTTCGACGCCGCCAGCCGTCTCGCTCCGGCCTTCGGGTATGTTACTTGTTTATCCTTTTTTGTTTTTTTTTTTACGATTTACCGTGACACCTATCGTACGGGTAATGAGAGTCATCCGAGGGAGATATTGTGCGATGAAAAGTCATTCTTTTTTGGCGCTTAAGGCTAAGGTACACGATGCTCGGACGGTTGAGAGCATCCCCAGATCCCAGCAGTTATTAATTGACCGAGAACAAATTTTTTGTGATAACAACTGAAACCAATGTCACACCTAGAAAATAGTACTTTGCGATACTAGTACGGAAAAGCGATCCTTCGACGAAGATTGTGATTGTGATTGTGATTGTGTTTAATAATAAAACATTACTTGTCGATGCTTCGTTGATAGAAAAAATGACTGGTTCAACAAAAAATTCGTTTCCGCGTCATTCATATATCAGATTATTCAGATTATTGATTTAAGAAAATTAAAAAAAATAATTATTCGACATAAATGTCGGTTTAAGGAATCCAAATAACCGTTATTAAATAATAATAAGAATAATACTGTTAAAGTACTAAACATATTAGAAATTAATAAACGCTCTATTATGGTGCGATCGGAAAAGTATGGTGCGATCGGAAAAGTAACAAATAAAAAATCATGGACGGTTGTGCACAATAAGTTATAAATAGTGCAAACTTTTTTTTACTGTGTACACCGCTGGAGAGGTTAAAGGTCGGTGAATTCTCTGCGCGGTAAATGGTAAATAATTTTTTTTCCGTAATAATGATTTAAAAAAATGATAATTATTTTTTTTAAGTGCCTGCATTCTGAACTGGATGAATTATGGTTTGATCCGAGTAACAACGATGATGGATTTAACTCTGCGAAATATCCGAAATGCGAAACCTCTCGTGCGAAGTATCGAATAGTCGTTGGGACTCGGAGCTTGTTATAAAGATATGATGAGCCGGCGTCTCGAAGCCAAGTTGTTAAAATTTGATAAAACTCTGAATTTCTTAAACGCAGTCAAGACCATATATGTTTTACATCGCCGCGAAGTTTCGAGAAACTTGGCCGACCGTTTTACCAACGAAATTTCATATTAACGTCACGAAATTTTACATCAAACCTAGACGCTAGAACGCCCGCGTTTAAAATGCATGACCTCTAAAATTAGATGGCTCGCGTGGGGACAGAAAAATTGACAATACGCCCGAAAATAGACGAGCGTCTCAGAGCGTCGAAATACTCGTAAATTTTAACTAGCTTTGCAATTACTGTGAAACGCAGCATCGGCATTTATTGCAGTAGAAAAATAATTACTTTAATTATTTTGAAATAAGTAAATTAATCATTTTAAAATGATTAAATTAATTAGCGAGCTTGAATCGTTAGATCATCTCCTGATGCGATGCCCCATCTACGGGTCTATTTAGCCGCACTTCTTAGCCAACAGATTCAATAATACCCTTAGCTCCGAGGAAAATCGAGCAACTCTTTCATACCGTAAGGACTTGTCAAATATTAAAGTTGTATTTTATTCCTGTCGAATTCTTTTAAACTCAGCGCCGCGCTAATGAACTCCTAATGTGTCGTTTAGTTTTCGTTATTTTTAGTTTATATTACATTTAGTTAATATTTTCAGTCTATATTACTTATCCAATTTAATGTCAATTGTGTACGATTTTAAACTCCCTGAATTATAGAGCGTTGTACTCTTACGTGCGCATAATAAAATGTTTATCTATCAATCTATAATTAAATTAATAATTGACGAATAATTCAATTAACTCTTTTCGAATGATTCTATCGATTAAGATAATCACTAAATATAACGATTGCTGATAGAGAACATTTTTTCCCGATACTGGAGTTTACATGGTATTCAGTTCAACCATGTTGAAAAACTCGAACAAGTCGTATTTTTTTCGTAAGACTTCTGCAAATCGCGTGCAAAAAAGCAGTTCAACGCATTGCCAGAACTCTCCCCCGTTCTCTGGCTCAAACTATTTACCGTGTTCCTTCTCTAGCGTTCGGAACCGACTCGCACTTCCAACCGCACAGCGTTTCCTCGCTCTCACATTCGTCTTGTTCCATTCTCGATTTCTCTACCTGAGTCTCTCCTCGTCGAGCGAGAGGATGGCGACGTCTGTGCGCTCGGGCTCACTCCGAGGCGGTCTCTTTCTCTGCTGCCTCTCCGAACGGCCGACGTGCCCCGGTGTCTCTCAATGCTCCCCAGCCTTCGCGGTGGTAACCGTTAGGTAGGACCGACGTTCGTACTCCGTCCAGCCAAGATCCTCATTCCTCGATCATTGCCTTGCGCTTATTATTGCTTTTTACCGATTGCAACGTTTATAAGCATTTCATTCGTATTTACTTTTTTCTTTTCCCAGTATCAGTTTTGATTCACTCTGAAACATGTTTTCCTCTGGTATTTTATTGGGATTATTAAATTCGGTAACGTACTTAAGCCAAAAAAATGTAACCTTTTTTTCGTTTATTAGTTTTGGTTCACACTGAAACGGGATTTCTTTTGGCCAATTCTTTTTCGAACTATCAAACGAACACTTGTCTATGAAACGTTGCAGATTCTTTTTCAGAAATTTCAAAAAACGCCTTATAATTCATTTTCTTTTGCAATTTTAAAAATAACATTTATTTTCATGAAATGCAAAAGAAAAAAAAATACGTGGAAATATCTTGGCATTCCTGTGTACACGTTCCCGATCCATTTGAAACTCCGTAACGTACCTAAGAAAGCAAGTGAAAAAAAAATAATAATTCGTGTACGTGACAAATGCCTCAAAAGTTGTAAAAACATTAGAAATAGAAATAAGTCGCTGTTCTAGTGGACTAGTCCGAAGTCGATTCGCGGAATTCCATACAGCGGGAAGTCGGGGGGGGGTGAAACATACACCCAAAGATACTACAAGACCGCAAAAAAAAAATTTGTTTACTGTTTTTCGTGTACGTGACAAATGCGTCAAAAGATTGAAAAATATTAGGAATAAAAATAAGTCTCTGGCCCAGTGGTCGACTAGTCCGAAGTCGATTCGTGGAACTCCATCGAGTGGGGCAGTGAGAGGGGGTCGGGCGGGGGTCGGAGGAGAGGGGGGAACGTACATACAAACACTCTACAAAGTCAGTAGGGTCGAGCAGCGAAAGCCGCAAAGTTCAAACGCCAAGGATCTTTCCTCCCGTATTTTTCCCCCAAGTCTTTCGTACCAAAGTGCTACACTTTGTATCGCCGTGAACGGTCCTCGTGGAACTTCTACCTGAGGATCAAGATTTCGAACCCTACAGTCGAGCTACTGAGAGCCTCGATAGTCACGGTTCGTTCGTCCACGATAGAATCGTCAGAAAAATTGTGCAAGGTACATTATAAACGTATTTACTTTCCGGTTCGACGTTACACTCGAGCGTGTATAAGCAAACTGGACCTTTTTCCCTCTAACTCAACATACGGATTTTTCGTACGTAAATCGCATACCGTAACAGTTATAACTTATAACATAACGTGGCATGCCCCGACGAGACGAAAGAGACTCGTTTCAACTGTTAACGCTGTAACGTTCCCGTATACCCAGAACCATCCAGCGCACAATATGTCATCACGTTGGTTATGGCGTGCAATCTGTAGCGCCGAAAATTTCGAACGATAAAACTCCCGGTGAATTCGAAGAGGAACGAGGTGGCGTGTGCCCGGGCTCCCGCCCGGTTCGCTCGTATTTCCCTGCTCCCGTGTCCCGGCTACGTCTGTATAGAGCGTCGGGAGTATCCAAGGTACACCGGCGTAGGGAAAGAGAGGTACATACCAGTCTTTGGACGCCGGGAAAGCGAGGGAGGTATCGTACCGCGATAAATTTATTGTCCCGTATCTCGTCCCAACAACGCCGAAAACCACCAACGCCACTGCCATCCCTCCACCGTCAACCCCCCACTCTGCCCCCCCCCCCCCTCCTCGCTGCCCCCTGACAAAAGAGGCTACCCTATCTCGAGTATCGCATAAACAAGCTGAATCGCGATCTCACCCCTTGGCGGGGACGCGCCCGAAATTGTAGCTACCTATGTGGCGTCGCGTAATATACCTATGTAGCCTCGTCGCGCATGTACATGTGTACTATACGCGCTTCGTACAAAGGGCGAGAGGTTTATTGGACCAACTAAGTCCCGTCAAGGTAACGGAAAAATCAATGATTTTTCGGTCCGGCGACTAAAGTAGGGTTGACTTTCTTGGTGCGATTTTTTGTTTTTTTTTGTTGAAAAGAAATCGGTATACGGATTTCGGCGAGGGATTTCGGTTCGTTGCTAACAATATGCGCACCGAGGAATTTCGCTCTATGTGAATGTAGAAATTCGCAAAAACTGTTTCTTTATTTTGCTAAAAATTGCTTCTTGTTTAACCAAATATTGCTGTCTGGCAAGGATTACTTTTTGTCAAAAATTATTTTTTATTTGGTAAAAATTACTTTTTTTTTGCCAACAATGCAAATCGATGTGACAATAGTCCCGTCGCATTATATACCCATGTGGTTTCGTCGTACGTGTGCATGTGTCGTATATGCGTTTCGTACGAATTGTGAGAGGTTTTTGAGAGGAAATCGGACAGAATCCAGATTTCATAAAGGGTTTCGGTTCGTTGCAAATAATATGTGCACTGAGGCTTTTCGCGGCATATGAATGTAGAAATCCGCAAAAATTGATTTTTTGCAAAGAAAAAAAGAGAAAACTGAATGATCAATATGACAATGGTAAAAAAAAATCAGTACGATCGATGGTATTTCTTTAGTTTCGGTATCGATATCATGTATACAAAATTTGCGTAATGCAAAACAACAAAACTGCGACCAAATGCCATATCAGTAATGATTTTTTCAAAATAGATGATCACTGTATGCTCTGACAGAGAAAGTTAAGTGCAGATACTCCTGTATAAGTAGTTTCTAGCAATAAAAAAAAAAAAAAAAAACAAATCCAATTTCTATGAAATCATGAAAGTGCCTCCATCGTTGTTTAAATCGGTCCAATTATTTCCGATATAA
Source organism: Amblyteles armatorius (assembly GCA_933228735.2). NCBI lineage: Eukaryota > Metazoa > Arthropoda > Insecta > Hymenoptera > Ichneumonidae > Amblyteles > Amblyteles armatorius. Next base: position 21,440,263 of record OW121688.1, read on the forward strand.
AAAAAAATGATGTCTGAAGGTTAGGTCACCCCGTTGTAAGCCATCCTTATCGCCTCGGCCGGCAACGTAAATCAAAATTTTCAGAAAATTGTAATTCTCACGCCGAAAAAAAAAATCCCAGTATGAAAATAAAATTTGGAATAAAAAAAAAATAGTCCAGCATTAAAATGACCTCACTTGTCCCCATGTGAGTATGCGTCTTTGCAGGATACACAATGACGTAAAGTTAGGGTTGCGAAAGGATAATAGCGACGGTTCGAGGTACGTCGAAAGCTGTTCCGTACATGTCCGCGTTCCTGCACCGGTGCGCTTTGCTAGGTCGCGGGCTCGGTAACTATGTGTACACCGACTGTTCGGCGACGTCCCAGACGTTGCAAAGGATTTCGGCTGAGAGCTGCGGAGGCCCGGGTTCGGGCTTCTCTGCAAAGCTGTGGAATTTCGTCGAGCAACCGCCGGAGTTCGATCAGGTTGGGGGTCGCGCGAAGTGCTCCTGCTCGCGGCGCGTACCTTGCACCCCCCCCCCCCCCTCCTCCTCACCGCCCCGCGCGGCCGGGATTGCGGTAGACCGAGGAGTGATGAGAATCTCATCGTCGCACCTCCACCCCCTCTCGCCCCCGTTCGCCTCGCCTCGCGAATGTGCGCTTTTGCGATGTTCGATCGGAAGTAACGCACCATCCTCGATGGTCCCGTTCAGGCCATTGTTATGCAGATGTCGTGTGGCCTGACCTGACCTTAATGCGATACCGTTACTTCACCGTAGCGATCGGGTTATTCCAGGACGAGCTTCCTTGCCGCGGGAGCCGCACTTGCCCCGGTCCTCTTCTTCGTCGCGGCTTAGGCACAGCTTCCGGCGAGGGAAGGGAACACGTACCTATTCCGGTCTCCTCGCTATCGAACTTAGTTCAGCGACGCTGAGCCGTGCCATTCTTAAGATCCGTGACCACTCGGACACTGTCGGCTGTGTCCAATCCTGCTTGGGATTCGGCAACGCTGACCTACAATCGACATTACGGTTGGACCGGAAACCGACATGGCAAAGATGTCAGCGCTAACGTCACTAACAACGGTGATTGTTATAATAATGTCATAATAGTATCCATACAGGGTATTACAATATATATAATAAAGTATGCATATGATGCCGACCCAATTTCAATTAATTGTCCGGTAACCTCCGATGCCCCAACATGACGAATAATAATTTCCATGCTTAAAGAAAGAAGAAAAAAAAATCCTCCGACAAAGCTCACGTGCAATTGTTCCTCCGTTACTATCAAGACCCCTTGACGGTCGGTCGTTCGTATGGCGTGCGGCCACGGAATGTTTTCTTATCTTTAACGACATATTAAAAAACATGACTAATTTGATAAAAATCGACTCGGTGAGGTTACAGCGACACGTGAAACAACGCTCCGATTGTGCTTTTCTCCCGCGAGTCTTGACTCGGGCGCAGCTCCGGTACACCTTACGTATTCGTGTACGACACGTAACTCTAGAATTTAGATAGGCGCGTGCACGCCATAACCGCACCGAACGTCGCTCTTTCTCCTTCCCCTGTCCCGCTTTCTCTCCGTTTTTTCCCATTTGCCCAAGCAACCCCCGAGCCACACCACTCGAGATCGAATCTTCGGACCCTTCCACGTGTACAACGCAGATAGCGACGCTTAACTTGAATTTATTAATTTCATCAGCATATTTATTTCCCCCGTACGGCACGCGCACGTCCCACGTGACCATCGAATCACACTCGATGGAAGATTTAACGAAGACGAGATGAGAGAACGCAAAAATCAATCTTGTCTCCGATGCGATCTTCGTATTCTAAGCAGTGTAGTGGAAGGTAATAATAGCCGAAAATGTTTCTAGTCCACAAATGTCCACTATTATTTTCTCGTTAATTATACAAACATTTTTAATAATATTACAAATATTTTTGTTAATTTTACAAATAGTAGTAGTAAAAGAGATTTATTGCCAAAGTTAATATTCATACACTTATCTTCTTACACTCATTTTATACCTAATGATAATTTTACACCTTGGCAAAGGGCTATCGACCTGAGTCTTTCACCGCTTTCACAAATATTTTGGTTAATTTTACAAATATTTTTATTGATTAAACAAATATTGTTTTGTTGAATATACAAGAAAATAATTGTGGACGTTAGTGTATGAAAAAAAAAAAAAGATAAAAAATACAAAGCTTTTTTGTTCTGTGCGGAAACAGAAACCATTGGACGCTGTGCCGGTTAAGCATACGTACCTACATACACACGTACAAACTATGAGTTCGGATCAATATTGTGTAGTAAGTGAGATTTGCATCCGCGGGATTCCCCGTAATCCCAATCCTATACGTGTAATCCCATTATCGGTGATGCCCTCGACTCCTCCTCTATATCCGGATGTCCCCTACCATTATACATCAACGACGTCTGGAAAGCTTGCTCGTTGAAGAATAAGTCCGTGAAGACATAATAGTATATCGCGCGACGACGATAAATGGAGAGAAACTTCAGGACACTGATCTTCGGGCATGAAACTCTTAACAGTTCGATCTTCGCTGCCTGAAATATAACACTGCAGGCAAGACTGGAGAACTTTTCTTTAAAAGGCCAGACGTCCATTATCGATTATCGGTGTGCGTGAGAAAAAAAACTGACTGATTGTGATTTTAATTCTATTCTTCGTGCTCGAAAATTGTAGGGTATTTTGGGTTTAATGTGGATTGAAAATAATGGGAAGGTTCGATGGCTTTAACAATTTGTTAGGCCGAGGTAACGAAGCACAAAAGGGCACATAGCTTTTTTAATTGGAATTTTATTTTTATTTTATTGGAGATTTTTCGTCGACCGATTTTCGAGTGAGAATTTAGATTGCTGGTGAGCATTTGTGTCGATATTGCTAAGCAGAAAAGTTAGAAAATTAACGAATCGTAAAAAAAAATACATTTATATATGTATATAGGGTAAAAGTGGTGAATACGGCCCACACAATTAGCACGTAAATCAATGAAATATGGACCGGGTTATATTCACCACTCCTACCCTGAATATCAAGCAGTAAATATCGTTTATAATTTTGGAACATTTCGGGGAAGCGTTCGTTTATTTTTAAAGATATGCCGTGCAATTTATCTTCCAATTACCCGATTCACCCTCTGACCCTATTCACCCGCCTCTGGCCAGTTATTAGTCTTAATTAAAATTATTTGAGTATCGGTTTAGCATATAAAATACCGAGGAACCTGATATATATATCCGACGTTGTCACTAATTAAGGGTAATTTTCATTGCCCGACGATAGGAGACCGGGCAGCTGTGGCTTGTTTATTAACCGCCGCCGTATGAGCCATCTTCAGGAAATATTTATCGGATTTAAATAAATTCACGGAAATATATTCCATTAAATGGAATGTATGTACATTGGGCAGATGTATGTTATTTAGGGTGCCATATTAAAAATATAGCCGAAATGAATCAAGTGAATTTGGCTTACATAAATATCTTCGAGTACTCTGCGAATCTTCCTTAATTTATTAGGACCTCACAAAGCTGGTCGGCAAAAATTTAAGCTTTCATTGTTACGACAACGCTAGTCAAAGTCGCATTAATTCACAAACTACAATTTCTCAATCTTACATTACACAAATTTCATGTATTTTATTCATTAGTGTGTTTATAAAAATCGACATCTTACCTTCGACGGTAAGAAAATAGTAATTCAGTATACGAGTGCGGTAAAGCCAACTTTATACTCACTTGAAATTCCGCGTATAATGTTCGCCAAATCGCACTGGTATCGCATTATATTTTTTGTAACGAATGCAGGAGAAGTGCTGCTCCGTGTCTGCCGTGCATGCCCCGTACTTTACGCTCGCTCAAGCGTGCGTAAAGTAAGACCGAACCGATGCGCGTATGCGCCGAATATTTACTCTAAATCACTTCTAATCTCCCGGCAGGCACGGAAAGTACCCTTTTTCATGCACGTGTTACAAAAAGTAATGAATTTTGCCAGAAGACGATACAAGCATGGTACAGATAATTCTATCACTCAATCAATTAAAAGTACTATAAGAAAAAACTTCCAACGGCTCTCTGGACAAAGTTTAAGAAAAAAAAAAAAATGGATACCCATACATTCCGGAACATGAACCTGTGCCTCTCCCAAAGCCAATGGCATTCTCCACACGTGGCCGCAACCCTTGCTCCATCCGCGCAGCTCTAACATACCCGTTTCAGCAAACACGCTAAGCCCGTTCGGCTTTATTTTCAAGACCAAAAGGTACTCGCCTTAATTCAAGGTGCGGCAGGGGGTAAGGTAAGGTGAGGGAGGGGGGGGGGGGGGGGGGGGGGGGGTGGCAGGAGGGAATACAGGCTGCGATTGTGACACGTAACGAATGCATTCATTTCGCATGTACGTGACGTCTCACTCGAGCCACTTTGTGATTCCCGTGGTGGAGATTCGCCGGTGGTGGATGCATGCGGGACGTCGGTGTGTATTTTTGTGCGCCGGTGGTTTCGCGGGGAAGAATGGAGCCGATGGAAAGGAAGGGAAGTGGCCTAATGGCCCCGAGGGACCCGTGGGTCCCCTTCGAAAAGTCTCCCTCGGTGTCGAGGCTCTGGGCCACGTCGTCGGAAGGGCCGGGCACCGCGCACCGCGCGGAGAATCAAAGGGGGGAATGACCGGCGAGTGGTGCCAACTTAATGAGGGACAACCCACTTTTAGCCGTTTGTTTTTCGAGTCGGCAAAAGAAAATACCTGCGGCGCGTTGGAACAGCGCGAGCAGAAGCTGGATCGAGAGCGGGACCAGCCCCGGAGGAGCCGCCAGTTTCGGAGTCCCCGAATCGCGCTTACCCTCGCACGCCGCACCGCCATTTATGGACTGTATCGGCCCCCTCCGCCACTCGCCCTGTTCGCCCGAGCTTCCGCAATTTACGCGTGAAATTGTACGTGACTGGGCTACCGCTCAGCTCAAAAGCTTTACCAATTCTATACATCCATATACATACATTTACGTATGTATAGATATAGCGCGTGGCTGCTGTGCCATGGGGCATCTTTGGGGGCTTGTCTAATCGTTGCATTCCTTAATGCAGGACGATCTTTCGGTGACAGATGATTGGATAATTTTTGGTAGTGTAGACTTTTTTTTAAATTTGTGATCCAGAAATCCATCTTCACGGCTCGGCTATTTTCTACTCGCCGACGATTGCGGAACGCCGTTCATTTATCTGATCATGTTTTGGTTGTCATGCCTATTTATCATCCCGATTGAAACTTCAAAAAATAAAATAAATATTTGATATCATTAAATACTATTTTTTTTGCATATGTGAAAGAAGCAATCCGTTAATAAATTATCAATATCAAATATTTTATAATATCAATATTCGAATAAAATCTATCAAATTATTTATTAGCGGACGAGGTTTTAGAAAAAGGCGATAGTTTCTTTAATTTATTGCCTTTTCATAAGTCATTATAATTCGACTTTTGCCCCATCACAGTTAATCTTTAAAAATTGTATTTACCGTACTTAACCTTTCACCTATTTAAATAAATGCTGATAGGCAACCAGTGGAAAATTTCGAGAAGAAATTCGCACAGAAAAAAAAGGTCCCGTGTCCTTATCATAGCTATATAGAACTGGGCACTTAATATCCGAGAATCTCAACGCAATGAATTTTTCACGAGACTTCGGGCCCGTGTCTATCGGCGTGCAGGTCGGAAAGACGCTTGGACTGTTGCTATACCTACGTATACTTTAGAAAATTGGGGTCGAAAGTTCGCGCCAACCGATCACGAAAGTTCGAACTTTATGAAACCCGCTGCCGAGGACCGTGGCTCAGCGTAGTTCTCCCACCATATATCAGTATATACATACCGTCGAATTACGTTAGTGTACTCTGGACACGCGCTTCTTTACGACGAGTTAGCCACGTCAATGTCTCGTTTTATTGACTGAGGACGTTTCCTTTTGTCTTTTTTTAAATTATTTCGGCGTGAGGACGAAAAATTATCGATAACGTTCATTTTCAATTTTTAAAAATATATTATATTTCACTCATTTATTACACTGAAATTCCACTAAAGTTCCTGGCGCGGGGAGGATAATCTGAAAAATAATTAAATCCGACACCGTGAAATTTGTACCGAAACCGACGGAAATGTCAAATTATTTTAATAATTTAATTTATTGATCGCGCGACTAAAACCCTCCATTGTGTCGAAGGACATTACCTTTGCAGTTTTTTTTAGATCAATGGCCAGCTCATGCGCCGCAATTCATAAATGGAACATTGTAATGCTGTAGAGCGATTCAACCAAGGACAGCAGAATTTGAAAAATAAGAGATAAAACACTGAGGCTTATGAAATTGGAAACTGGAAGATTTCACAACCGGTGTTGTTTTTTTTAGCTGTGCACCCCAACGACTCATTTTCTAAAACAATTAAAAATAAATACATTTTTCGTACAAAATTATAAAGCTACTTGTCTAGAATTTATACCAAATTCAATCCGGTATTTTGAATAACAGCTGCAAAACGTTTTCGAGCTATAGACACTTTTTTTAAATGCACACGACAGAGTGACCTGGATAGAGCGTGAACTGGAGGCTGTCATACTTTATTTTACTAATTAACTCAGCGAACCGGTGGCCACACATTATTTAAATATGCTCAGGGAATAATAATTTATTTTTTATTTTGTGTCCAAACTGCATTGAAAAGCAAAATATCCTTCGTAATTTTACTAGCTGCCCCAATTATCAGACCGAAGGTAAAAATTAATTGTAAATTTCCTCATGTGCATGTATGACCCCTTACTTGAGTGCACACATCATTTTAATAGTCTCGGGTGATAATCATTATGATTTTTTTTTCACTTGCAAACTGGATTGAAAAGCATAATAACCCCCGTAATTTTGCTTGCTGGCCCAATTATCAGACCGAAGGTAAAAATCGATTGCGAATTTCCCTGTGTGCATGTATGCTCTCCGCACTTTACTACCCGAGTCCGAATTCACCTCACACAAAGAAAAACAAAAACATTCGTAACCAAACGTTATAATTTCTACGAGCAATAAAATATTTTTCACTATCCTAGATACATCCTAAAACATCATCCAAGACAACGTAAAAAAATTATAATTTCGTCGTAAAAAATTATAAAGATACTCGACTAGAATTTCCACCAAGATCTCTTGTTTTGTATGGCCTAATCTGCAAAACGTTGTCGATTTAAAAAACTAAAAAATATATATATCTATATACACGACACAGCAACTTTAACTGGAGACGGTCATACATTATTTTACGAATTAACTCGGCGAACCATTTGCCACACATTATTGAAATACCCCCAGATAATAATAATTTTAAAAATCTCACAACCGTATCGAAAAGCATACTAAACCGCGTAATTAAAAAATATTGATTGTGAATTTCCTCGTGTACATGACTGCCCAGTCCCGAAATCACCTCAGTTAGACGCGAAAAGAAAAAAAAACATTCGTAACCAAAGGTAAAATACTTTTTACGAGCAATACAATATTTTTCACAATCATATATACGTACTCACGACATTTTCCACGCGGCCGTCAGGCTGGTCATGCTGGAACCGTTATCCCGTTTCCTAAACCGGATATAGCTGGACGGAGATCGAATAACGTGAGCAGTTGTGTGTAGCGCGAGTGGACCGGTAGGGACGAGTACGGTACGAGCGGTGTGAATGTTTATACTGCGAACCGTAAAACGGGGACCGGTGGATTGAAGCATCGAACGAGTGAAATGGGAAATTCTCTATCGTCCACACCCGACCGTGGATTATTATGATTCGTGCGATGTACTTCGTCTCCCCCTCGTCGTCTCTTCGCGAGGGTGTGTTACGGTACGTCTCTGTATCCACGCGTTTCACCGTACGTTTGACATTTTCGCGTGAGTGGAAACACGAAATATCGCTTACGCGACGCGTATACGCACTCGCGAACGCGTCTCGGGTAAATATGTGAATATACACGAAATGATCGAGGCTTTACTGTTATAAACTCCTCCTGTATGGCCTCCACTTGCACGCGTCATATTCGCCGTTTACATTCTACACAATCCAATATTTGATGGGAAACCTCCGATGCGAATTCGCCGAAAGTGTGCGGATATGTTTGTGTGAAAACAATTTTCAAAGTTGCTCGCATTTCAGCGATCGGTCGGTGACACTTTCATTCCTTGCAGCTAGTATTCTCTTTTTTATCCATAATTGAAAAGAGGGGAAGGAGGGGGCGGGCGGTTTACGATTTTGACGCTGATGGACTTTGAGGTACGTTGTGACAATCGTGTGACAATTGTTTTGAAACATCCCAAGTAGAAATTTTTGAACATATAACGGGGTTTTGTCGAGGCCTTGCCAGGGCCCCTAAATTATTATCAACTTATCGACTTGCAGTACAAAAATATTGCCATTGCCAAAAGAAACAGTGATACCATGATTTTCAATAGCGGTCACGAGTACTTTATGGAATTTCGAACAGTCTGCCTATTCCATGGTACACGATACACCGGTGGTATCGGAAAGTCGACACTTGAGGCATCGCGATCCACAACGTGTGCGGGGACTTAATGATCGCGCGCATCCTGTGCAAACGAAGCCACAATGCGTAATAGTAAACTTTAAGGAGAATGTTTCGCCGCAGGGCAGATCGATGGTCCAACACCAGAAGGGTTTACATCGGCGAAGCTTCCACCCGCAAAATCCGGCCTTCTGATCTCAAGCCGTCGATATCCGTAATAAACTCTTTTATTCGAAAATCAATCACGGTCCGCGTGCTGATAGGACGGATAACGGTTCCGCCTTTCCTCCCTCGCTGCTCGACTCGACAATATCCTGTAACGTGATATACCCCCGAAATTGAAGGCTTAATTAAGTAGGCATGTATTAATTACAGTCCGGCACTCGCCAACCCGCAGACAACCTGCGATCCCGACTAGTCGCCGCCGCCGATTTCGCCGAGGTTCGCACATACATTAACGAAGCCCTGTCTTCGCACACAGGTACGTCATTCCTAGTGGGAATGCCAAACGGGACCGGTACTGGCTGAACTTTTGGCGAACACTGGCCGACGCTGCGCCGATACTGGTCCAGTGTCGCGCTCCATCCAGTTATGCAGGGTAAGAGTCGCCAATATGAACCTGTCCGTGCATCATTGATTTACCTGCGAATCGAACCGGTCCATATTCGCCCACTTTGTCCTATATAGACTATACATACATGCTATATATCCAATATACGCAACCATCTCTCAGTTTCACCGGGTCGGCCAGCCTTTTGCTTCCTCATCGTCGAATTTTCGTCGACGAGATGGGAGCTACCCAATGTCCGCTCCATAATACACTCTCTCGCGGAGGACGAGTATTGGGGGAAGATTAAATTTCGATAATGGAAACGAAGCCCCCCCCCCCCCCACCCCACCCCCAAGTACCACGGCTCTCTCGCTGCCGGCCCCGCTGTTCCTCATTACCGCCGTCAATTGATTAACGAAAATTGATTTTAACTTTACCCACCTCGGCACGTCTTCGTCACGTCCGGCGCGGCCGCGATAAGAAGAAAAGCGGAATTGTCTCGTTTCCGAAGCAGCGTCGATGGCCACTCGGGATGAGACGGTGCTTTCCTCTCGCGCACTCTTCCATCCGTCGTAGAAGACCGCTCGATTATCTGTTCGTTACAGAATTTCAACAAAGTTCCGGATTGACGGGCTCTCGAAGGATTGCAGCGATACTACGCGCCGGCGGAGCCGGCTTCTTCCGGGGTTTAACGATTTCGGCGATAAACTATTTTCTGCTGCTGGTATTGATCACCTTTAATTAATGAAAATATTGCAATCGTTACACGCCGAAGTGGCAATGGAATACTTTTAATCACGGAGCGGCTTTGAAGTCCTCTTCGCACTTTAGGGACGGCTCGGTGCAGTCCTGACATTGAGGTAGTGCGAAGTACAGTCAAGGCAATCGAGTAGCCGGATTTCAAAAATTGTTTGCACACGGTTTAAAGAAGAAATGTTCGGGAAAAATGTATTTTTGAAGGCTCTTACGGCCTTCTGATAATGTTCCTTTATTCGCAAATCTTCCTCTGTGAGGGAGCCAACTATACAGAAAATTCTTCCTCAGAGAAGAAGCTTTGCGAATAAAGGAACATTACGAGAAGGCCATATGAAACATTCAATTTGCAGCTTTTTGTTACCATACAGAGTCGCGAATGAGTAACGCAGATGCGCAGACGCGACGATACGTCGACCATACGGCGAAAACCGAGTAGTTTCACTAAGTGTTTGTGTACATTCCCAAAGAGCACAGTACATTCCCAAGTATACGTATCTATAGAAGCTCTCGACACGGCGAAGCGGAAAACGGGCTGACGTCGCGATATCGTTCCTCGGGCTAGACATGCCCCGCGCCTCGCGGGCACGTCGACGTGCGGCTCCGTGATCTCAGTGAGACACAGCCTCGTCGTTCGAAGTGAGGCATTCCGAGTTCGGGCAAGTAGAAAGAGATGAGCAAGAACGGGGGTCGAGGGGGACAGAGGGGGAAGGGAGGGGGGATTGGAGAAAGGACCCGCGCTAACAAGACGATCTTAAAGCAGAAAAGCGTTTCCCCAATCATCAGTTAACATCTTTGTCTCGTACTTCTCAGACTGGCTTGTGAATATATTTATGAGATGAAGCGAGAGAGGGCAAGCCGCTCGACGAGGAGGCGACGGACGGGAATCTGAGAGGAGCGACGTCGGCTATCGACCGCTGGGAGCCGCGGTCCATCAGTTCCGTTTGTCGCTAACAAACGACGAAAGGAGAGATTTTTAATTGGACCATTATCGTTATGATTAGTGAACGCTAATCAATCGACCATCGCGGCGCCAACACGCTCGTATCTTCTTAAGGGCGTTTGTACACGAACCGATGTGGGGTTACCTGATGTAGAATACATTGAAATCGCTATAGAACCTTTCGATTCATCACAGATTGTTCAAAATTTTACATAGATTCAATTTTATCCAAGTAATTTAAAAAATATATATGTATATTTAACGCAATGTTCATTTGTATTTTTGGCCAAAAAAAGGAGGGTGTCGATTTACAGCTGCCACTGTCGCTCCCGCTGCGAGGAGCGCAACCGAGTAGAATGCAGTTCCTGCGCGCGTTAAAAGCAAACCTTCGCTTCGCTTGCATTAGCGGGCATTTTTTTTTTCTTCAAACTTTTTCTCGTCCTCTTGTTCGCGCGTCACCCATAAGTCGATCTTTATTTCGTATCACGCGCGAGCTCACCTTTAAACACCTGAAAGGTGGACGCGCCGGCGCGTGTATGCGGCAGAGCAGCATTCTGGACATCGCGGTCCATCGGACTCTGCACGACAGTGGGTCGCTCGCTCGAACCGAAACCGGGCGTTGTCTCGCACTATAATCCACCCCGCTCGTACCTATACCTTCCACACACAATCTACCGTAGTTCGGTATCCCGACAGATTATTCGAGATAATATCGTACACCTTGTAAAAGCTGCCTTATCCTTCGATCTTCCTGTATCAATCTTATACGCATCCTATGGTAGCGTGTTTATAGTAGTCACAGTTACAGCGACTGTGAAACTTACATCAAAATTGATCTCTTCCACATACCGAGATTTTAACTATTCTTCGAAGTTGTTACGATACAATTACCTTTTTTTACGTGGAAAAAGTGCATAAGTAATTGATCGTAAAAGTCACACACCATTATTGAGCTATGTGAAACTGGAAAACATGTATCTTCATGTATCATTTTTTTGGCTTCCTCGTAAAGGAGACTTTGTTAAAAAATAAATTCCGCCTTCCTCGTTTGATCAACCATAATGCATTCCAAGTGTGCATAAATGTTAAAAATAAACTATTTCATAAAATTATGCTCACGCGCATGCGTACATGAGGCATCAATCTTATCGGTAATAGATTTCATCAGTGGATGGAGAGTGGCGAAACGATAAACATGGCTTGGTTGATGAAACATAATAACGTCCCACTGTTCTTAAACCAAGAAGACACAGTAAAATTGGTACCAACTTTTTTTGTCCACATACGTCCACAATGTCTTTTCTCGTCAATTTTACGAAAAAAAAAGTCGTTCATTTACCAAAAATATTTATTAATTTTACAAATATTTTTTTTTTTTTTGTAAAATTAACAAGAAAATAATCGTGGTCCTTCGCGAAGAAAAAAGTTTGCTAAAATTACAAAGATTTGTAAAATATTTGTAATACAGACTTTCGAACGGGGATAGGACAATTGGGACGAAATGATGAAATTTGCGTGACACGATGTAGCGCGCCAGCACACTCTCTGCATCGAGGTTACGTGATGACCGCTCCTCGTCACACTGTAGTATCACCTCGTATAAATGCATCGCGATCGAGCTATTTCTATGCTAATAGAGATCCTGATAGTTCGGGGATGGGTTAAAAGCGTACCGCGTAAACGTTCCGCTCCTGCGCCCAAAACTCCTGACCCGACACGATACCAGCTCGAAGCAAAGAAGGCAGAGAGGTCAATTTTATTTTTATGCGGAAAAGTGCAATTCCTGACATGGAAATCAATTCATTTTACTAATATTAATTTCAGGTAACGTCAACATTTTTTTGTTTCGTTCATTTTTATTTAATCGAATCTAGGGTAAAAGTGGGGAATATGGCCCGGTCCATATATCATTGATGTACGTGTTAATCGAGGTGAAACAAATTCACCACTTTTACCCTAGGTGAAAAATATAACTCGGTAGAGACGGACTGAATACGAAAGGTCATTTCCTTTTATGCATCCATAAAAATCCGATCCGTTACGTAAGCGATATTCATTCAAGATATTGCACTACATTCGACGAATCTAGGTTAAAAACATAACTCAGCAGTGACGAACTAAATACGAAAGGTCATATATTTTGATGCAACAAAAAAAATCTGATACGTTACGCAAGTAATATTCATTCAAGATATTGCACTGCATCCGACGTTTCACGTGTACAGGTTGCTCGAGGTAAAATTGCTGGCGGGTCTATGATGTTTGAAAAGTGTCAAGAAACGAATGTAAAGCTCGTTGAAAAGCCGGATAGCGATAACAACCGAAACACGGTGAGAGCATACCAGAGGGGGAAGCTCGCGTGGGTGGCCGCTACAACCCGTCCGACACAGAACTCGTACAGAGCGATTTCAATGCCTTCCGGGCAGAGCGCAGGGTTCCGGAAAAGCAACGTAAATGATTTCTCTCTAGGTTTACAGCTTGATTATCTCGTACCCACTGCTTTCGGCTATCAAAATACCGGGATAATGTTTTCCACTGTTATTCCAGACACCTGGGGATTCGTCCTTTTGCCCTCGGTGAAAGTAGCAGTACCAATGAAGCGCAGTCGTAATGCAGGCACGAAAATACTCAAAAGAAGTTCCAAAGTAAAAAGAACTTGGATTTAAAAATCGAGTACTTTTCCTGATGGCGTAAACTCGACGTAAATAATTTCTCACCAGGTTTACAGCTTCATTATCTCGTACCCACTGCTTTCGGCCATTAAAATACCGGGACAATGCCACTGCCCTCCCTGTCGGGCCCTTTCCGTATGTTGAAAAATCAACGTTCATGATTTCTCTCTCGGTTTATAGCTTGATTATCTCGTACCCACTGCTTTCGGCTATCAAAATACCGGGTTGATGTTTCCCACTGTTATTACAGACACCTGACGATTCGTCCTTTTGCCCTCGGTGGAAGTAGCAAAAAAGTGCTACGCGACTTTCCACTTGTCAACATCAAATTAACTCGTTTCTCATTCACCCAAAGTCTAGATCGCAAAGAACGAGGCTTATCCCGCGGTCAAATCCCGCCAACGACCGTCCATCTCCATAAATTCCAGCATTCCGACAATTCCATGCATTCCAGTGCCATTCCACCTGTACAAATATTTGCGTAGTCTTCGACGTCCAGCGGCTTTATTTTTATTACATACGACCGATTCCACGACTATCGGACCATTGGATGGAGCCGGCTTATCGATGGTCTATACCTTCAGTCGATAGCTATAGCCAACCTAGCAGAGGCAAATAAGTGCAATTGCTTTCCGCCAAGCTTTGTTGTATCCTTTCCATAAGTATGACGGCGTCGCATGGAATCTACGGTGCCAGCAACTTCTCAATCAATTGCCGACAATATTGCAACAATAGTTACACAGCAAGAGATTCCAGCATGCCGGTGGCAAAAATCCAACAACGGTTAGATTTAAGCTGATTTCTTATCTTAACCGGAGAATGATTTACAAGGCTTCACACTCGATGGTTGCCACCTGCACACGATTATGTCGTCGGTTGTAGTGAGACGTAAAGCCTTGTTGACAAATTATTGGAGCAATAAATTCCAAAAAGGTCTTCCACGTGTCATGAAAAAAGTGATTTTGAGCGGTGGCATATCGTTTATTTTCGATTATTTTCATACCATGCGCGGCTGTAGAAATGAACTTTTGGAACTGTAAACGACGCTTACGGTCCACGTCGTTAACTTTCCAATAGGTATGCACTGCTAAGTCTCGCGAGCGTCTGAAGAGTTGATGTCTTGTTTAACTTTTGTGCAAATAGAGGGGATGTTTGCGGACATATTCTGCCTATTTGTTGGCGGATTGTCAGCAAAATGCTATCGGGGTTTGATAAAAAAAATAGTGCTCCGCGTCTTTCATGCGACGTCGGCAAAGCAGTCGCTTCCGGTTTCGCAAAATGCATACTCCGAGGGTTATCGATGCGATGTATTGGGTTCAATGCTGCGGGGACAAGTTTCTTCCATCCACATTTCCCCCGTCCTACCATTAGCCGAGGAACTCCCTGTAATCGAGGCTCGAGACACTGCGGCTCTCCGTCGTCATTCCGCCGTCGGTGTTGTGTCAATAATATATGACGAAGAGTCAGAACACGGCACAAGTACGTGGTGCATCTATATTTACTGCACGGTTCAAGGCAAGGTGTACGATGCTTCGTGTTGGCGAACCGTGGCGAACTTTTCGGTATCAACTTCGTCGGGCGTCTGAGTGGCGGAGGTTTCCTCAACGTCGACGATGACGCTGGCAATGAGTCGCTGGAAAGACGATAGAGCGAACGAACCGAACGAACACCGGGAGGAATGCCTTTAGTCGCTTCCGGAGAAACTGCGCGGTCCAAGGGACGAGGGAAAAACCAGCCGAACTTGAGCGGGCCAAGAGACGGGGAAGAAGTGCGACGAGTTGGCACGGTTTATTAACCATCCTCGGGAACTATGAGACACACGCCCCGGCGAAACGCGAAGAAGATGGATGAGAGACGCCAGTTCAACGTATCCACGAAACGTCTCGAAGATTAATATTCACCGAGCGAAGTACACACTTCGCGGACTCGCGCAGCTCGCGCGTAACAGTCCGACTCGCTGGTGATGACTCTTGTACGTGTACCAGCACCCCGAGCTATATAAGTTTATTTGGAATGCCGATAACGGGTTTGCGCGGCCGAGAGAATGAACAATTATGTGGAGTGCTGGGCAGATGCATGGAGCATGATGCATGATGGGGAATTGTGTTCGGATACTATCGGTCCAATAATGATAATGGCATCATTGGCTCGGTTTTTCGCCACCTACGAACGGAATTGTTCTACGTGGAAGATATCATGCTCGGATTCTTCCATTTGCATTAAGGGGACGGTGGTATCGTTTTTGACTTCTTATCATTTTTGCGGCGGAACTAGCGATTTTCATGTTTCGGTTTAGAATTGTTATTATGCTACGCATATGCTTCAATTTATATGCAGCACTATAACAGGGAATTAAGAAAATCTATAACAAGGACCATAGAAAGGAATCGAGAAAATCTACATCAAGGACTATAACAAGGAATTAAGAAAATCGAATATAACAGTTTGCGAAACAGCATCGTGTCCTGCACTGCATTCATGCGCTTTTCATCGACTCTAATGGTGTCACAAGTGAACGGTAAATGTCAACATAGAACATTTCTTTTGTGTATTAGACTGTGACAATTTTGGGATATTCGGGACATTTCAGAGAATCGTCGTGCACTCCCGTTTTACGTATGCGAGTTCCAGAATATTTGATATCCTACTACAAAATAAATGTTGTTGAAATTTTAAGCGGCCATATTAGGTCTCGCGACAGTCTGTAATGTTCCATTTTCCATATAAGGAAATATATTTTGCGGGTTAATTTTATATATCGACATCGCGCGGGTGATTTTCCGACAATCCGTTCTTCGTGCTAGGCTTTGACACGTCTAGACTCTCGGTCTTGAGAGGGCATGCGGTAGCTCTACTCGCACCTTTATTTCTATTTTTATTCTATTGTAATTTTATGTATTTCTATTTCATGCATTCGATTTTCTATTTCTATGTACAGAAGTTACTCACTGTCGCATGCAGGACACGTGAGAATGTCAAACTATTAGATATTTCAACATTCGCGTAATTGGAATTATTGTAAATAGGGTCCGACCCATGTAATAAACAAATAAATAAATATAAGTATTTAAAAAATCTTTGTTCTGATCTACACGCTAACCTCATATTACTATATGAATTATGCAAAAAATGTCATAAAAATTATATATTAATATGTGAGAAACATATTTTGGTATACATTTTTTTTCATCGGGGTGAATATGGCCCCGTTCATTTGGCATAGATGTACGTGTTGAATAGCGCGCTTTAGCCTGCATGCCGACTGCAGATACTATCGTTAGCGCGGAGAATAGTCTGCCACGTATTTATCATCGCCCTGCTAAATTATTCGGTTCCCCGTCTGGATTTCCACGGGGATGTTTGATACACGGAGAAAATTTAATTCGCTACATCAATGACGCAGCGAATGACGTACGAAATGGGAATTGTGCAAAATTTCGTTATGTACATTTGAAATCATCGCGTAAAAATTTTATGACTTTTAACCTCCATGTGATAGTCACATCGGGATAATTTATACTCGTTAGTTATTTTTCCGATGAAATTCTCCGCCCAGAAGCGACGAGAAGGATCGATGGAACACGGCCGAGAATCAATACTTCGTTTACTACGGCGATCCCCCTTTCCGCAGCACATAAACGTATTACATATCAATTTGAGCGGTTGGAAGTCTTCGTCCCCTCGTTCAGCCCAGACAGCGACCAGTCCTCGCACTCGAGCACTTTATGTTGTTCGAAAGCATCGACGTCGTGGCAGCTCGTACTATAGAATACCCTCGACTAGGCTTTCGCGGGACAGGACTCGACATCCGAGCGCATGCTCGACTATCAGAAAACTTGTGCCTCGATATTGAATTAAGTTTCCCGTATACCTCGAATTTCATTTTCCATACGAAATTGCGCTATGTCATGTTTCTATTGGATTGATGCGGATATTGCATGGAGTATCCCCAGGCAGTGATCACATCATTGTACGCTACACATAGATATACGCAGGTATATAACAGATAGACTTTTTACTATTTACTGCAACGATCGAGCGAAGATGACACTGCCATTTATTAAAGATAACATATTCGGCAAAATGACTTTTTAATTTCATCAATATTATGACAATCAATGATTTAATGAATCATCAATTTATTAATTTATTAATAAATTGATTATTCATTGATTTCTCGGGAACATTATTTTACACAATTTTGTTATAATCAATCTCTAATTATAATTTCACAGATCAAGCTACAAATATAACCCACTGATGTCTATAATGCCAATTAAATAAAATTCTATATATAAACTAAAGAGAAACAGAATTCGATGTTCGTAATGAAACCATGGTTGCTCTTCGCATATTTATAACTCGAAGGAGCTCGTTCGCTGTATAAGATTGCTAATGCTGGGTATATTTCTAAATATATCTTCGCAATATCATATTGTATCGCCTGGCAATGTGTTATCCTCCTAGCCTTCTCGAATAAGAGGCTCGACCGTGAGTTAAAAATTTCGAAAATCACGTAAATGTATTTTGTTCTTGAGAGTTTGGGATTCGCGTCTTATGTTAAATATTCGATGTAGTCACTGATCGGCAGTCGGGTGCGCGGATCGGTGTGTTTGTTCAAGATTCTGGGATTCCGTCTCTGGCGATTGTTCGCCCGTCGGTCAGAGCTGGAACGTTGACAAACAGTGGATGCGCACTGTGTACATCACTCACGCGTTATCTGTACGAAAAGTGGGGGCATCGGAAGACGATCACCGCTGACCGTCCGTAGGCCAACATCGACCCGGGACGAAGAATCAACATGCCGAAGCATCCGGTCGTATCTACTGACTGGGAAGCGCTTACCGGGTCGACCAGTTTTGGAGATAAGTGAAACCGCATGGCCCTGTACGGGACTGCATTGTGGAACGATACGATACTTATCTTATCGCACGTTCATTTCGACCTCCGTCAATCCTCGCCCTTGTTGCCCCAACCACAACTCGGGGAAAAGAGAAATGCCATCAATAAATATATCTTTCTCTCGCGCCCATTCCGGTATTAAAAATATATTAAATATATATGGGCTGAAGAACCAATTTCCTAAGGCTGCCAAAGCGGTACCGAACATATTTTGTACTTGGTAAATTTTGCATCTATTTAGGTTATTATAAATTTTGCATCTGGCTGGGTGAGAGTTTCCGTTGACATGTATGCGATCTCCGCACTGATAAAAAATGACATACTAAAAGCAACAATGGTGACTTTTTACCATAAAAATAGTTTCCAAGGGAACGTCTACATTTTATAGTGAGAACATTGACAAACAATCATGGTTGCTACCATTATTACAGTTTAATCAATTGAATATATACTATCTATGTAGACGTTTCCCCCGGGAACTATTCGTTATAGTAGGCCAAGATGCATGTGGTCGAGGCGAGTGGGTATTTACCGAACGTCTTGTCGATAATCTAGCTCAGTTTTTGGCTGATTATTTACCGACGGATCGTCGCCGAGTACCTCGAGTATTGCCTCATTGAGGTCGTAGGCGACGTCAACGCCGTATTGTGTGTCGCAGCGTCTGGCGCGGATGCGTTGAGTGCGGAAGTGTTGAGACGGAAAGATATAGAAAAGACATTTCTGGACCGCGAATCATTCCAAGAGAATATCCTCCGCCAGGGATCGGAGAAAAAGGTTTTGTCGACGGATCGAACAGGCACTGTATACCTGAATCCTAATGTTGAAACCCATGCAAACCCGTTTTTTCTTTTGCGTCTTCACTATTTTTTTCTCTCCATATTACCAATTTCCGTTTTCCTCCATTTTCAAATGTCCAACGAAATAGACTTTTTGACCGGAATAGAATGGTACTCTTCTTTCCCTACCGGCCAGTAAAAAACTACAATTTTTTGTCTCCAAAAATGTGATTTTTTCAAGCTTTCGTTACGTCTTGAGCTTTAACTGTGATTTTCACTCCTGAAACTTTAATAAAATCAAATTTGCCGCATGCCATTCTCTTCCTTATTAAAAACCGAAGAGATTCATGTACGGCAAACCCCATTCACTGCTCACAGGACCCTCTTACGCAGAAGAAACGCCTGGTGTGAAAGTCCTACTCACGAGTTAGTCGGTAAAAAAAAGAAACATTACTTGAAGGCTTAGATATAATTTTTTTGTCCACGAGTCCATGTATCGTATAACAAATATGTCACGAAAGAGAAAGATTTAATTATGGTATTACGGAAGTGCTGCAAGATCGATGTGCGCGCGAGCAGTCTCAGGGACGCGACAGTCGCGGAGAGCGCTGGGAATTCGTGCGGGCTACCGGAAGTCCGGAGAGAGCCTGAGCGTTCCGTTAACTCGGGTGTGCACTCAGCGAACTTTACGAGGGGGCAAACCCGCCCAGTTGCAGGAGCGGCATCGGTGCTATCTGCGAAGGCAGCGTCACTGGTGCGCCGTTGAATACGCGAGCTTTACACGCCGTGCCCGTTTCCTCGCATACACGATCGTCG
The DNA here is from genome assembly GCA_933228735.2 of Amblyteles armatorius. Lineage (NCBI taxonomy): Eukaryota > Metazoa > Arthropoda > Insecta > Hymenoptera > Ichneumonidae > Amblyteles > Amblyteles armatorius. Next base: position 21,460,244 of record OW121688.1, read on the forward strand.
TTCGCGCCGGCAGGAGGAATTATTTTCCGTGCTCGCACTCGCGCCCCCGACGAACCGAGCCATCCTCCCGTCGCAGCCCGGTCGCCCGTAGCGCAGCGTCGGAGGACGCCTATGCGGCCACGATGCAGCTATGGTGATCTCTGGATTTTAGGGTGGCGCCGAGGGCATATCAGAAAAATTATACCGGCGAGAAGAGACGCGGGTAAACCGTCGGGTTAAATATTAAAAGGCCGGTGGTGAATAAGGGCGGTAGTGCTCGTATCTTAGCGCTCGGGTTGCCACCGAGGGCGAACGAGCCACCCCATGCATATTCATGGGTACATGTGCCACTATACCGTACCGTGGCTTTCAGTCTGCGCGTCGTTCGCGAACGCTCCGGGCCCGCGGTAGGTACTACTTGCCGGTACCGTCACACTGCCCGTGCAAAAGGTTCGCACTGCAGAGATGCTGCTTTTTCGCGATGAGCGACTCGCCCGGATGGGAGAGAGCCGGGACTCGTACATCCAAAATCGGTCGACCGCGGTATAATTATAGTGTATCCCGAGGGTTGCGCGGAAAATCGGAAACCATTGGACACGGCTGAATGCTTGTTGCGAGCGGTTGGCTTTAAAGTGGCAAAAACCGTTTCAGCTCTATGTGGATTAGGGAAAAATTATTGGTTTTTTTTTTTTTTTTTAATCGGGTGTTAAAAACTTGAATATATTAAAGAAGCGACTGTCTTCTGAATGAGAAATGACACTTTAAATTAAAGGTTTCGTTTTTCATTTGAATGCTTGTTGCGCGCCGTTTGTTGGGAAGAGGCGGGAAGGGTTTTTTTTAGCGTCATATGGACTGACGGAAAATTCATTTTTTTTTTAGGGGATGATAAAAATTCGAAGATTTTTAACCGAGCATCCTTTTTATAAATAGGAAATCACAATTTTAGTGAATAACTACGTCGAATAACATCGCTTTCACATTATCATACGTTTTCCTAAAAGCGTTTGCAGCGCAGTTTACGGCGCAACTTTTTTTATGGCCGGGTGTTGAAAGTTTGAAAATATTGAAGCTGACGCTCCTTCGCTACTTTCTTTTAAATGAGATACTTTCTTTTTATCACACCTTAAATGAAAGACTTCATTTCTCCTTCTAATGCTTGTTGCGCTTCATTTTTTTGGGAAGAGGCAGAAGAGGTCTTTAGCTTCATATCGACTGACGGAAAATTTGTTTTTTTCGAAATTTAAAAAATTGACAATTTTCAGCATAGGGAATCCTACGTTAAATTTTGCGAAACGGTACTTTTTTTCAAAAAATGTCGAGATATCTCATTAAAACCTCCGCCATTGTTTTCAAGTGGCTTATTTACCAACAGATTTTATTAACGAAAAATACCTAAAAAATTTTTTTGTAAAAATAGCATTTTTGTCGAAAAATGGTAAGGGTACTTTTGAAAAATAAGAAACTCACAATTTAAATGAATGACTTTTTCGAGTGACATGGCTTTCGGACTATCGTATATCTTCCTAAAAGCCTTTACGGCGCAGTTTATAGCGCAGCATTCTTTACAGCGTATTTTTATAGCTGTTCGAAAAATGGCTCTCGATAGAGGCGCGAAGTAGCGATACGAAGTTCGTGCTACTGTAGTGTACTATACATACGGAATATGTATATGAGAAATTTCCATTGATCAACAGATTCCCGGTGGACCTTGCACGGACCGATGGTGTCGTATCCCTTCGCCGAACCCCTCGGGCCAAAAGAAAGACGCGGTTCTGAATTTTTCTAGCAAGATGCGAAAGATCCGCGCTCCCGGGAAAAACGCATTGGGAACTCGCTTCCGAGCCCGTCACTTCGCTCGGTTCGATCAATCGAAATTTTCATACGTCTTTCGCGTAACATAAAAGTCGAAGCAGCATGGCCGACGACAGATAAGGGAAAGCACATTGGGCATCGAAAAATGGGGGCTGCGAACGTTTCGGGCGAAATTTTTCTGCGAACCGAAGATAAGGATTATCGAACATATTTGTCGAGTATGGTGTGAAAGAGTTCCGTATATTGTCGGAGGATATGTTAACTTTCCACTGTGTTTACTGAGAATAATAATATGCAGGACCAATTTGAAATTGTTGTACGTTATTATAGAAGAATTTCAATTTGGTCCTACATATTAGTGATAGTAGTAGATGCGCTTTATTAGCCTCAGTATTACAAGATAGATGTCTCGTTTGTCGGACGTTCCATACTAAGCGTCACCGGTGCATCAAATTTTATTCCATAACTCCGATAGTACGATAAGCTAGAGTACAATACACCCCTAAACTATATACGAGAGTAAGCCACTGGGCGTTATAGAACGGCTCGTATGTTCGTCCGCTACAACTTCAACCTTTTCGGTTCATCACGCGAATAATTTACCGCCAGCTGCAGTGCATCACTACATAATCCCAACACTCGATTTTCAGCGATGCCATACCAGCCGGTCTCCGACATCGCGCCATGCATTGTCGCTCGGGTTGCACGATGTGGGTGACTGCCTGGGGTACAGAGAGATGCAAAGCCGCCCGCAAGCCAGTGGAGTGTAACACACCCTTTCAGGGCCACTAATACCCATGCTCATGTGCTCCAGCTCACCTCACTGTGCGCTGGACCACGTCTCTTGTGACACCTCCGCACTGTAATGCACATGCATAGGCACATCCGTGCGTACCGGCGGCACTTCTGTGTTGGGGGATGAATCGTCAGACGTGTACGCTCGGGACACCCCAACCTACCGGGCTGTACGCGTATCTGTAGTTATATCGGGTACGTATAGTCGTCGTTCGTGCGTTTGTATGCATTGATGTACATGTGACTTCGCGAGATCGTGCTCGGGGCTGAGGGAGGTTCCGCGTGACGAGTCGTCCAGTCCGCTGGCTCGTGTTGCTCGAACGCGAGTGGGACAATGTTTTCATTAACCGAGTACACGGGACAACGTCACAATGCCGGTCCTTCTACACCCGCTCCCACATTCGAATTTACGCGGCGTAAGCCAAATTCGTGGCTGGCTGGCTGTCTGACTGGCTCGCTAGCTCGTTCGGGCAACGGATATATGTACGTATGTACGTTAGCGAGAAATTCTTTTAAACACATTTCAGTTCTCGTGGTTTTTTGCAAAACAAAAAGGCCCTTCCGTAACGCTAATTACTCAACAGCTCGGAATTTTTTTTTTTTTATTTCACCAGGGTACGTAGAAATTATTACTTAACAGAAGCATTATGGAAATTAAACCGGTATATATGGGTTTACGTAAATCCTTGCGCGAGGATCGTAGCGGTGGTTATATTGTAATGTAAATTTATAGTTAACGCTTCGATGGATGTAATGCTAAAATATCGTAGCCGGTCGCGTGTTATAAACGTTCGCGGAGCGTACGAAAGAGGACAGCACTCGAGAGTTCTTGTGAGAAAAAAATATGGAATATTGTGAACGCTTCAATGCCCTAGCGGAAGCGCCACACAGGACCAGTACCGGGACAGCGTCGGCCAGTGCTCGCCCGAGGTCGGCCAGCACCGGTCCTCTGTAAACGGAGGTGTGCGCGCGCACGATGCATACATAACGATTAACGAATGCACCACATTTTTAGACTAACATAGAGGTACAAAAACCCATTTACAAAAGTGAAGTTCCAACGACTTATTTATCTGAAACGTTGAGTGAAAATTCTTTTGAGAACACACTTCGGTTCTTGTGATTTTTGTGAAACAAAAAGACCCTTCCATAACTAATTACTCAGCGAGCGAATTAAAAAAGGAGTAGGGTACATCAAAATGATTACGTAGCAAGAACATTATGAAAATTAAGCCCCTATATATGGAGTTACGGAAATCCTTGCGCGGAGTTCATAGCGACGGTTATAATAAAAATTTGCAGATAACGCGTCGATGAATTTTTAATACTAAAATATGATAGACGTTTGCTTATCACAAATTCTTCGCGGACCGTCCGACAGAGGAGAGTAGTCGAGAGTTGTGGCGAAAAAAAAAACAAAAAATGAATGTCATGAACGCTTCCGTGTTTTTTACAAAATATCACAAACGGTACCGTAAATATCACAAACGGAACCGAGCCAGAAGGTATGCGCGCGCACGATTCATACCCATACATAACAATCAACGAGTGCACCACATTATTGAACTAACATAGAGGTACAAAAACAGATTAAAAAAAAGAAGTAACGTTCCAACGACTTATTTATCTGCTACATTGAGTGAAAATTCTTTCGGTAATGGTCCGCTGCATCATCACGAAAACATTTCGCATTGGCCCGAGGGCGTTGTTGTACGTGTACGTCGGGTGTGGGAGAGTGAGGAATAAGGGTGGTTGTAGCACAACGGCGGTGGCGGCGGCGGCGGCGGCGGCACCAGCGGCAGGAGGTGGTTAGGGCACCAAATGGTTTCATTAAAATAATCCTGGTTCGGGTGGTGCCAGCTCGCGCCCGATCGAAATTCCGTGTACGGAATAACGAGTATTCGAGAAGGTATGCGTGCGTGCGTGAGCGCGAGGCCTGCCTCTCGACGGAGTACATACTCGGCTACCGCATCTCCTCGAGATATATGTATATATATATATGAAACACACGGAGGCTATATCTATGTTTATCTTCGTGTGAGTTTGTTAGCGCATTTATTCTTTCGGTGTGCGCGTGTGCGTGAGCGCTCGTACGTGCCATCGCGTGGATTCGCGCCGAGTCCTATACTAGTGGGTTCGGTATTCGCGCCGCGCGCGTTTCCATGCGTGTGTGTGTGGGCGCGTTTCATCGTGAGCGTGTGATAAGTACATTGTTGTTTCGCGCTTGAGGGCCGGCTTGGTTCGTCTCATGGGTTGCGGTGAAATGCGTGTATTTGAACAATTAGGTTTACCCCACCGACCCCTCGTCCGACTACGGTCACTTGACGATAATACGTACAGGTATGCGGGTACATACATCCGCCCCCTACATCGCATGTCCACTTTCGATATATACTCTGTACACCGCGCTCCGATGTACGCGACCTCGTCCCCCTTGTACTACCGTTTTTTTTTTTTTTTTTTTTTTTTTTTCAGTTAGCAAATTGCGAAAAGCACCATCGAACGATTTTTCCCACCGGAATACGCTGGCCTGTTTATCTCAGCGAGTCGGGATAGCCTGAACCTGTCTAGTAAACAATGAATACTGCACGAGTGATAAAGATACCGCGCTCGCGCTATATTGTATTATGTGTGCCCTCGGCGTGTAAACACGGTGTTCTTGGGTTAGCTTCGCGCGAAAAGGATCGTTGGCCGCGGATTATATCGGAGATCGCACTGTAGGTCCTCGCTCATGGATCATTATCGATCGCCGCTCATTGAACTTGGTGGCCTCAGGTCGGGTCAACAAGTCACGGAGCGACTTTGTTGAGCAGTGTCTTTTTCGATAGCTGCGTTCTCATCGATCGTGGTGTCACGTGATCGGTCGCTTCACTTCAGCATCTCGGTCAAGGATTTTTTTCTTCCTTTTTACATGCACGGTAAAAAAAATATTCTTATGAAAATTAATTTACTGGCACTGGAATTTTTTGTGCACAAACTGGGGTTTAAATTTCGTGCATTGAGAACTTTAAAAATACTTTACTTTTAATAGTAGTCGTAGTAAATGTGCTTTATTAGCCTCAGTAATACATTGTTCGGTCGTATTGCGTGTGTGCATGTGATTTATTTTCCCCCCCTCAGGCTAATGGGCCACTGACCGAGGTCCTTCAGCCCTATTTCATACTTTTAATAAGTTGCTTTAGTTTTACTAGAAAATTACTTTAGATCCGATAGTTTACTTCAATTTTACCGTACGTCCATTCATTTTCCATCAATATCGTACATTAAATTCAATGTACCAGTTTTTGCATGAAAACTTCCATTCCGGTGCATCAAATTTGCAATTTTTTTTCACGTTGTCTCCGTTTCGGATTACGTTCTACCAAAAGAAATCCTTAGTCAGCTCAATGTTTCACACATTCATTGGTGATTAGGATGAAAAAATTCGATGCGTAGAATTTACTTGTTACTACTTTGTGCTGCTCAATTCCTTTGCATTTCCCTGAGACGACATGGTTACGGAAAGATCCTCAGTATTTGCGTTACACTGACCGGAACTATCACCCTGAAGATATCTGCACAATATTAAATATCATCAAGTTAGAATAGCTGTGTTATGCATCGCACAACGTTCACTCTTGGAAGTTCTTTTGGAGCACAAAATTCTACAAGTGAACAATTTGATTTTCTTCCTAAACCAGTGCATTGACAGAGACTTGCCAGAGATTAAATTTGATGTCATGCAGATCTTCAGAGTCATCCGGATCTCTGATCATTCAGTGCGCATGCGTATGTATGATTCAGAGATCCGATCTATAATTTATTTAACAGCATAAGTTAACAGTTTTCACTGTATATGCATACAGTACATCCGCCACGCTCCCGACCCTTGATCGGAAGAGGGTTACTAAAGGGTAATTAAGAATAGCGAAAGGGCTCAGTCCAGTTGAATCACGAAAGGACGGGAAAGGCTGATCATGTCGCGAATGAGGTAAACGGAGCTAAATGATTTCAATGAATAAAAATCGATATTCCGTAGGAATTTCCTGAATTTTAACATTCAAATCGGATTGAATGATTGTTATGACGGATAACCCGAGGAATCTAATTAATATAGAGAAAACCTGTGCAGCCGAGCGAACTGGGAATGCCGCGCATTGCTACAGTACGGTATAGCGATTCGATATTACCGGCCGGGTGCGCATGCATAGTTAACATTCAATGTTCGACGTCAGAGCTGCGAAGGGTGTGCGGCAGGGTCGGCCCAGCTGTATTAAAATGCAAAGTCTGTCCCAGGGCAGGGTTGCCGTGGGGTGCGCAATTGTTCGCTCGGATACCGGAGGCTTTCCCGGTTCTCCTCGCGTAATACACTCAGCTTCGGGTCTCCAGATCGATCCGCGTTCGCTCTATCGTCCTATTGTCTGGTCTTGATCATTTGTGCGATACTTGCGAAGGTGATAGCGTATCCCTGGCAGAATTTTTTGCGCGTCCTCTCGTGGCCCGATGAGATCCTGAGAAGACCTCGTTGTGGCCTTGTCAGGGTCTGATGTGACGCGCCAAAATGTCTTCCAAGTATTGTCGTCCAAGGAGTACAACGATTCATTAAGCTGGAATCTTTTTTGGGATATTCCTGCAGGCTTCTCGTGCACCTGCAACATCATAACATCAATGCCAGGAGCCGGTACTATTTGCGGAGTTACAAAATTAAAAGGCTGGTAAGAATGGACATATAATTATTGCCATTTAAGCCGCATGGGAAGGGCACTGCGATTCTCGAGAATTAAAAAAGCCCTCGCACGTAGCTCCATTGCCTTGTACTAGTCGTGCTGAAAAAGGGTCAATAATATAAAAAAAAAGGCAGAGAAGAGAGAATGAAAAAAATGAAAGCAAGAAACGGACCTTCGTGTTGGCCGACGATTAGGTATGCATATTCCACGCAGTAGTGCTTAATCATTTCAACGTTATTATATACTAAAGGGATCGCTTCGTATTACACTCGCGCGCATAAATAGAGTCACGCCATGTACGTGCGGGAGCGAGTGAGTGCAAGGCGTACAGGTTAGTCCGGGCCCGATCTACAACACTCTTGAATGTACAGTATGTTCTAATGTGCATGCACTGTAGCTACGACGAAACAGTCGCTCCAGCGTGCAGAGTTCATTTTGAAATGCGGAAGGCGACCGTTAACCCTCGCCGCGATCTACACGACATTGGCTCAGTAGTACGTACATCTACTACTCGCTACCCGGGTGCATAATTCACTCGGAATTTCAGTAGAGGCTTTAATTCTTTTCTTTCTTCTCTGCATCCACCGTTGATGGTAATCGTGATATCAGGTGGTGCAGTGCGATTCGGCAGTCTCCTTGGCGCGTAACAAACTCACGGAAATCAAGAGACGCGGCGGCTTCTCAAGGCAAATGCACGGAGAACAATCGTTTTGTGACAACAACAAAATTTGTATCGTTAATAAATTGTAGTTTCGGCAGAAGAAAAATTGCTACAGCGGTAAAAATTTTAAACTTGCCATTATAGCAAAACAGTTTCTTCTCAAGTAGCAAAAAGACATCTTACGCCCAAAAGTTAACTTTTAGACACAGGATAGCTTATATTTACCATTCGGGCGGACATATGTATCCCATTCGGATGACTTTTTCGTACCAGATGTCTTTTTGCTACTTGGGTTTGTACAGCAGAAATATTTTGTTTTCCTCATAGCAAGCGAACAAATGAGTTGCGGTCAAATTTTCTTCAAATGGCTGCCGTCGTTCAAAAAAAAAAAAAAACAAATTTGAAAATTTTACCCGCTCCGTGGATTCTGGAACGCTTGCGGTGAAAACGTAATTGGACGTTGAAGCCGGACAAGGTCGTCGAGGCGAGAAGAAAAAATGAGGATAGCAGGAAGCCGGGTGTATTCGCGAGAGGTTTTTGCATTTTCATAGCGAAGAGCGGTGCGTTGGTGACTAGGTTAAGGACGTTCTCTCGTTCCTACGACCGCTGATGCTGAAGTCGTAGTCAACGATTTTCCATGCTTCTTCGGTTTCGACGGTCGAGCCTTGCTCGGGCCACGCTTGGCAGCGCTCACGACCGCCATCGTGAATTGGGAACAAAGACGTTTGAGCACGACGACGCTTGGGGCGAAGAATAAGCGATTATTAGTCGACCCCATCTCCTCCCCCCCTAGGTGACTCTCGAGAATATCCGCAAAGATCAGGGGAATGAAAGAGCTTGGGCGGTAGTGCTCTGCGGCCTCGTATTGCAGCACACTCACCTCTTCCCCCGGTATCCTTTTGTTTTAGGGAAATTCACGCGACCTCGCATTTCATTAATGCCTTGCTTCTGCTTCGTTCTTCTCGGCCTGCCCTCTCGGGAGACGGACAAAGAACAGTACGTCGATTTATGTCGGCTACTGCTCCAGCGCCCGGGTAAATTGAAAAGTCCTCGGCGCTAGAGTGTATCCCGTGAACTGCGAATACCGGCGAAACTCAGCGCGGCCGTATCGGGGCTTTTTAAGTTTCACTGATATCGGAGCAATCGGTTAACGGCATGCACGCCTTTGAGCTACGTCTTTCTCAACAAATTATAAAATTCCGATCGCGGAATTCCATGAATTTTCGACGGCGGGAAAGAAATGCCGATAGCCGCGTTTGTTCGAGATTCGAACACCTGTGAGGCATTGCGAAAAGATTTCTTGTAGGCCTTCTTTTTAGTAACAGCGACCGATAATGTCGATGAGGAAGACAATGAAAAGTAACGGTATTTACGGTGGTAGACGTGACGCCAATTATAGTTACCGGCAAGTGCCATTGTGGGGTCAGCCTGCAAGTATTATGATGATGATACTTGAAATTGTTCTCAGTCGGTAAAGCCCGCTGAATACTGTACAGGTTAAGCGCAAATAGAGAGGTACAGTCGAGTGGGAAAAACTTCCTTCACTGCAAGATGGTTTACAGAAAGAGTCAATGGAATCCGTGATATTGGACGGCGTCTCTTTGGGGCCGAAATTTTGGAGCGTTGCATCAAGCCCTGATTAGGTCCTAACCAGGCCTTTTCAGGACCTTATCAGGTCCCAATTTGGCGCTGTTTAATTATATAGGGATAGACATAGGCACAGAAAAGAACAATCCCTAAGCGAGTTGTTAAACGGTGCCGGAGGATAGATCCTCAGTTACTTTTCCATTGGTTCTGGAAGGTACCGAAGAACCCGAGGCGTTAGGTATCTCGCAGCGATCTCTGAGTCGTACGAGGCAAGAGTCACCGGGGTTAATAAAGAGTGGTGGAAACAGCAGTAACGTGTAAGAACGGTAGGCAGGTTGATAGGCTGAGAGGTGTACATCCGCGCACATGTACCCCGGGGGGTCGCGAACGGGGTTACCAGAGCATTCCGTGATCGGACAGATAGCATCCGAAAAGATTTAGAGGGTCAGCGCTGCAATTAGCGATGTTTAGAAGGGAATTATGAGGCTGTATATCTCTGTTCTCCCCTTTCTTACCGCCTCACTCTCCGCTCCTTCTGGACTTCTTGTAATCCTGTTCTGGCTTCTTGCATCTCCACACCGAAACTTGGTGTGCAGTTCTCTTACATTACATGTTTTCCCATCGAAGTTTGAACGTCGTCCTGATTATCCGAATCGCAACATCATACGAGCTTGACTTTCGTTCTCCAACAGTGTGGCTCGCTGGCACGGTTCATCTTACCCACGACACGAGCCCTTTCTTCCTCGTCGGTCATCGAATGCAAATTATGTGAAGCGACCATCTTTTAATACATACACAGATAAAAAAAAGGTTCGGTCAACTAAGATTCGGGCAGGGACGTTCAACTATGTTTTGTTATATTTTATTGGTACAGCTAAAAAATTAGTTAGTTCAACAACTTGTTGGGGTGATTTCACCTAAATGTTTTTGAGTCATTAAAATATTTCGTTCGTTCAACTAAATATTTATTTGAACGTCCCTGCCCGAATCTCAGTTGATCCGACTGTATTTTTTTATCAGTGTCTAAATAGGCTTTTAGCCAGATTTTCACGAAGTCCTTTAGCTCGCGAACTTCGGATTTAATGTTTACAATCTATCGTCTAAAACATCCTCCACGATTCACAGAACTAATCTATCAGATTCCGTTGGACATCCGTTTACATTTCCGTTGGACAAGCATGATACGGCAAACCCACAAAGATCGACAAATGACACCCAATCAGCAATCACGGGTTTTGGTTGAGTCGTCGGATAGACACAATTCTATCACCCATCCAGTTTTCATTCTACCATGAACTGTGAAAATCGCCGAGACACAACGCGAAGCTTTCATGCCCGCGCACGATTGCGAGTTAAGAAAGAATACAATTATTAGAGTGGAACGCTGCGGAGAAAGTCCGGGAACGGAGGATGATTGAGGAACTCTTTCCGCGAGGAGGTCGAGGTAGGGTGGCTTGTTTATTGCGGCAATTGCTATCGATTTCCCGGGGTAACCGCGACCGAACGGCGCGTCAGGGGCGCGAGGGGGAGCACTGATGCGGTGCAGACTGAAGTAAACAGGACAGGTGGAGCGACGCCACGGCGCTAGCTTTAATCGACGACGGTGTGATTTCAGCCGCGTTGAATTTTAAGGGCCGTCGATGGTGCCAAAACTATAGCCCGTACATTAATTCCTCTGACGTAAATGGGATTATCTTCACCAGGTTCTATTCGTCACCACCGAATAATTTGCTCTCATCGCGCTCGCAGTCCACCTTCCTCTTAGAATTATTGCGGCGCCACAAAAAAAAAAAAAAAAAAAGCCGCCTTACAATATATATACGAAGAGTGATCGCTCCTTCAGCAGACGACCAGTCCTCGTGTTGCTCGTGTCCCGCGCCCAATTAATACGAGTTCGGTGCCCCAGCACTTTCCAATCGGGATAAATTCAATGGTACTGTTGGAACGGCAGATGTAGCAACAGCCGCTGTGGTCGTTCGTCGTCGATTTCCAATCGATTATCGGGATACCGCGATGCAAGTGTTTAACCGTTACTGCACCATAGTTTCAATTTGTCCCAATCGTCATTTATTGGAATACTTTTTGCTTTTGGCTTGAAGATCTGATGATATTCTACTCACTGTAAAAATGTATCTTTCTGCCAATATCGATTTGCCTTTTCGTCAGCACTGGGGCGATGTGGACCAGAAACTATACGCGCCATTTTTTTCTTTCTTTTTCATTTTCAATTTTTTTTCATAGCGTTGAGAGTGCGGAATATGATGTGAAAAAGACAAAAGTGCCTAAAGTGCAGCGCGCGCTGGGATCGGGAGTTTCAATAGTGCACCGTGAATGAGAGGCGGGTGGTACGGCAGGCTGTAGAGGCGACTGATAGGGCGGTGAGGCGAAAGGGATGAGGGGGCATTTTTGCAACGGTCCGTAAAGTGAAATAACATCGATCGAAGGGGACGAGCCACGGGGCTATAAGCTGACCGATCGGTGGACCGGTGGCGAATTTGGCCACCCAGAGGTAAAGCACAGCGAGTATAATAGATGCGCGGCGGTGAGTGCGGTGCTGGCTAAACGCGCGCGCAGGACCAATTTCCCAAGAGGGCTTCTCTCACGAGGTTCGCGGCGCGAGTGTCGGTGTGCGCGAGGCACAAAACCGCAGCCTAAAAACAATATCGAAGGCCCTGCATGACCGGCAGTGACGGTGGTCGATAGATAGTTATCCAGCAGGCGACTCAACACCCTCCATTTATTGCTGAATGTCACTTCTATCGGTTCCGTAAATGCAAGACTAAAGTACCATTTTTCGTGTAACTTCAAATGTCAAGAGACATTTTCATTCCTTGCCCAGTTTATGAACCTTGAGTACAATGAAATAGTGTTCGTGCAAGTTATGTCCGATTTACGTGGATGCCACTTTGCTTCTTTAATGCCGAAATCGTCAGCGAGTTCGTATCGCATCGAGTAGACGGAGAACAGCCAGTATTTTCCAGATTACAGATCGGATTATGAACGAGAATCGTGTGTGTACGGGTGCGCGAACATACAAGTGCTGTACGTAGATACTGCATACACGCTTGTGAAGAACTCGTGGTTGCGGGCATGTTATCGTGCCCGTTTCACCCCTCGAAGGCAATTTGGCGCTGGAGCGTACGCGTCTGGCATCCCGAAACCGGAGGGCCCGCCCGTCCTCGTCAGCTTATTGAGAATCCAGATTTTCCTCCGATTCGCACCGGGACGGCGCGTGCTCGTCCCACGAGGTTCGGGATTCCAATGCGAGCGAGTGAACACGGCGAAGACGAAAAGGGAGGAGGAGAAAAACAGTGCAACGAGAGCGAGCGCGTAATGGCCTTCGGACGATCGGTCGAGAAGATCACGAGGACCTCGGAGACCTCCCCGCCTCTCGATCGCACGATCTTTCCGTCCTTCCCGATGCAGACTCGCGAAAAGCATCTTAATCGACTGCGGCATGCATGCACGCAACCCGAACGAAAAGCTTGCAAAGAACTTTCGGTTTTGCCCCAGCAATCCAGATAATTTCGTTCTTCTCTTGCCGCGGAACGGACTACGACAAACTGAGATCGCTGGAAGGCTTGTTGGTCGGGGAGGAAAAACTCATCCAGGGAAAATCAGCTCTTTCGCTGGCATGTTTCGTTGAGTAACTTCGCTTAATCGACTGTCCACAATCTCTGCAACCAGACTCTGGAGTTCAATCCAACGATCTCATTGATTGTCTGTCTTATCGAAAACAGTTGAAGAGATCGTCAGTTTTTGTAAACGGAGGATAGCCAGCTTAAGAGAGAAATCGAGCTACCGACGACTGTTTCGTGTTCTTTGGTTCTTTGCCGGGAGAAGATTGTTGAAAAAGCGAAAGAGCATGTCCTATAATGAGCATTGTCCTGAAGCGGGTAGGATCGGCTGCATGGGATTCGAGACTTATTACTTTGTATTCAAGCCGCTGTTATTTTCAGAGACGTTGAAGATCAATGTATGGCAATGTATGGCGCGTGTATACCGTACACCAGCGCAAATAAGCTAACGGTCAGAGCGATCGGCGATTAATCGGGAACCGCGGTGCTCGATGGCTTACACGCGCTCTCTTCCGCCAGTGTAGTGACCGTTTCTTTAGCGACGTTTCTGAGAAACTATGGAGGGCTGCCTCAGCTCTGCGCCATCCGACGCAGGAGCTGACTCGGCATTCCCCGTTCTCTCGCTGTGCCATATAAACTGATTCGTATCACGATAAATCGAGGATATTCCCGACGGTATGGGTCCACGCAACAGCGGACTCCCCCAGTTACGCCACACACTCCTCCGGCTCATCCCCATTTATCCGACCCTCGCGATCGCGAAATCGTCCGGCTATTCGGCTCTCTATGATTCATTTTATTTTTCGCGAGTTATACGCAACCGGTCAGATTGCAGCGACCGCCGTGTCGAATCGTTGCCGTGGCACAGATGCCGCGGCAACGATTGCTAAAGCGGTAGTTGCAGTGTCATCCTAACATCTTCATACGTCATTCGAAGCTTATTGGCTCGAAACGGCAGAGAAAATTGTCTATGAATGGGCCGATCGATTGCAGGCTTCTCCAAACGCGAATACAGTCGAAACAACGGGAGTTTCAGATGGGTTTGAAGGTTGCAGAATGGTTGTTGATCTCACAGGCTCACAGACGGTTTGATCTCCAATTGCGCCTTGTAAATTAAACACGTCAGTCGGCCACTGATGGCCGGTGAAATCTCTTATAAACCTATCAGCCTCTGCAAGCCCGCCACGGGGACATTGCACCGCCACCATGGATTATAATGGATGTTTCCCGGAACGAGCGGAAATTACACTTGGACGGAGAAGATCCGACGACAGGTAGTAGCTCCGACGGGCATCCGGCCTCGGCTCTCCAACGACTATCTCGGCTTTCGCACACTACTCGCTTACTTTTGTCATACGCTCCTGAGAGAGAAGCCATTGGCTTTGGCATGTCAACTACAGTCGTCGGCATTCAGTAACCAATTTACACGATGCCCTGTGTAAGACCTTTTTACAATGACGGTACATGAGCAGATTGGCCATACCGAAAGATTAACCTTTCAGGAAAAAAACAATTATTTCGTATACAATGATACAGAAACGCTGCCCCATTTATACCCCTACCACTCATAATTCTACCAGAAAATATCAGTACCCAAACTACTCTACTTAAATGTTCACTGGGGTATACGATCGTACGTCGTCGTTTATGATTACATATAACCTTATCAATACTATAATGGGCATTATTAAGATGCTTTAAATAACAATTCCGTGTACTTTTACACCCATATTTTTTCATCACCAGCGATTCAGTTTAATCAACAATACGAAAAAAAGAAAACAAGCCCCTCTAATAAATGCCACAGTTGTACTCGTCAGCCATCGTAGTAGCGGCCTCTGCTCAAGTTGATTGACTGTTTTTGACGCCTTTTGACGGCTTCCCTTTACCGACCCTACAGTTCCTTCTATAGAGTGATAATCGCAATCGCGTGGAGCGATAGCTTCGAATGGACGTGTTTCTTGGTTCTTTTCTGCGAGGAAATAAATTCTTTTTCTTCGCAACAGAAAAGCCGTTTCGCCACATTAGTGGCGCCAACTATCCCGAACCTTTCCGTATCCTATCTATCCTTCGCGATTCCTTCCTTTTTCAAATTTTTATATAACTTTAACGTGAAGGATGCTATCTGAGGACTGCAAAGGTTGTCAAGCCTTCATTGCTGTGGAATGTAACGTCAACCGTGTAGAACGAAACAAGCGTAGACTGGACGTCGGTGGCACGGCCGGTTGAATCGTCGTTTCGTGGATGCTGTCGTCAACCGTATGGTCGGATCGCGGCCACCGCGACAGAACTGAGGCGGCAGCGGCGCGGAGGGATAGGTGGGTTGGTCAGCCCTACCGATTGTAAAAAGCACTTCGCTCATTCCGGGAAACGGCTCCATTAACGAAACTGCGCGGGAGCCGAGTGGAAGGAAAACGAACGAACAAGAATCATCGCGACCTGTATAACTGTATATAAAAGGATCGATCGACCCTTGCCTGTGGTGGCTGTGCGAGTTCGCCCACCACGACCGAGCCGAGCTGCTGTTTCGTGGTGTCGGCCGTAAATGTAAGTCTCACTCGGTGTGCGTCTCGGTTCGTCGCATCCGATACCTTCGTGCCCTACAGCTAGATTCATCGGTACACTTACGGTATGTATGTGTGTGCGTCCATAGGAGGCCACACAAAAATTCCCAAGCTGCTGTAGAGCATTCAACTTTTAATTACGTCGGCCATTATTCCTCCGAAGATTAGGCTCGTCGCTGCGCAGCTATGTGTCGACAGCCGCGAGAGCCAAACTATCACCGAGGACCAAAAGTTGGACGAGGCAGCGTGCGCCTTTTGCTATGTGATCACTGGATTCTTGAAGTCTGGTCGGTGACGTGTCCTGCAGCGCCGGGAATCCCGTCCGACGGGCTCCGAGAATTTCTTATAACCGGCCCATCGATTAACGAATCGACCGTTTGCGACATTGACGAGATGAACGCAATGGCTATGTTGTACCCCGAATTATTTTTAATTGATAAGACATAATAATTTCATCAAGGAAATTCGGAAATACTTGCTGGCCAATCCACCGAGTAGCGAAGCCGACCTGTGTAGGAATTTGCCGAGTAAGTATCGGACAATGTCCGGTTAGGAGAGAGCGGGGCAAAAATGGAACAGTGGGTTCCATTCAACGGACTGTTGTTGGGTATGTTGGCCGTTAAAGCGACGGTGATGACTCATGACTGTATTTGCAATATCGGAGATCAACGGTGACATCGGAGAACCGGCCAAAGGGCGGGTTAAATGATATACATGGTGTTTTCGCGATAACTCTCCTATCGCTTTCAATTCAGTATTTGGGACGTGGGTTCGATCAATCAATGTTTGAGATTTGTTCACCGCTGATCACTTTCCGCGCGTGACTCGTATAATCGAACGACACTCTGCCGATCGACCTACTTTTGCCGATGGGAATTTGCGTCGCGTGGCTGCGGTACTCCGCGTTTGACCGGAAGTGCCCAAAGTGCGGCAACGACGACTACAAGCCGAGATGCAAAAACCGGGTAAAAAAAAAACGTCCGATTCTCGGGCGTAACATCGCATATCCCTTTAAATGCCGAAGGAGAGGTATGCCGCGATTCCTCGCACAGGCATTACCGCGCGCCGTTTTACATCTCCGAGTAAAGAAATTTTCATGCATATTGCATAAGGAAAGTGGTTTTGTCAATACCGTGTTGTGATCGAAAATGGCCTCTAGGAGATAGGATTTGAATAAGGACCTGCCTCGGCAAGGGAACGGTGGCTGATTCGAAGCGCCTCAGGCACCGCTCAAGTGAACTGTAACGAATAAATTTACTCCTATTTCTCTATGCTGGCGGTTGCACTTGTTCGTTCGCTCGCAACTCCGCTCGCTCTATTCATTTACAGCTCTAACCAAATACAATATGTATCCGAACGTATACCGCATCTGTACTATTTTTACAAGTAAATATCTCGAACAACCGAACGGAGTGACAGATATATACATATATATTCATAGATTTTTGCATTTGATCTATAGAGTTAAAACATTTACCTTTGACGTTATTGCATTCCGGAACTGAAATTTTGCCGTACACCCTGCGCATGCATCAATTTATATTCATTACCTCCGCGGGCCACGTTCCTCCACTGTGCTATACTCTTAATTGTCACGCGTCACCGAACGAAAATTTAAATTGATGAAAATTGTTGATCTCGTTATAAATAATGTCGGCCACCGAGTTTAACCGTGTTTTCACGGAGTTCCTTTTACGAGCAAGTAAATCAACCGAACATCTAGCGCGGATGGACTCTATAGTGAAATATATTACAGAGCAATTTTTTATGCCCTGCGTGCTTCTTGCAACAGGTATCTTTCGCGTATTAATGCTCGGAACAAGCCGAGCACGGTGATTCATCGCCATTGCGAGAAGTGGATGCGCCAACGAAGAAAACCGTAAAAAACGAAAAAAGCAAAATTGCGGCGAAAAACAGAAACCTAATTTCGTTGCATTGCACGAGATGTTAATTTTTTTCAAATCGTAATTTTCAATAACGTAGTAAAAAATAATTGTGCGGGGAATTGAGAAATGCAATAATTCGCAATCGTATCGCACGAAGCGTAGTCGAATGACTAGATGTGTTTCGTCTTTGCAAACAAAACAGATTTGATTTCCTCCTCGTGATTGTCATACAACCATTATCTTGAACATTCTCATTCTCGAGTTCCACACCGGTGGCGCCCAATTGAATCCAATGATCGCGGTCCGGCCAGCGCCAAAAACACGTATATCGAACTCTCACCATAAAGTATTTACCGTCCGCCCACATGCTACTTTGGCTTTTGGTGTGTACGCAATTTGTGCAAAACCGACGACCAATTCCCGCCGTTGCCGCTCGTTTCGCGTTCCCGTTGCAAAGAGCTCAAAATATCCATTCCGAC
Organism: Amblyteles armatorius; assembly: GCA_933228735.2. Taxonomy (NCBI): domain Eukaryota; kingdom Metazoa; phylum Arthropoda; class Insecta; order Hymenoptera; family Ichneumonidae; genus Amblyteles; species Amblyteles armatorius. The sequence goes on from OW121688.1 coordinate 21,478,291, forward strand.
ATTCCGAAATGTACCATAAAAGTCGGAAAATGAAACATTAAATGTACGGACATTGGGTATTTAAACCATCGCAACCGGAACGAGCAAAGCACGCGGCAATTATTCGGCGACGATACTGCAGCCGGATTATAATTGCGCCAACCAAGTAAACGATAAAAAGAATATTAATAAAATGCAGAACTACGCGAACGCATTGCGACCGAAGTAATATTCATTAAATTTTTGCCCAGCTAACGAGGCGAGGCAGTGCGACAATATTTGGACGACGATCCAAAAGGATTCTCATTCCGCTTCTGCAATCCTCCTCGGGCGTATTACCCGCAAATCCCGACATATTTTCCCCTCATCGAAACTCGGGATTAATATGTCGTGAATATGTTAATCCCGAAGCCAGTTTTCGCGGTCAATCCGGATCTTTGGTACGGCGGGACGTAAACGGCGCCGACATACTGTGCTCGTTGTTGCTATACACTGAGAGAAGGATCTCGGAAAAATATGTTTCTGCAAGGCAACATCGTACACCACCGCCACTAGCGATCTGTTGAATTTTCACAGGGCATAGCAATTTTTAGCCAACCCATTTGGCAATTTTTTCAAGAAGCCGGGTTGGCAAAAGTTTTGCTTGTCTATCCAAGAATTTCGTATGTAAAACTAAGAATTTCGTTAATCAAATTTGTTTACTTAATATTATTATTATTATTATCATTATTATTATTATTATATATATATATATAAATAAGTATAAACAAATATAATTACAAAACTAAAACGAAAAGCTACAGTAGCTGAATCGCTTCGCGTATTTATGTACGCATAAAAAAAAAAATTAAATCGACATAATATGTCGGTGTAACTTACAAACCTAAACAAAACGGTTCGCGATCGCGATTCCACCGTTTACTATTTTTGCTTGTAAGAAGTACTTATATTCTAGCAAAAATTATGGGATATTCGGCTAATGTCCGCGATAGAAAATTATCATATTTTCTAGCAGAATGTGTTGAGTCTAATATGAATGTTTGCCAGGTTGTCGCTGTATTTCCCGCATAACTGGAAATTTTGGCGGTTTTTACCAAATTTATGGTAATGTCTATCAGATCCTCCTCTCAGTCGACTTACAATCAAACATGTAACTCATTCGCATAGTACACGTACAGGCACACATGTACACACACATACACACTCGCAGCCATGCGCACACCAACCCCGCAGACGAAAGGGACGTAATGATAATGGAACTTCTGGGTGAAGCTAGTCATCTGCATGAATAACGTCGTAAACGAGAGCGGAGCCGAGGCCGTACGTACCAAGATGACGAAGACGACAACGAGCGACCGCTTGCTGGGGTACCCATTACGGTCTACGATTCGTAGACGCATTAGGATTGTTAAATTAAATCATATGAAGAGCTATCGTGCGCGGAGGGCAAATACGGAGCTAATTGAATGATTGATCCTCGTGAACTCGTATCGTCACTGTACAATAGGTCACGGCACAAAATTGATTCTCCTTGGGTTCTTCAACCGGGGAGTGGTCCTGTAGTTCGTTCTCCTAATTCATTTTTACGAGTAATAAACACGCTATTATTTCTGCTCCGCCATACTACTCAATCTACATACTCGTTACCATGTTTGCTTAATCGTAACTCATTTAAGGTTGTCCGCGCGGTACAGTCAAGTCAATTGAGTAGCCGGATTTCGAGAATTGTTTGTAGTCGCGTTAAAGGACAGACTTTTGCGGATCTGGATTAAAGAGTTCCTACTTTATGTAGAAAAAAATGTAGAACAAACAATTTTCAGAAAAATTACTTAGTTCAGGCCAATAAATCCACGTGCATACTTTTTACGCCATTTCTGTGAATTCGAATTTGTAATTCTTGTCCGATCTTAACGATTGACAAATTATTTTGTTTGTTGAAATATGTTTTGCAAAGTCACCGAGTAATTAGCTTCGTTTAGATTCTCAATCAGTAGGGAAGTTTCGTTATCGTCATAGCTGTGCTTTTTTCATAGACAAATGACTCTCATTTGTAAACGATGAATATTATCATTAATACAATTAATCCACACGTATTGAATAATAAAAATGAATGAGAACTCTGTAGAATAACTCTGAAAATTCTATACTTACGCTGCACACGAATTTTTTACTACTAACAAAATCCAGCATTTATCTATTCTATTGTATTTTATTTTTTATATTCTGTTCAATAAGAAAGCACCGTTTCTAATTTTTCAAATTTTTTATAGAGCAAGCTCGTGATCGAAAGACGGTGATGAAGAAGCAACGTGAAAATTCCCCATTTTCAGGATATTGGATTTTAATTAGTTCGGAAATAGTTTCGAGCCATTTCTTCGACCTATTCCTCGCCGCATGCAATTTTCATGCACGCGTCACTTTTCACCGAATCGGCTACCCGTAATAATTTCGCTATTTTGATCGTTTGCACAGACGTTAAACCTTCATGACCCGATGGCTCGCAATATTCGTTCGATTCAGAACCGTGATATCGACTTTTCACAAAATTTAAAGAATTCGAGATTTCATTAAATTTCCGTGCCTTCAATATCGATGTCTTTATTCGACATATTTCTGATATGTCGAATAACGACATCGGATGTCGTTATTCGACAATTTAGTACAGCTTTCTATATGCGGAACCAAAACGAATTAATGATATCCTTACCAGAAATGCGAGGGGGAACGTGAGAGGGGCCCGCTGAACGCGGTAGCCACTGTGCGAGCGAGAAAGGTGATACAAAACAAGTGTGCTAGAAAGAGATGGATGCTTCGTTTTTTTAACGGCAGTTAAAAACGAGACCGTAAATCTTTTTCAAATTTGGACACTGTCTGCAGTAAAGTATGCTCTTCAATCGGTTAGTTTTTAATATCACCCATTTGCGAATATCTGTATGGTGCCGGTGTTATAAAAACGGCCCAGAACTGGGATAGGCTCGATTGCCAAGTCTCCTTTGAATATTTGCGGACAGTATTGGCAAACAACATTATCAGTTATGGGCCTATGCAGCTTGCCAGTACAGGGCCAAGTTCCGTGCTGCTAATATTGGCATATTTCCCAACCGATTTCATTAACGAAAAAATTCTAAAAATTTTTTTTGTAAAAATACCATTTTTGTCGAAATTGTACTTCCTTCTCATTTTTCCACTTTCAAAATGGCCAAATATTTTTTTTCGAGATATCAATTTTTTACAACCTCCATAGGCTTCAAGTGGCTCATTTCCGGCTCAAGGACACATGCAACTTGTATTTTTGCATTGGATTTGTACTGGGCCTTGATTGTCTGCCAGTACTGGTAGCTCCGGCACCAGTACTAGGCCAGAACTGTGCCATTCTGATATTCGTACATAGGCAATTGAACAGGAATTGGCGGAGATAAACGCTACATTGTATCCTTCTTGAGGTTAGATCAGATCCTTCCCATGTTAAAATACGTGACTTTGAAATCACGTTGCAAAAAAACTAGACCGTCAAAAAATCTTAAAAAATGCCAACAAATAAAGCGTGTTTCTTTTCTGTAGACCGCATAAGTTTGATCAAGATCGAACGGAAACAACTTTTGGTACGGATATTCTTAAGAATGCGTACAGCGAATAGGAAAAGGAAAACAGCTCTGGCACGTCTACCGTATGACTCTCCGTAACTATTGAATGTTTCGTGTAAGCCGTGTACTACGGACAGTGCGTGACTCAGGAGTCCGGGGTTAATATTGCTGCACACGAATCGAGTTTCTTGGGTAACAAAGATTTATCTTGATCGAAGCTCGCATTCTATGCCGCCGTAGCGGATAATGTGCTACAATTCAACTTTTGCAACGTCCAAATTACATATAATTCTGCAAGACACGAGAACAGATGATGCATTAGCTATCTAGTTGCATTTTTTCTCATTATGCGCGATGGACAAAGGAAAGCTCGATCAGAACAAACCGATCGATCGAAGCAGAAATGAGGGAAAAATACAAAACGGCTGACGGAAGTGTAGAAAATAAATAAAATCCAAAAATGCAAATGACCAGGACCGGAGCGCATGGCACAAGGTTGCACCTATGCTGCAAACACATGTGTATACTATATGTATCCACTTGCCCATATGTATGTATATATAGAGAGAGATTAAATGGCAGAGGCCCGGTGTCTCGTTTAGCTGAGTCCCGAACTCTCCGCTCGCCACGGGGAGCTTGCCGATTCAAGGATAGCGTCGGACGGCTCACGTCATAATAAAATTAAATTCCATATCTTGAATCAGGAATGCGATAGCTACCGCGCCGCGACATGACCTCCTCCCGATCTCATTGTAAGCAAACACACCGTATGTGTTCACTTCTTGAATAGTTTTGATTCATGGTCGGCTTGTAACCGTGCCTTATGCGGGGAGACGCATGCTGGGGTTTCCCGAGAATATTCGTTGTACCAAGTATAGTATTCGGTACAGTCAGAGCCCACATACGTCATACGAATGAGCTCGCTTGGGGACCGTTTCAACTTTTTCGCATTCCAAAAAAAAACATCAATCGATAGGCACCAGTCACGATGTAGCCAGATATCATATGTACTCGGAAGCGGCATATAGGGTAAAGGTGGTGAATATGGACCACCCCGATTAATCTTTAACCCTATTTGAAATTAGTAACCGATCATAAGTCATTACCCATTGGTATGGCTGCACAGTTCAAAGGATCCTACTTCGCCGTAAGGTCGCGTTTCTTCTTTCGACAGCATCACATGATCTTTTAAGCGTCTTTTTCACCCTAGTGTCGGTTCCTAATAAAATAGGGGGAAAAAATGTCACAAACGTCCCGATTTACAGTTTTTAGTCCAAAGCCTTTATTTTATATCCTGTTGATCTATATTCAAGATTTAGTGTAGAGTGGGGTAACATGGACACGTGGTGCAAAATATATACGAGGGGCAAAATCTATACGCGGTGCAAAATGGACGCTTGGAACGAAATGGATTGGTTCGATAACCAAAACGAATGTGTAGCCCAGGAATGCGTGCTTATAACTTATCAAGCGTTGTACTGTACAGTGTAGAGTACAAGAACGTGCGAGTGACTCCGAACGGTGGAAGTCCTGCGGACCGTGTGTCCCGGGAACGGTCGCGCGTTCTTTGCATTGTGGTCTTGCTTGGTTCCCTCGTTCTTTCGCGCTCGCGCGCCTCCTCCCTCGCCGGGATAAACTGCTAGCAGCGCGGACTCTTCGGGCCGAGACGCGCAACGAAATTCGACACTGCGCCCTCGCGGCCAGCACACTCGACTACATACTCGTGTAACGCGACTGCACGAGTTATTTCAACCGGCGGATCGTCGAGGCTGCAACCCACCTCTCTCACCGCTCGCCTAACACGTGTCAACATGTTTGACATAGATTTTTCGACGAGATAAGCCAGAAGTCCCGAGGGCGAAAAAAATGAGCCGCGGGACCGCGCGCCGTGTGTTTGATCGACTCGGTCTCGCTCGTCCTGCCATCCACCGAGTTCCTCTTTTTCCCCTCACCCTGCGCCGTCTCCTTCGCTCCCTTTCTTGCGGGCAACCACGTGAGAATGAGAGGAAGGGAACCTGGGGTGGAGGCGGGGAATACGAGAGATACGGGGTAAGCCATCGAGGCGAGAAGAGGCGCCAGGGGAAGAGGGATATAACCAGTTTATACGTTTGATCATCTGACTGGTACGGATCTGGCGTGGCTTCGCATTTTTGAATGACGACACCTATACTCCCCGGACTGTAGGAAAGTGAGCAACCGATACTTGACTTGCGTTTTGTCTCATTTTTTCGCCTTACCCCGCGGTGCCATTTTGCCCCGCTCTCCCCTACTCCCTCCTTAAGGGCATGTGATACATACCTATCGACGCTCCGATGGTAACAAATCGCTTTCCCTATTTTCCTCGTGATGGTCGATGCTTCGACCTAAATAAAATTAGGTTTTTCGTAGGCAATAGATATAAGTATGAACACCTAATTTGGTTTTGCTCGTCGTATCAATCGTTTTGGAGAAAACAGGGAAGGCGATTTGTTACCGACTGAGTCTGTACCACATGCCCTTAAAGACTTGAGATAACACTTTAGAACGAGCGGTGACCCATCTTAGTAGGATTGGTGCTCTGCGATATGCGGAGACTCGGAAAAGTTCATTGAAGGCAACTTTTCCTCTGTGAATGGTTGAGCGAGACTGCTGGAAGAACTTGTCTCAGCGCACCTGCCCAGGTAAGGTTTGGTCCGGCTGGCTGTTACATCCCAGCACCGGCGCAGGACTGGCTAGACTCGCCAGCGCTCGGATGCAACCGCCTGCCAGACCTACCCCACCCACGTGTACTCGTGTAACGGAACTCAGGGATCGATTGAGATGAGACGATATCGTCGATAACGGAGCACGGTTTGTCGGTGAGAAGCGCCCGCCCGATCGGACCCCATCAGACACTAATCGCAATCCGCTGCGCGGTTCAACGGGCCGTACAACACCTCGCCGCAATCACGGGACATTTCAACCCCATCCCAGTACGGACACATGCACTTACGTACGGAACACAGACCTTGCAGAGGAATACATTGTCTCTTGCACATGCATTACGGATACAGGTATCGGTGTTGAGTTGTGAGGTAATACAGATTTTTATTTTTTTTAGCCGAACCCCAATTTCACGCATCTTCAAATTGGTTAAAAATAAATAATTCTCGACGAAGGACGATCTGTACGAATTTACAATAAAAACACGCATGAACAATTGATATATATTGTTACGGCCGAGCAAACAAACATAACACCAATAATTATAAAATAAAGAAGGGCGGTATTTAGTGAGCAAATAAGTTCTCGTGGTATGTCCGGTTGGTTCGAGGTCTTAGTCAAGACTGTCAAACTGCGATCGTTGTGAAGTCTCTTATCGTATGTTCAACTGTCAGATCGATGCGAGCGGATTCATTTCCATTCCCTTGTGCTCGCATCGATCGATAAATGAGTCATTGTCATTAAAAGAACTGATTCCCTTACTCTATATATATATATATATATATAACAAATTAGCGCAGACGCAGCTTGACGCGTATTCGAGGTTATACTACGCGTTGCGTGAATTCAATGCACACAGACAGCAGCGTTTTTTTATAATAGACGACAAATCATCGCAAAGGCAATAGTAGATAATCGCGGCCACTTTTCGATATATCTGAATAGGCTTTTAGCACGTTTTTTCGATGTCGATTATCTCTGCCACTTCACATTTCTTTTCCTGACCCATCGCTACGAACACACTCCCCTAACCACAAAACTAGTGTGCCAAATTTCGTCAAGAGACATTGATCCGTTCGGATAAACACTGGAGACAACGAAAACAGTAAAATCGGGAGGTCTCAGTTAAACGCACAACTCCCATCTTTTTGTCCTAACGGGCAGTCGGGAGTTGATACAATCGATGAGGACATTTTTTTGTTGGTAATTATGACGAAACGGATTTTCCCAAGAAAAAGTCAGATAACACCGATTTTTTATTTTATTTTTTAGCTAAATCGTAATTTCGCTAATTTTCAGATGTGATTAAAAAAGATTTCGTTCTCATCGAAGAATTCTCATCACACATTTAGAATAAAATCGATGACGGTTTTTTTTATTGTAATTATGACGAAACAAACGTGCCCAGAGATAAATAAAAAATTGTTGCCGAGCCGTTTTGTCCTACAGCTAAACACAACGTCCACAACGTGCTAAATGACCAAAAAAATAAGAGAGTCGCGGCGCTGTCGATTTCGCCTGGAATACCCCATGTGTAAAAATACATGTGTTTCTGTTTGTATGTGTGTATATATATATATATATACATATTTATTTACACATATACATATATTGACTATACAGTAGAGGATCGAATCTCAAGACTCGAGAGGCAAACTCCCACACTATCCAGACTGTCGGACAGCTGTAGCACCGCACTCGTCGCATTCGATCGTGTCCCCATCGTGCCAATCCACACAAGGCTCGTGCCATCACCATCTCCCCTCGATGGAATCGCACTTGAGCGCATCATACATATACGTCCTCACCAAGTACCTTAATCACATCCAGCTAATTCTGCCAGAGGGGTGAAAGCACATTCACCGCTGAACGGCAACCTCGTGTGCCAATCAACGAAACGCCGTGAGGTTTGATGGCCGGACACATAGAAACTCTTGTGTGCCTTCGAGATCAGGCGTTCGCATCGATGCAGCATCCGGCAGTACTGTCTGTGCGCGCTATCTTTACAAATATTCACGAATTCGTAAATTGATTTTTTCAAATTAAACGCCGAGTCAAGTTGACCTTAAACAAATGACAAGTTACGCACCCTTGTACGAAGGGTCCCCATAGACTGTTAAAAGAAAAATTATAAATTTAATGCAACGGACCAAAAATGAATATACTTTTTCATTGAAATTAAAGTAAATTATTAAAAATAAAGTATCTTTAATGTTTATAATACGCCGAACATTCATTTCTCATCACAATTGTACATAAAATTTAATATACCAGTTTTTGCATAAAAACCTCCCGTCCGGTACATTCAATTTCATACAAGTTTGTGTTGCAGTGATCGTTGGACGCCAGACGGTATTGACATTCGTTGATTGCAAGTGTACTATCCGCTATTTAGGGGGACAGCAGCCAAGACCGTCCGGTACCACTTTCCGTATCTACTGTGGATTCCCTCTGTGCAGCGGGGAATCCTCTGTCATCGCCACTCCCCTGCTATAAGTAAAGTCCTTCGATCAATCTTCGCTGCGTCTATAGTGACAATTACAGATCGATCGTGGGCTATCTACTCGGCATCACTGGACAAAACCCCCCGACGAAAGATTGCACACCCTCGAGACGAACAATAGGTTCGGTATAGATCAGCTTGCATTACATTCGTATACTTACGAGGATGCCTCACGTATTCTGTTAATGTTTACACGGAACGAGACTTTTATTTTCTCGCAAAATGATGGTCGTTGAAATAGAAATTTCTTCAAGGACATGAATTATTGGAGTTGCTTGGAGGAAATTACTTCAGTAATCGATTCCATGGTAGAAACTTTTGAATAAACCGTACACTGATAATATCCTAAACAGGGCCATTCCAGGACCTTATCAGGTCCCGATTTAACGCTCTAAAATTGCCTCCAGGGTTGAGCATGACGGGACGTATGAACGATTTGATTCCCAAGTATTGCAGCTCCGCGGAATTATTTAAGTTGCTGTTAGAATCGATTGTGGCAGAATCAACATTCGTTTGCTTCATTCATCATGAGAAGCGCCGGTCGAGGACGATGCGGAGAGACCGGATACATCTCAAATGGATTCACAGAAGTTTACCGAATATGGGACTTCGCACTCGGGAAGCGACTTGTTTGAGGTACTCGGGAAACGCGGAATCTTGTCGGGACGACGAAAAGGGAAGAAGGGCCATGAGAGAAGGAAAGTGAAGCGAAGAGATAAACGAAGGGCGGGGTGAACGGCAACATCGAATGGGCGCTAGCTGGGGGACCCACGTCGTAACTCCCTTTGAGCTTGCTCACGCGGAACGGAAAATGAGATACTACCCTACTATAGCGTACGCAAGTGTCGTCGTGATTCAGGTACACGGGGCTTGCACGAGAGAGAAAAAGAGAATTTCCTTCGGTACGGAGAGTGGAACGGGAAGCTCGCCGTCGCGCCGGGCGACTTGTATGATGCATAGGAGTCTAAATCGAGTTTTCGTTCGCTTGTAAACTTGGTTTTCTCGGAGAGTGTAGCGCTGAAAGGGCCCCTCCGTCCTCCTGTGCAGGATGAAACGTCTACGCACCCGATACAACGTTGGGCACCCTCCTGCCCTCCCCCGTCTGCCGGCGCCGGCGAACCTTAACTGAGGATGTTACAATTTCAGCTGATTGCCAACCCTTTGTCACCGGAGGAAGATATCTCGCCGCGTTTCCCTCCGAGTCTCTACCGATAATAATTAAAGGATCGTTGCATATATTAAATACCAATTGTGATTATTGCTATATTATGCGTTACCAATTTTTTTTTGTCACTATGTTCATAGATTCTTTTTGATCGTCTGCTGAAAATTTTGCCGTCGGCTGTGATTTAAAAAGTTTTCATTTTTGCAGGAATATAAAATTTATCTTTAGGAGGAATGTAAAATTTAATTTTTGCAAAAATATAAAATTTAATTTCTGCAAAAATGTAAAATTCGATTCTCTCAAGAATATAAAATTTAATTTTTGTAACAATGAAAAGAAATTTCCATTATAGGGCGTACTCGCTGGTACAATAATGAAATCACGAGTTTACCCAATATGTTCGATATTTGATCCGTATTATCATTCTCTCATAATACCGTAAAGCTTTTGTTGCAAGATAACCAAATTTGCTCGTCTACGGTCGGAGCCATTGTTTCATATCGCGGCTTGTGTGCGGACTGGGATATTAACGAGGTTTCACATGTATACATCTTTCTTTTTTCCGGCCGTAATGAGTAGCGCTATAATAACGAGGAAAACGAGGCAGATCTGATTCAGCAAATTTGAGGAGAGCAGGGCGGGCGTCTGATGACCATCCGTCGTCCTAGGCTCGCTACAGGTCCCGTATTTTTCGCTGTCTCATCCTGCCGGTATCGCCAACCTCAGGTCGTTCCCTTCGTGGTACGGTCCGTCCGGTAAACCCTCGCGAAAACCCAAGGGGACATCTGGACGACGAAGGACCGAGTGAAGGGAGCGAAAGGAGATATAGGCGAGATAGGACGAAAGCAGAATCGAACGACGACACAGGATGCGAGGCATTATAACGAAGTTATAACAGTGGGTACGAAAAAAAAAAAAAAAAAAATTGCGACCTCCCTGCACCGCGGCAGGGTAACATTTTATTCCGCTTAAACGAGTAAGCGGCCGACGATCAACCGGAAAATGAACGTTCAGTGACATTCATATCTGGGATGTGAATATGACCTTTGGTCTCCAATTATTTATTCATCAAAACCCTCTTTTAATTTCCATCTTCGCATCATCCGTCCGTCCATCCGTGAAGGTACAAACGTTGGAACGAAATGTTCGTGGTAGCGTTACTCGTGTTTTATTCAATTATTAGTGTTTTTTTTGTCTTTATTTTTACTCTGCGTACAAACAGTAACGTCGGCAAGAGTAAAAATCGCGAATCCACGTGAGTAAAAAAAATGTCATTTCCCGACTGGCCACTGCGTATTCACCGACGATTCGCGTGTGTACCTGCCAACCGGGAATAGTAATTTCCTGGAACTCCGGTGAAATTGTGTTAACGGACCATTTCGAGGGAAATGACGTTACGGAAGAGCAAGGAGAAGATTTAATGACCGCCCGCCGGCCACTCGGGCCGTCGAACGATTTTTACCACCACCACGTAGAGTCCCTGCACCACGGCCAAAATCGCGTACTGCGATCAAGGTACATACACTGTTTTACACTGTTCTATGTCTCTTTTAGAGCGTTTCATCGGACCCTGACGAAACTCCGACGAGGCCTTGTCAGGACCTCATCGGGTTTCGATATAACGCTCTAAAATGTCCACTAGGGAAGAAAGTCTGTATCCTTTTCCCTTGCCGAAACGTGCCGAAGATTTAATGAACCCCCACCAGCCACTCATCCCGTCGACCGATTTTTGTCTCCGGCACATAGTAATACGCAAAACGCGTACTGCGATCAAGGTACATACACTGTTTTACACTGTTGTATGTCGCTTTTAGAGCGTTACATCGGATCCTGACAAAGCCCAGACGAAGCTTGTCAAGACCTCATCATGTTTCGATTTGACGCTCCAAAATTTCTACCAGGAAAGAAATTCCCTCTCTTTTTCCGTTTGCCGAAACTTTCGTGAACCCACGCCAGACTGACACTGTGAAGACGACGAGGTGGAAATGTGGCTCTCATAAAAAGAAGAACATGGCAGGGGCGGGGGGGGGGGGGGGGGGGGGGGGCGAACGAAGCGAGCAAGAGGATGGCCTAGGTACGAAGCAAGCAGTCGAGGTGATCCGGATGCGCTGGGGGTTGGGACGATGAAACCGCCCAACAAATTTCGCTCCCAATAACTACCTGCGGTCGGCCACTGTCAATGTTTATGAGATTCTGCGGTCTCCCGGGAATAATTTGAAAAGTTCGCTACCGCTCACTCGCTCGCCTGGCCCGGTTCTCCTCCCGCATTCCCATAACCGAGCTTTATTGCCGTGTTATAATACAATCGCGTGCGCATCAGGGTGTGAAGTTGTGTATGCGCGGTGAGCCCCGTCGCGCTGTTCTGTGTACCACGCGGTGTTGTGGCTACACGACTTCCTCGTCGGTGGAGGATACAGGACGGAAAGAGTCGCCCGTACTTTGGTGAGAGTCTGGCAGGGTGTGGCCAGCGAACGAGCGAAGAATTTTCTCCCCAGCGCCGAAATCGTTTCTGGCCCCAGTAGCAAAAATTCTTATCAGACTGTCTAAAGTATGGTCGGGGCCGTACCAGGCCCGGCGGAAAGTAACCTCCGGCCTGAATACGATGCATCGATGTGGTCCCGATCAAGGGCGTAACGCTCACGCGAATCCGGCCGTTATCCGGCATTGGGATCCGCTCGGAGTTGAGGGGGCATCGACAGCATAATCTTTCGGGTCGATTTTTGATTAGGGTAAAAGTGGGGAATATGGCCTGGTCCATATATAATTGATTTACGTGTTAATCGAGGTGGGCCATATTCACCACTTTTACCCTACAGTAGAATCTCTCTTTACATATTTCGTACCCGAGGATCAGGAAGCAATCACTAAATAATTAAGGGAGACGAATCCCGGAAATAAAACCGCGGTCATTGACTCGCGTGCGCTCGCGGTATACGCCGCTCGCGCAAGGCGGCGCTATCACGTGATGTCAGGCGGTTCGGGTGGGCAAAGTCGGTTTTCCACCGAACCGATGACGTTTTCCACCTACCTCATCATCATCTTTGTAGACGCTTTTTTATGGGAGTTTTTCCCCTGCCAGTGTGACTCACGATAGTCACGATAGTAGCCAATGATCATTGTAGGTGTGCAAGTGCCTCAGGTATTCTCGAAACTCAATGTAATACTTCGCAGCCACGAGGCACACGCGGTACCGTATGACGCGCCTAGCAATATGGATCGAAACATAATGTGGCGTGCAGCGCGACCATTAAGATATCAGTCGCCGCCGATAGTTGGATCGTTAGGCCAATGGGAACTCGACGGGACTCGAAACCGATGCAAATTACCGCATCGAACGGATCAATCGAGCGTGGCGTTGCGCGCCTTAGCGTATCTACTGTATGCCCACGGCGACCTGGCCTAGGCGTCGGGTGCCGGTTATCGGTTCGTGGTTCGGACTGACGGATTCGTGCCTGCCATCCTGCACAGCGCTGTACACATGCTGGACGGCAGATACGAGTGCGCAAATACCGGAGTTGGCTCGGATCGGTGAGGCAAAGTAATTTCTTTGCAATTTTGCTAACACCGTTATCCGTGAAACTGCGACTATCCGATACTGACAAATGCATGTTGCACGGGATATGTTGTGAACCTGACGCGTCAAAGCGTATGTGTGGGTTGGCGCACATCATAACTGTTCAGTGTCGTTTCGCGCCCTCGCCACGTTAGGGCCCCATGCTTGCACGCACTCTTATCCTCGCCGTTTCACATCTCTCTCGGACAGCGAACAACCGGACAGGACGGACGATTTCACTTGTCCCAATGGCTCTATCCGCTGCATGACAAGTTAGAATCGCGTCGCGCGATGTTTCCACATCGTTATCAATTCGCATGTATCGTAGTGTCAGGGTATACGTAAAGATTACGGTGAGATTGGACCACTTCTATTACTGGTCGGGACGTAATTGGGCACACCTGCATGAGTAAATATCAGACGGCGGGTTATGAATCATTAAAATATACTCTACAGTACCATAAGGCATATATTCTGTTGTATATGTATTCTATTAGCTTATGTTCAAACCAGTCGAGTGCCGTTTGAAAATCTAAGTTTTTAATTAAAGTGACGACATACGGAAAAACGTCACGTACGGTCTAAAAATCGCAGTTTTCGATCGGACGTGCCATTATAAGAAAAAAAAACTTCACTACTGCTTTGAAAATCCCAACTTCCGACCGGAAGTGTCGTATTTCCGGTATGACATCACTTACGGTCAAAGAATGATATTTTCAAACATATTGCGGAAAATCTAAATTTCCGGCTTCTAAATTCCATAGTCCATGGCGGGGGTGCGAGGCACCCCCGAAAGAGACAACGATCTTCTAGTTTAATATAAACATTCAGACTATAAGTCAGACACAAATAAGAAAATGCCTTTTTTGCATTCAAGGGTATGTGAAATATTGTTCTGGAACATGATCTGGCAGTTGAATTTGTTTTATTACTATACTTCTTCCCCCGCGTATTTCGTACGTGATGAAAACGTAAGGGAGGATAACCACAACCATAAAACAGTGTCCCGAAAACATTTTACAAATGGTACAGCGTTGTGTCAGTAACGTGTAAATCCTGGACGGATCCTTTCCTAGTAGAAATTTTGGAGCGTTAAATCGGGCCCAATTCACCGTCCTGGAATTGCTGCCAGAATTAGCGGCACATTGCTATTCATACTCTGTGATTAATAGATGGCTTATCATACTATTAGCATATAACCAAAACTAATTCGTCGTAATAATATCAATGAAAGCAAGTCGGATATTGCCGTCTCGACGTTTTCGCCCGGACGGTCGCTTTGGTCGTCATAGCGCTCACGGAAAATCGATGGCGGTTCACGGTTCACCCCTCCAATATCTCTTTTGGTATTTGCGGCCCCGCTGTGCATTCCTACATACGTACACACCGTATGAGCGCGAGCCAGTGACGGAGAGTGCCGTTGGAATCGGGTAACGAGAGGATTAAGGGGCGAGTGACACGACGCCACATGTTCACGTGCGAGAATTATCGCCGCAATTACTAGGACCGCCGATGCTGCTGGCTTAGCCCGACTGCACAGTTCGCAAGCTCACCGCGCTAAACACTGTGTGCTCCGCTTGCCGGTGAACAGCTTAGCAAACTGCGTCGTCGTCGCTGCTCCTGAAACGACGCGCGATCGTCGTCGGATCGAAATGGATCATCGATCGATAGGGTGTCTTCAAACTCTTATCGATCTTCAATGAAAATGTTCTGTATTCAATTATCGCGAATCACTTTTTTATAGCGGATATTTACAGGAGCTTTTGCGTAGTATCTATGTTTATGCTAACACAGTCTTCTTGCCCGTATGCTGGACTGACAAATCCAAAAAAAAAACACCGAATACTTGGCAAATTACCGGACTTACCGGTTATTCGAATCTATCGATCTGAATCCGGATCCGAACATCCGAATCTTTTTATCTCAATCCGGATACAGGCATCCGAATCTGTCAATCCGAATCCGGATCCAGGCATCCAAATCTGTCTATCTGAATCCGGATCCGGGAATCCGAATCTTTCGACCTCAATCCGAATCTGGACATATGAATCTGCCGATCTGAATCTGGATCCGAGTATCCGAATCTATCGATCTGACTCCGGATCGAAGCATCCGAATTTGTCAATCTGAATCCGGATCCAGGCATCCGAGTATCCGGGTTATCGAAATCTATCGATGCAGATCCGAGCATCTGCATCGATACCCGAATCATCCGAATTTGAAGTGTCGAATCCGTCAGATCCGGATCACCTGGCCTATCTCAGGCCCTGAACAGTGAAATACTACGAACCGCGTATTATATCGGATGACACGTTGTAAATGAGTTTCATGTGAAGTTTTGAATACATCGTGCTACATTAAAGTCGAACGAATTCCGAACAAGCCTATGAATTTCAATCGTCTGTAATTCTTGGCGTGGTTGCAGTCAAAAATGTACTAGTGTCTGACGCCAGGACGTCCGCGAAAATTGGAAGGCGAAACGGCGGTTATAAGCTTATCAAAGAAGCGAGATTCAGTTGTCCCTGTAGGCCCGGTAAGAAGGCAGTGCTCTAGCGTGCTATAAAAGTATACCGCCTTGGGCTTACTTTCCTCTTGTTCACTCCATCTAACCATTTCACTCGCCATGCGCCTTTGTTCGCTCTATAATGAATTCAGTAAGTTTTGTCGAGGGTGGTAGTTTCCTGCTGGCACCCTCGAAATTGGCACATAACGCTGGGCTCGCTCGGGGGAGCCAGTCGGGAGTTTGGTGTGGGGAGGCCAATTTATGGACTGACGCTTCCTTTATGACGAGGTGCCCCTCTCGCTCACTCACTCGGTTTGCGACTGAATTTTAGACCGTGACTCACCGGACGCGTAACACGCCACGAGGATCGGACTTGCATTACCTTCGTACACGAATAAATTTTAGTTTCCATCCCCCCACCCTCTCCGCCCTCCTGCGATCTGACCTTTCTTTCTCAACCCTCCGAGAGTGGATATAGATTGTTCCAACTCAGGTCCCAAGATTTTCCATTATTCTTCTTTCCGGTACAGTACTTTTATGTATTTTTTAAGTAACAAATGCATTTCTCATCGCATCGTGGTTTTGGGTTCGATGACGGGACGGTACTTTTCTAAGCTGAACCAGCTAACTTAAGGTAGTACTTGCGCATTAGCTAGTCAAATGAGAGTTGCATTACGAAAATGTTGAATTATCCCTACTTTTTCATTGAAACATTCGGTATGCTCAACATTTTGGTTCCTATATTCATCTAATCGCGAGATACAAATAAAACGGAACAAAAGCGCCATCGCGAGCCTTTTCAGATAAGCATCCATGCTAAATCGGTCGACTTTGAATTTACTTATTGAATAACAATAGCCGGTAACTTTGCTTGAATTTTTGCACACGTGATCCTCTATGCATTGTTTGTAACATAAAAAGAAATGTGCATTGTATCTAATAATCAAGTTCGTGCTCAAACTACCTTAAGTATCTCTAGCTGGAATGGAATGGCTTGAAGGGCCGAGTTATCGATCCCAGGCGATAAAGTAGGTAACGTCGCTGCTAGTCAGCCACGAAGACCGGGCGAGAGGCCATGCGTGAGGGGCGATAGATGGGCTGTAGGCACGTTTAGATACGCGAAAAATAATCGTGAATACATTTTTTTACGTGTGGAATGGTCGTGTCATGACGCAACACCCACTTAATTTTTTTTTTTTTTTTCATTTCCCAAAATAAATAACTGCCATCCTCATTACGCTATTAAATCGGATGGCAAATCTCGGTTCTGTGGGGGACCAAAAAATAATTTGCACGAGTACAACGTGTGTTTTCGTTTTAGTTCGGTCGCCACTGTCGCGAGACGTGTTATTAATGAAATTATATATTCTGTAATGAGTCTGCCCGGTGTGGCGATTACTGTAACACGCCAAGCGTCCTCTCTCGATTCAGACAAGCGCGATGTGTACGCGCGTTAGCCCGGGTGTTATTGCCCGGGAGAAACTTTGAACTCGATGCTGATGAGTCTTGCCACCAGAAATCACAATTGTCCACACCCATGACGATAATCTTTTCAACCAGTTCGTACAATACGCATGAGGCTCGCCGCAGGCGAGAAGGGAAGGCACTTCAGCGAACGGCTCCGTCACGACGTCGTTTTCGCTGCCAGTCATCGCCGATAATGACATTCCTCATCAGCTCTGCGTATCTTATCTCTTTTCCAAAAAAAAGGAAAAACCGACGACCAGTTACGAACAAAGTGAAATCGCGTAAGGTGATACCATAAAGCGTAATTTTGCTTTATTTAAAAAAAAAAAATAATAATAATCATACAGTGCGTCTCGTAACGTCTTCTGAAAAAAGAACACAGTCCCATGGGTGTATCTTTGAAGGGGGGAATGAGATCTTATATGAGGGATTCCACGCCAAATCAGCCATCGGACCTTTCGAAGTTCTTTACAAATTCTACAATTCCGCGATATTGAAATTCTTCAAACATTCTACAACTCCGTGACATTAAAATTCTTGAAAAATTCTACAATTCGGTGACATTGAAGTTTTTCAAAAATTTTACAACTCAGTGGCATGGAAGTTCTGATAACAATACTGGCATTGAAGTTCTGAATAAAAAATACCACATTCCGGGGGCGCAAGTGGCTCCGTTTACGAGACGGCGCTGTTTCTAATATTTTTTTTGAAACAACGATCTCCTGGCATTCCAAAATCTTATTTAAAAAAATCAAAATTTCCCTTTCATTTCCAAACTTTCGGAATAATCAATGTTTCCCTTCACGTCACGTTAATCAGGAACATTCCTTGCTTAAGCAAAGAATGATCCGGAGTCGCTCCTCTCCAAAGTCCATTTAAACGCGACATCGACAATGAGATACGATAAAAATCAAAGTACCGATGTAATCCATCGACTCTTTTATACAGAGGAATAAGGATTATTTCAGCCCCGCCACAGAGAAATACGAGAGCTGCCGCTGCTTCTGTTTTCTCCTGCTTCTTTTTTGGCTCTTTCTGTTTTCTCCGCAGAGTCTCTCTCCGCTTCGTCCGTTACCGCTATTACTGCACTCCACACAGCTACAGCGACTGCCCCCGTTGGCAGTCGCGGACGGCGACGACAACGAGGGCCCCCGGATAGGTTGTCACCGAGCGGTAGCCGAAAGTAAATGCGCTCCACTTATTATTCGGACGGAAGATTTAAGCGCAGCTCTTGCTCGCTGGCTTGCGCATGAGTTATGCTCAAAAATTGAGGTTACCCAGAGCGGCGGGTCCCGAGGACGAGGGAGACCCGGCGAACCCCGCCGCTGCACGGGGTAACCACTCGGATCCTTGTTTCTCGTAGACTGTAGCAACATTTCTTTCCACGGTTGCCTCTCTTTCCTTTTCGTTACCCTTTTGTCCCGTGCGTCTTCCTCCAGCTCGATCGTTCACTTGTTCTCCCCACCGATCTTTCCGTGGCCCTCGACGCATTCGCTTACCTCCGTCACGTTGCTCGCTTTTGTTTCGAAGATATATTTTCTCTCCGCTGAGAGATCGCCTCGGCTCACCGAGAGGAGGGAAACACGCAGCCACTGCTCCTGCCGCTGCTCCTGTTCCTGCTTTTGGTTCTGCCCGTGGCTTCTGCTGCCTGGTCCTCGTACCCGGCTTCCAGCAGATCTCGGACGATTATCTCGCATCCTTCGCCCCCATTGCTTCTGTGCGTGCTTCGGCTCTTTCTGGATCCCTGTGCGCTAAGGGGGAGATATCTCCTTTTTTCCCCTTGCTCTTCTATCCCGCTTTTGGACTCCGGGACGCGATCCGCTGCTCACCGGGAATTCAGTGATTATAATAAATGCGTATGCAGTAGTAGCGCTAGGACGTTGACGCCTCGAGCGACTCCGGGGACGTCGAAGAGAGTGGTCCTTCCTTCTCAGAGTCTGGATTCGAGTTCTCTGCTTTCCTTTATTCTTCTTCGTACGATCCGCGTTCCTTGCGAGCTCTCAATGTATATCGTTCTTTTCTTACATTAATTTCCTACGATGGAGGATAGATCGGTCTGAAGTGCTTGCACTAAGGGTAAAAAATTTTAATCGAGGGTGCCTGTTGAGTATACATTGAACAAGGCCGGTCGCAACGTTTCCACAGTGAGGTATCATTCACGTCAAACCCATTTTAGCCAATAAGTAACTAGGCTGCGGAAACGGTGGAGTATCATGGCAGTATATCGAACGATTGATCACGTCATTGGTCGGGCAATCGCGTTCCACCTTCAAGCGGCTAACGACTATAAAATTCGGAGCAGCCACACCGAAGGACATTCTTCGCCGGGCTTTCGAATGGGCAACGACATCGCAACGAGAAAAATAATTTATTTTACGGGCGCCCCACAAATAAATGTTTGTTTCAGGTGAATAAATATTTATTTGATTCAAATAAGTATTCATTTAAATCAATAAAAATATTTTATTTGCGGGTGACCGTAAAATAAATTATTTTTCTGGTGCGATTCGTCTCCAACTCCGGGATGCTCCACAACTAAAAAAGATATTTTCGGACCTGCTTTCCATTTATTACTTTTATCGATCGGCCCCGTTTATTTACTCAAGCTTCGGAAGTTATCTGCACGATCACTATCAGAAGAATCGAATAAATCAATCAAACAAGCTACTCCGTCAATTTGACAAAGTGGGTCTGAGACGTCACTGTTCAACTTGCCATTTGTTGAATTCACGGGCTGATCGGTGACTACCGATGCTTGGTAACTGTATTATGGCCGACAGCTTGACGAGCATTGTCGCATTGCCTGGCCATCGAAGGAAACGTCACTTCCGGTTCGAAAAATCTCATTTTTCATCGTGTATGTAAATTGTAAAATCGCTTGAATCTCTTAAACTGAGTCGAAATCAATATTCTTTCATTCTTGCAAATTACATTCTTTTCATCTAAACATAAAGAAAATGCAGTCAAATCGAGGCGCGACGGAAATTGTTCTCTCTCCCATCGTTCGGCCGTAAGTGGCGTTTCCCCTAGATCACGTCACTTCCAAAGGTTCAAAAATGAGATTTTCAGACCGGAAGTGACGTTTACCCTAATCGACTTCACTTCCGGTTGAAAAATGAAATTTTCAAACCGGAAGTGACGTTTTTCCTTATGACATCAGTTCCGGTCGAAAATCTAGATTTTTAAAGTGCGTTACGATCGAACACATCGTTGCGATGTTACATCCGACTTTTCTTCATGTTGACTTAGGTACGTAAAGTACGTCTTCAAGTCGCGATTCACGCATGAACCTCGTTACGAAGCACCACCGTACTGCCATCACTTGGACGAAGATACTCGAACTATTCCCGTCGATAAGATATGTCTCTCAACGCCTCTCACTATCCCAATATCGGCAAACCAGGGACCTCTTTTATCGACGTCTAACAACAAGCGCACTTGCTCGTCACGAGGGATTCACGCACTTCCCCGCGTTTTCGATCCTCCACACGTCTCGTTACTTGAAACCACGGACGCGTTATCTCGCCATTCACGGCAGTCTCGCTCGACCCTACTTTGTCTTCTTCGCCAGGCACCCGTTCGCGACGTGTCCTTTCTCCCGAAGTTTTATTTGGACATGATTTTTTTTTTTACATTCTTTCAAATACCAACTGTCTTCTATTTTATAATTTCGATTATAAATGTTACAATATGTTCCTTTCAGTATGCAGAAATATTGAGCGGAAGGCTTCGGCACATTATCCTTAAAGATACGAAAAATGTGCTGAAAGTTAATTTTAATAGGTCGTTTTCACGTGAGAAAAAAGAACGAAAAGCGAGCCCCTAAAAATTCAATCTCGTCCAGACTTTGAGAATGTCAGTCCAACGGTCGCAAATACGATATCCGCCAGGAATAGCAACAGGAGAGAAGTATATGTCTTTTGTTTTTTTTGTTCTTTTATTGTACCTCAAAATAGAATATATTTCTCGCTGCGAGCCGCAGCCGTCACGCCCTTCCCCTGTAGCCACGCGACAGTGGCTATAAAGCAAATAGAGCTCCACGCCGTGTGCGACAATGAACTGCCACCCGAAATCGCACAATTTAAATAAATTTACATCCGTTTGTAAGCGAATGAATTTTACTGGGTCCTCGAACCTGTCGCGATCATCCTCTCGCAGTTTCCCCTTCTCCCCCTCTCCGCTCCCTTTCGTCACCCGCCATTCCCGACTGATAAGAATATTAATAACACGAATGGGCGAAAGGAGAGAAAAAAATTTAATGCAGTACCAAGAACCGTGAAAACTTTCAGTAAATGCATCCACGTGTACTTATCATCTCCCGTGGCTCCGTAGTGTGCTACACAATGCCACATTACTATAGTGAGAATCCGGTCAGAATCAATGGAGTCGCAATGATATACGAGGCGCAGACGCGAAATGGCATTGCTCTTTCTGTTAACCCTATCGTACGGTTGCGTGGCATATCCGGTAGTGTAATAAAGTCGATAATAACACCAACCTCAAGATATTTAGTGCTGCCCGTAAATCTTGAGGCAAATCGACGCCGCCAATACCACCACCACGGCTCTGAAGCCCGGGCCGAATATATTACCACCTCGGTAGCTCTTTCGCGCGCAGGCTCTCTTCAGATCCGTTACATATGTACGGAGAACATTTTTTTTTTTTTTTCGTGACGTCACCTTTCGTGAAAAACTGAGATTCTAAAACCGGAAGTGACATCGCAAAGAATTTCAATTTTTTGAAATTACCGAACGTACCAACATGTCTCGCGAACTGTTGGGTCTACGGTCAGAATATTAATCACTGTTGGAGTGACAAGCTTTCATTCGTGTAGGAATCAGCTTTCACTCTTACAGTGTTCTCTGCCTCAGTCGGCAACGTGAAATATTAAAAGCATGATGAGACCGACGGCAAGGACCAGGATACCCGTATTGTATATTGCATATTGTGCTGCCTGGAACCCTTACATTCTAAGCCTCAGTATGCTCGCGTACAGCCATCAACTCTCGCGATAATACCGGAGGTTCGATGAAATATTAATGCGGCGCTAAGTGTCTCTGTGCCCGAATGGCGGCCAATGTCGTGCAGTTTCGTACGTTTTCCGACAATGTTCACCCTGCGACTATGACGCGGTGTCTACCTGTCGCCAACATATCATCCTCTGTATCACTCTTCTTTGCGCAGCTAAAATTTTTAGTTACTGCACAGTTTTCAACTCGCACAAGGTCCGTAATGGGATATTGTCAGCCGATTAATTTATTTACGTTATACACTGACTCAAAACCGCTGGTTTATTGAACGACTTCGAAACAAGCGAAAACACCGAACTCCAAATGTCCGTCAATGAGTTCACATATTTAACGAACTTATAAAAATCACCGAACCGAGCCTAATGGAATTAGTTCTATCTTGAATGCAAAGATCCCGGAACTTATGCGGCCTGATTATTCGCCGTCCACTTGCTGCTCCTTTCTTCCGCGCTACTGTGTCTAACGAACTAGCAATGATTCGCCAACCTAGCCTTTTAATTCCGAGTCGCAGACTTTGTTAAGAGGCTCCGCACGTCTCTCATTCGTCGGATCTTTCGTGTACCGCATAATTTTTGCTCAGCGCAATTTATCCATTCATCTTTGTGTGTCAACATTGCATGTGAGAAATACCGGTAAGAAGAGGTTGTAACCTACCGCCTTTGGTAACTCTTGGGCGTCCGTCCATCCGTCCGTCGATTGGCAATGTATTTGCACCAACTAACGGATAGAGATAGATAGATAGGTTCGTTTATTTAGTGTTCTGAGGCACAAGCCCCCTGAGAACACCGTGCATCAAGATACAAACAATCGTTACAACCCAAAAAAGGCAAACATGATCAGAAAAACAGAATGCAATCGAATATAACAACAATAATAATAGAAAAAAAATAGTCATTTTAATTGGCACTTCTTACGTGTAAGGAGTGAGTGCCTAATAAGATATACAAGCAAGCATAAGAATACACAAAAAAATATAATGCAAGGTAGGCAAGCATAAAGTGGGCACAAAGAAAGATATAATGAAAAATAAAAGAAATATAAAGTACGCAGAAAGGAAAGATATACGAAAAATATCACCTCCGAACCCCACGCTTCATCCCCTCAAGCAACAGGCCCAGGTATGCCCGCCTGGTATACACTCAGTCTACAGAAGCATAGCATTTAGGTTCGGGTGTGTACGTACATTTGCGAGCCCAACGCAGCTAGCCCCAGCTTCCGTGTTGTTCGAAGCACTCGGAGAGTAGGGAGCAGACGAAGACTAGTCAGGCACCCGCAGTCAAGGACATTTCCATACGGCGACCAGTTCAAACAGACGTAGACTGATGTATGCCCACCGGTTCGTCAGGGTATTCGAGTTCCATATTCAAATAGCCTTTCGTTCGTGTATGGGCGATGGCGGTGAGCAAAACGATGCCAGTGTGTAGTAGAAGCTTCTCTCCACCGATCTGGTCAAGCGGCCAATTCAATGATACGGTCCTAGGTTCTTAGTCCTATGGCAAGGGTCGCGACTACTGCCCACCCGATTGATAGATCAATGACGTATGAACCGGGTTATGTTGACCACTTTTGCGCTGAATAGACACAGTCGCTTTTGGCAGGGACCGCAATTGATATATGGTTGATTCATGATACGTTGTGTCATGAAGTGGCACGCATGTGTTCAGATTTCTGATACTGTTTCGGGGACTCCCGAATCTGGAGTGGCGTTGAAGTTTGGTACTCAGCTTGTATCGTCATTGGCTGAAGGGCTATCAAACCTACGACAATTGGGCCGATTGAGCCTGCTTAAGATGCTCGGTACAGGTTACGCATTTGGTAGCTTCGTTGGGGATCCTTTAAAGCCCCGGGTGATAGATGCATACCGAGCGAGATCTGCACTGCGGCTGAAGAGTTCGAGGAATCGGAAATTTGAAGAGCGTGTATAGAGTCCATCAGCGTGGGGGCTTGGATAGCCTGCTGGTTGGTTTGCACTTCCTCGGAGTTTGTGCGTTCATTCGGCACGTAAACGCGCGGAGCCGGACCTCTCATTTGCCGGCGGATTGTGTCGGAACGTTAATGCTCCCTCGGCACGCCACCACCTCGAGGTCTATCCCTTTTTCACCCTTTCGTTGTCCCGAAACTTGCAGGTGTATAAGGGACAAACAATGCATTCGGCCCTCAATATACGAGATTCTTTGCGCAAGCGAAAGGAAAAGTGATTCGCACGTAACTTGATGGCTGCCATGACCATGCAAATTTCTGCATCTTAAAAAATTAACTTTGGCAACTTGTAGCGCCTAAATTATCGCCTTGGGAGAAAAATCTGTACGGACTTTTTTGTGCCTTGTTTGATTCTCTACCAACGCATTTTCTCGAATTTTTTTTTCAAATTAATTTTTGAGCTAGTTTTTATAAATTTAATATTTTGGCCCGCTGCCACGGTTTCAAGCTTAAAAAAATGTTCCTGATTGGTAATAGGCCAGTCAGGAAAATGTTTTTGCCTCTTTAAGAACTTAGAAAAATGTTATAGTAAGCACAGGTGTCCTGTGAATTACCATTTCATGGTGAATAATTAGGACATCAAATTTACGGTAGTATAAGAATACCGTTCAGTTATCCGAGACTGCAGAGGAAAAGATCGGTTCCTACACAAGTGGATATACACGCATGAACGAATGTACGTCTGAAAGGAAAAGGTAGCTGGTTTTATTGGTAATGTAAAACAATAAATATGTAAGACCAGTGCTTTCTCGCCATTAGAGTTCAAGCAGCCTAGATAGGGAAGAGCGGTTGGGGATTATAATGAAAGTCAAGTTTGGATCGGACGAGACTCGCGGAGAATAAGTCATCTGCATGGTACTACACGCGAATGGTGCCTTGACGATTTCTATTGCCCCCAATAAGAGAACAAGTCGGACCACCTTCCAACTCTATCCTCTCGTTTCATGTTAATCCAGCAATCCATACTAAAGTCGTTAATACTACAGGCTACAGCAAACCCAGTATAATGTGGGAAGGGCACGTGCCCTCTCACGCCGTAACATTTCACTCAAACGCCTCACAACTTTGGCCTCGCAGGCTTCATCGTGGTCTCATTTTAGTACACACTAAGGGGAATGATATATCACCTCGAGCTCGGCCAATCGCGTTTCCTATGCCTAAAAATCAACATGTTTGTAAAAATAAAAATGCCTCCGGTCATTAATAACAATCCAAACAATATCGATCAATGAAAAGTGAATATGCATCCTTTCCGTCGCCAGAAAATAATTTTTGATCGAACCAGCATGCGTATTTTCATTTCGTGATTTAGTACGAGCTGGAAATTAGAGATAATTGAGTTTTCAAATAATTCCTTTTGATTAAATCTACTATGGGAAGTGGTGCGGCCGTTGGATGAAGCATAGGGCAGGTAATTACGGACCGCCCGATCCCAAACAGGCAGGTGTCTGTCGGTCGGCCGGGAACAGTCCAGCCCGGCGAAATCGAGGCGTGAGGTTCAAATACTTGAACCGCCCTAATAGCTTCGGGGTCACAGGTCTTTCTTCTATACTGGAAGAGGGGCTGCAGCGGCGGCCTGTTCTTCTTGTTTTTCTTCGTCTTCGTCTTCTACACCGTGGAATGAGGGGGGGATAGCCGGCGTAGCTGCCGGCAGCAGCTCGACTCGAAGGAAAAAAAAGAAAGAATAAAAGTGCCGAATTCGAGTAGACACGCGGCCGTGGATGCGATCGGGGAACGTTCGCTCGGACCCAACCCTCTACCTGAAGAGATCGTGAGGGTCCTGCGTGCACGCACCACCAGAAACACACTTACACACAATTATCGTATCTATCTGGCGGGCCTGACGTACACGCACGCCAACCAAAAGATCGTCCGATATTCGGACGTGTGAAAATTTCGACGGGCCTTTGCTTCGATAGTCATCATGCCAGAAAGAAGATACCTTTGCTTCGATCAGTCATCATGCCAGGATTATCTTGCAGCCCGGACGTCCCACTGCAGTCCCAGTTATTATAAGTGAAATGGGCGATTTCACGTTGACAATGTAGTCGATACCGGCTGGGAACGGTTCAGACTCAGTCGGCAACATATCGATTACCGACTTTCTCTGCGTCTGTTGATATTTTTAACGAAGGGAAATTAGGTTTTTGTGCATTTGTATGTAGCCTGCGAGAATCTAAGCTTACGACCGGAATCTCGATAGTCGCGGAGAAAATAGGGAAACCGATCTATTACCGGTCGATTCTACACACATGCTCTTCAGTAGCAATATCCGTCCCAAAACCAAATACGCGCGTTGTTCATTCAGCGGTCGATACAGCACATATAGTAGAGTAAAAGTGGTGAATATGGCCCACCTCGATTAACACGTAAATCAATGATATATGGACCGGGCCATATTCCCCACTTTTACCCTATCTATCGTATATATAATATATATACTATATATACTATATATAGTATATATACTATATACTCGGAGCTAGGATTTATTCGGCAAACTCTTAGCATTTTCCAGAATCGAGCGCGAGAGATGATATTTGCGTACGATTTGTAAACGTAAAATTCAATAATACCTGAGCTAAGTTAAATTGGTTGAGGAGAAATCCGTAAATAAACAAACAAACGAACATGCTTATACTTCTTGCTCAAAGTGACTCATTAAACAGGATCGAGAGCCGAATGTTGACGACTGTCCTGTGGATATCGGTCCGCGACATGTCCGATTGGTTGGTCGTGTCCCTCATCGCGCCGAATAGATTGTAGCGAACGGATATGCTCGCACGAACGTGGATGACTCACGTTTAAGCGTCCTCCGAGTGCATACCGTAACTATTGTACGAATTGATAATTATTTTACCGTCGATGTGGCTGCGGTCCATTAGCATATTTAATTATGAATATTTAAGATTTTTGGCACAGCGGGACACGCGGAGCCTGTCCAGCGCGCGTATACTATCCGCGCCGCGGGATCCAGGCGCATTAAAATAAAGCCCCGCTCCCCACGCGAGTCCCGGCTTTCTTCGTCGTAAATTCAGTTGGACGCACAAGCATCCCGGGCCCGGTTGTTGCTCTGACTCCGCTCGGGCCCCGATCTTCCAGCCAAAATAAACGCGAACAAAAAAAAAAAAAAAGGAAGAAGATATTCGGGGTAGACAGGCGCGTACGATACATATTCCCACTAAGGAGCGAATACGCGTGCTCGCGGGAAGACAGAAAACTACATGCATCGGAGAGTGAGCGCAAGGGAAAGGGACTGTAAAAGGAGTATAAAAAGACAAGTGATGTTAAAAAAGGGGCTAAACATTAAACCACGCTCCTGCCGCTGTTGCTCGCTGTCGGATATAACGCCGCTTGTGCAGGCTCGTGTTTTACCTTCGGGCACGAGTAAGAAAGACTGGCGTTCGCCAGAATCCGATGACCGTGGCCGATGTACAAATCGTATCAGCCGTCCGGCCGAAGCTTTATCACTTGGCTGAATTCGATTAATTTGCCTGAAAGTCGTTTCGGGGATGCGCGCGATACATTTTCCTTAATATCGGTGAAAAACATCGGCGAAACCGCGTCTTCGTGACGCGGAGGTTGTTCTTTTTGGCATCCGGTTTGGTGAACTACGAAACGGGTTTGACACCGACACTTTAATTTACAATCCGGATAAAAATTATACTCAAAAAGTAAAAAAAAAATGCTAAGGCTCGAGATATCGAGATCGCTCGGAGTTAATTTATTAGAGGGGAAAAAATGAAGGTGTTCGTTGTAAAATTTGATAAATGGTAATATTGTACTGTACTGTAGTGCTGTAAACGATGTGATGAAATTTAATAGAATTATGTGAAATAGAACATAATTTTAATTTATATGCGCGTAACGCAAAAACTGCACTCTAAACCTGTGTGGTTGTCTAAAGTAAATCGAGCATCGTCGATGCGAATTAATAACAAAAACGAAACCGTACTCGAAGCCAAGTAAATCGGGAAAATGGAAGCTATACATTTTCCTTAAAATCGGTGAAAAACATCGGCGAAACTGCGTCCTCGTACCGTACGGTTGGCATGTTTGGTGGCAATTCCGTTTGGTAAACTTCGAACGAGGTTTAACACTAATACTGTAATTTATAATCCTGATGGAAATAACACTTAAATGTTTTTAAAAAATGCAAAATATCGAGATTGCTCAGAGGTAATTTATTGGATCAAATAAATGAATACGGTCATTATAAAATTTGTCAAATGGTAATACTATACTGTAGCGCTCTAAACGATGAGACGAAATAGAATTGAATGATCCGAACTGGAATGTGGCTTAAGTTTATACTTGTACGGATGCAATCAAAAACGAAAAAGAGACCACATCGAAGCGAAGCACTGAACGGGAGACGATGATCAACCGTAAGACAAAAATATCTATGAAAATGATATATTTGTGCAGTAGGTTGCTCAGAACTAATTAACGAGCGAAACAAAAATGAAGATTTTCATTATAAAATTTGACAAATGGTGATACCGTACTCCACTACTGTAAATGACGAGATGAGATAGAATGATACGAAATGTCGCTTTAGTTTATATGCGCGCAACGCGAAAAGCGCAGTTTAAACTTGTGCGGACGCAATCACGCTTAATCGATTCGAACTAAAATCAAAAACTAAAAAGAGACCACGCTCGAAGCGAAGGACTAAACGCGGGAGTCGATAATTTATCGTCGGAGAAAAAAAAATGGATATGAAGATGATATATTTCTGCAATAGGTTGGCTCGCGATAGCAGGCTGCCTTAACAGACGCAGCTGCGGTAGCTTATGCGGAGACTGAGCTTAATAAAGAATGCCGCATGAATGTATAGTGCGCGGGGCGAGAATCACGAGCAGATGATAATCACGGGTGATTTGTAGACTGCCCGAGAAATCGCCTAGAGGATAGAGCCTGCGATAGCGATCAGAGTGATTCAATGGACGGTCGATCATCATTCGCGATCGATACGCCTGATATCGACGAAGTGGTGCGTCCGGTGAGTCAATCGTTTCCGAACCTTTTGTTCGATCGTTTCGAAGCGCTCGAGCCAGAGGGTCTGCGCGAAGCTCGGGATCATTCGGGACCACAATACTTTAATGGAATGGCCGTCGTCATTATCATTATGTACGACTCTTAGCGCGAGCGAGTATGCCGTCTTTTCAAAGGAATAAACAAGAATGAGTCTTCCTTGTTTCCGATTCATCAGCCTTATGGCCAAGTTCCGAATGTCTTCGCATTCGGTCAAACACTTAAGGGATCTATGAGAAGTGCCCTATTTTTTATTATTTATTTGACGACGGTTCGACACGCAACGAGGATCGCCCTCATTACTGTTTATGTAATAAAATGTGCGGATCCGAATGTGAGCAATTTTAGAAGGACCAATTTTTATAAATTGTTTTTCAAATTGTATTAAAAAAAAAAAACGAATCGCTTCTGTAATTTATTATTTTCGCATCTGGAAGAATGACGGCAACCATGAGCAGTGGATTGCCACTGGTCGAAGCGCGTGTGAGCTCTTACAATGTCTTCCGAAAGCTACTTTGTGTAAGCGCATGAGATGAACGCAGAGTTGGACGGGGAGAAAAAGGTAAGTTCGGGGAAGGGAAAAAAGGACAGCTTAACTCTGATTTAACTCCCATGCCATGTCGCAAAGTTCCTAAATAAAAAAGAAGACAGTGACCCTCCCTGACAACCAGACTACCTTAAATTTGCATCAGAGTTGCCCTCCTGTAATCCTCGAAACGCACTTTCTGTACAAGGCTGACGGCCTCGATCTATCGTATTCCGCCTTTTAAGCTTGTGCGTGGCTTAGATGAATTTCAAGTAAAGACTTTTGCTGCCTCATAGAGGAGGCTATGTTTTCTTGTTTTCTTTTTTTACTTTTTTCCATTTGGAAAGTTTGTTTTTCTGGTTGTAATGAAAAAGTCGAGTCTCTCTGAATTCTGCACTTGCCCTGACGATTATACTTTTTAAGTATAAATTTAATTCAGAGCCTTTTAAGATGAATTTAATCCTCAATTTAAAAAACCTCAAACTCACATTACAACAGCTAACCAAAATTTATAAAATCATACGCACAAGAATCTTTAAATACGGCTATTCAGGTTTTCTCAACTGTAAATAGAGGGCTTAAAGAAAATGAAAACGGCCGAAACCTGCGCAATAAGATGTCTGACGCCCAAACAACCCTCGGTACAACCCCCCCGAACACACTTCTGTACAAAACAACAGAAATCACTCCAATGGTTAAAAAATATCAGTTTCATCAATGTATTATCAGATTGATAATATTAATTAATAAAAATATGCCCTTATGTGCATAACCGCTACAACATATTACGCGCAAACACAAATTTCCAACACGCACGACTTATCAACAATTACGATCAATGGCCGTCAACCACGTAGAATCATCGAATAAAACCAACAACTT
This sequence comes from Amblyteles armatorius, assembly GCA_933228735.2. Lineage (NCBI taxonomy): Eukaryota > Metazoa > Arthropoda > Insecta > Hymenoptera > Ichneumonidae > Amblyteles > Amblyteles armatorius. Next base: position 21,509,182 of record OW121688.1, read on the forward strand.
TAAAATCGTAAAAAATAATAAATAAAACCTTTAGGTCTTTGTCAATGTATGTTATGTCTGTGAATATGATGTGATTATCTTTAGGTATAAAATTTAGTGCAAGATAAAAGATGTAAAAAATGTTTATAGCATTGTCACTACATTTTCTTTTAGTACTACTTAAATTCTCTCGAAATCGATCTCAACTTTTCATAGATATCGGATTGATATAATTAAATGAAACCGGCGAGTAGACAGCTCGCAATCAATTTATATACCGTCGGAGGAATCTTTTATGGGTGTAAGGACGAGACCTGCTACGTATACCAGACTGATTTTAATTATATATTCCAAGAGGGATCCTTCAATCGCGGTTGGGGTCAAATCTAGAGATAATGCCGAACCTCGAAGGAGACGAAGTATGGCGTAGTAGCTCCTACGCTGAGAATCCATTATCTTCCGCATAATGGCATGGTTTTGCAGCCCCTGATGGATTTTCATCGGGATATTGGTACTCGCGAGTATATACTGTACGGTGATCGAAAGTTTATCCGCGCCGATGCTGGCTTTTTTCACAAATACTTAAACAGGCAAGCCGACGAGTTTCTGTCGGCTGCAATTTCCCGTAGAAATTTTAGAGCGTTTCACATCGGGGCCTGATAAGGACCTGCAAAGCCCTTGTCAGAGCCTTTTCCAAACATCGTCAAGCTACCGGCTGCCAATCGCGTGATAGCAGCGGTGCGACTTCGCGTTCCCAACCGGCCTACCTACACTACGAAGAAAATAGAAATTACCATAAATCTGGTAAAAACCGATGGGACCGCGAGATTCTGGCAAACATTTGTATGGAACTTAACACGTTTCGCGCAATAAAAAATAATTTCGTACAATCGGAGTACGAAGTTTCGTAAAAATAATTTAGTTATATAAGTGACAAACTCAGTTGTTCAGAAGATTAACTAATAAAAAATTGTCGATGTTTGTGATGAAAAATGTCCATATGGGTTAGCAAAGCACTGCTATGTCCCCCGTGAGAATTTAACGCATCACTGTTGGTGTCGCTAGAGAATCATGTTGCCTGGTCGAAATTTTCCAAAGATCCTTTTCTCGGTGTACGGTGTTGCCCGTCCGAGAGCTCGGTGAAAAATGGCCCTCGGTGCCGTTGCTGCTGCGAGTTTTATAGCCGTTCGCCGCCCGGAGAGAGAGCGAGGATCCCGAAATGTAAATTGTTTCATTATAATTCGTGCATAATATTGTAGTGTTTATAAAAGTATATCCCAAGCTTGATTCTTTAATTTTGAGCGTAACGACCCGTAACTGATTGGCGCTCTTGGTGGTCGCAGTGGTAACTGCGAAGAAAAAGCCTTCACTAAGCGTGTACGCGAGCCCCAACGTATGGCGGGGGTTGGGCGATCGCGCGCACTTCGGGGTCGATAAACCCGAGCGTCGGAGAACGCGACCATCCGGCCGGTACAAACGGGGACGGGGACAACGGAGGTGCAATCGAAACACGTGTTGGTACAACGAAGACGATGAATCTCTCAGTACGAACGAGTCCCAGCGTTTTCTCGGCCACGTTCGAACAACCCGGGAATTCTCTGCCACTGGATCGATACGACTCGGTGCCGGAAATCGTACGTACTCGTCGCGAATGACTTACTTCGTGATATATACGCGTACCGATATAATATATACCCATCTGGCAATTTAGCCGGTAGCCAATTTTTTACATACTTTTATTTTTATTTTTTCTCAGGGTACCTTCAAATCCGCAGGTGCTGGTACATACACCGATGGCACCCGGCCATCACGTTCGTGCAGCATCCCGGCTTGGATATGATTCCGGTTCTGCGAGTCGAATCGCATGAATCATACGCATTATGAAAATTACTCACGCCACACGTATACGTCGGACCCTACGCGTGACATCGGTGTCTTATTTATCGGTTCGATTACCACTTCCACTTTTCTCACGCAACATTGTATCGAGAAACTTTTGTATATCTCGCGGTATGGTCCCGGAGCGATCGCGTAATTGGCTCGCAGTTTGGTGATTCATGGGCAGGCCCGCGTTCGATACATTTCGGTCCGATTTCATCGACCGGATAGGGAATGCGTCAAAAATAATAACAATTCAATATGTAATAAATACAGCAATGTCATGCCATAGACGGCTTTTGATAAAAATTTCTCAGAAATTGCAGAAAATGCAAGAAATTGCAAGAATGTTTGGGAAAGTGCAAACTCCGAATAGATCGGGCCCTCTCACCTTATCCACGATCCTCAGTGACCGGGGATTTTTCGAACAGGTCGTGCAGAAGGGAAAGAAGGGGAGTCGACCGCCAGGGACCGTGATCGCGGTCTGACGGGTAGACTAGGTGTCGGAGGGCTACTCCCGGGCTCGGAGCACGTCCGTTCATTATACTTTACTCGTGTAGGTATGTCAGAGAGAGGAAGTGAATGTGAGTCGGGTTGAGCCGAGGATCTGGCGAAGGAAGGCGAGCTCACCGGGCATAGGCGCCGCAGGCGGCGCTGAGGCTGCTGGGGAGCGGAGAGGAGAGAGAGGATCAGGGGCCCTTCGCTTACGGAGTGACGTAATGATAGGAAATTACACGATGGCGCGCGGGGGCATCTTCCTCCACAAATTGCCCTTCCCTCCGAACCCTAGCCCCATCCGCCTCTCCACGCCGCTTATTAACATAATTTAATTACGTAGTAGCAGAAACACGCGCCGATCACTATACGTACCGAGTGACAGCATCCGTACGTGGACCTCACACCTCGGATGTGCCCCGTGGTATGTGGATGGGCGAATGACTTCGGTGATTCGTTTTCAACTTGCATCGCAGAGATATGGAGCATTCAATGAGAAATCCGGGAAAAGAAACCGCGATGTCTGAAAACACGGATGACGTCAAAAAAAAAAATGAATAAAAAAGGCTACGATTGTAAATAAATAACAATTCAGGGCTTCTACATTGGGCATTGAAAACTGACGATCCCGGCAGCGGCGCGGTCACAATTGAACATGTCGGACAAATAAGTAGAATTTTCTATCGTAGATAATATGATAGATAATAGGATTGACGGACAGTAATTGGGCTGTTCACCTTATTAAGATCCTAGCTTTTAGGATGTATGTCTGAAGATGCATGCGATATAAGCGAGGCATGCGAAGCGTGTTAAAATCAATACTATATCCGAATAAAATACATTTGCTGAAGCTGAAGATAGTGATGTGGTAGCGCGTAGAGCGGGGAAATGCGCGACGTCGAATCAGCATTTATCACCCCCGAAGGAACCGGCTTTAATGGCTGTTGAAAAACTGCGAAAGATATTCCGCGATTCGAGAGTACTCTTGTGTGTGTGTGTGTGTGTGTGTGTGTGTGTGTGTGTGTGCATAATGCGCCATGCTCCGTAAGCCACGCAAAGTGAATCGAGCAAAGAGGATGACTGCCTGACGATGAGAACACCGTGTGTGTACGTAGGGGTGGCGTTCGCGCGCGGCAACGACAATGCCTTACGGTTCAGTGGACTCGCCTCGAAATCGGAGTTGAATCGAGGGAGGTCCGATACTAAGCGCCCCTGTTTGTGCCCACCCCGTTGTAGCCCCGGTTCGTCCATGCGTTTGTATGCTCGTCGATTCTTTTTATTCACTGGTCGAGGGCGAACCGGGGTGATTTTATTTAAACTGGGCACGTGGCCGCGCTTACGTTCCGGAGGGTAGAATTCGTACTCAACTTTGAAATCCTTTGAAAACCAAAATCAAATATATTATCTTACGCGCAATAGCGTCGGCGCATCGAGACGAGCTGTGACTCTTCGTTACCGGGGTAGTGGAACGGAAAAAAAAAACAAGTTTCAAATGACGGCAGTGACGTTTTCACAATTACGTCACTTCCGGTTTGAAAATCAATGTTTTTCTCGGAAGTGAAGTCGTCGTAAAGAGAAAACTTCACTTCCGGTTTGAAAATTTAGGTCTTTGACCGGACGTGAGGTATATCCTTATGACGTCACTTCCGGTCGAGAACTGAGATGTCCAAACAAACTACCTGCAGGACTCTACAAAGAGGTCAACCTCCAACCTCCGTGCTCGTACTTTCCGAACTTGTCCATTCGGTCAAGCTTAACCGGCGATAACTTATGTGGCCGTGCACTGCACAACGATAACGCTTTTGCGCGAATATTCAGTGGCTACACAACAGCATATGAGAAAAGTAATAACTTTATCTAAAACTCGTTACCCCAGAGGTCCCCTCTTAATTGCTACGGAACTTTGCACTCCGTGGAACCTGCTAATGTCCTGTTTGCAGTCAGTGCAACGACGTGCTCGGTGTGTGCTCATCGTGGGTATCGTCGAGGTCGTTTGGACCAGTTCACCAGGAAACTTTAATCATTGAAGACTTTTCATCGCCAGTGCGCTCAAAGTAACATCTGTAGTCCGCCAACTCGGGGATCTGCCGGAGCATAAAGCACACAGAGCGCAAAGCATTGCAGAGCCAAACGAGCGATGCGAATGCGGTTCCCTCGAAACTCGGCTTATTCGATTATAATCAAGCTAATCCACGTTTGATACGTGTCAGGTGGAAATAATTGGAGCTTCGTGGCGGTAATTGGAAACGAATCGAATTAGGTTTTACGCGGGCGCCTCGTCGTGATCAACAGGAACGGCGACTGGGGTGTGAGAAGTACCATCAGCACTCGACATACCCGGCATAAATGCACCGAATCGTGACACGGACCGTTAAGCATCCGGGCAGCTTTCGATCGCAATTATCATAAATTTATCTATATGTCACCTTGCAAAGGTCACCACGCCGGTATTTCCACCCCCGATGCTAAATTGCAACCGATATCCGTCAACATGTCGATGGAACGTAATATGAAATACATTGAAAGTTTAATCAAAAAAAGAAATTGTTATTAACTCGATTAATTTTATTATAAATAATAAAATTGTTACGAGATAATACTTATTAAAATTGTAAAAAATAAAAAAATTGTTACGAGGTCGAGTTTGGGATTTTTTTTTACTATCTCAATCATAGTTTTTGATTTTGTATAGAAATTTGGTCGGCCAGACTTCGAACGGCGTGCCATCAAGTAAAAGAGCGTAATACTTAGATCAGTATTTTACGGCCTCTAAATATTCTCGTGCACTGCAAGAGTTTCTCGAATTCCTATTTTCACCTTTGTAAATACAATTACTTATCTCACCCGGTGGGCCGATGGAGGAATCTTGTTTTTTTTTTTTTATTCATCTTACTATATCTATACGAGCATACAATCTCTCGATGCTGCATTGTGGAAATACATAAGCGCGAGTGCTCTTTATCACTGCTGCAAGACGAGCACTCCCCTTAATGACTCGGACGACGGGAACAGTCGAGAACGTTGAATCTCGCCAACTTCGGGTAAAGTGAGCTACCAGCGGGCGGGCTTGCTTTGCCTTCTTCGTATATTATGTGCAGAACCCGTCGAGCGCGAGTATTGGACATATCCCGAAAAGCTCTGTAACTTACTCGAGAAGATGAAAAAATTCCGCGAACCTCAGCGACAACCGACATGCAATATAATACATGCGATATCTCTAAAAGCCTCCGAGCCCAAGATCACACACTGATGCAGCTGCTCTCGTACTTTCACCGTTCGAACCAACCCCTTCTCCGCGCTTAACTGTCGCTTTCTCTGCAGTCCATCGATCTGTTTGATACATATGTTTTCCACAAGTTAACGGGCACGGTAAATCCCAAACAATATCGCAGTGAAATACCATATGTGTGTGTGTGTGTGTTTTTTTTTTTTTTTTTTCATTTCAATATAGAGAATGGTAAGGCAGTATACAATGGTGAATTTCACCTATTCGCAAACGTACTTATTCCGGTGAATGAAACCCAAAAAAGGAGATCAAATTGCATCGACTCGGACAAAAGGGGAGATTGTCGTTGAACATTTCCTTTTGGTCCCAACAACAATAGCTTGAGTTTTTCTCCTACCGACGAGGACCGGAAATTATAAAAATAACTTCCGGTTCTCATCGGTTGTAGAAAAACTCGAGCTTTTCCACAAAAAGTCACCGTCAAAAGTGACTGACAATCTTAAAACAACTAAAAAAAGCAAGCATATTCAAAAACCATTAGTTGTTCCACGATTGTCCAAGGGAAAGCTACTGGTAAGTCCATACCTGCCCTTAATATTTTAAGGGCGGGTACGGACTTACAAGTAACTTTTCCTTGGACAATTATGAAGGAACTATCGAAATGGTTTTTACATATGGTTGTTTTTTTTAGTTGTTTTAAGATTGTCTGTGACTCTTGAAGGTGACTTTTTGTGGAAATGCAACCGGTTGTTAATTGGCGGCTGCCGGACGGTTGTCCGAACTGTGGTGTTCGCGTGTGTACGTGAAGCGTTGCTGAGGAACAGCGGACAGGTACTGCATGCATGGGGATGCTGCGAAGAAGAGTCGTACTACGGGTGGCCGGCAATTTACCCTGCGCGTTGTAAGCAAGCGATTTACGTATAGAGTACGGGCGAGGCTAGAGCAGCGATAAACGGTTCAATTAGCGGTCGCGACCGCGTCATCCGTTCGTATCCCTGCTGTTAAGCACCAGGGGCTTCATCCGCCGCGCTATAGTGCGCTATATAACAACCACATACCATCGGTGTGGAGTTGTGTGCATGCACCGTTCCACAATCCACACTACGATCGGCTGGCGTCCGGATTGGTATCGTGGTGAACCCGACCCTCGGTGAACGCACCACGATGTTAGGTATTGTCGGTCAATAATTGAGCCGGTGCGTATTGGTGCCGGCTCGCCGTACACGGCTACGATCCGATCGGAATGTCAATCTGATTGGGCCACGCATAATATTGACCGTTCAGCACATGGCGTCTGCATATCCTCGGCCACGGAATTTCTCCGAATAATACCGGATGCCTCACACTGTATACTCCGCCCGAGTCGTGAGTTTATTCGCTCGCTTCGCATATGATACATGCGATTGCTGTATCCCGAAATCGTGTAACCGCGAAAATTCAGCCAGTTGATCGACGGTCTCGATCGTTAACACAATTTGAGAATGTAAGGGTCGGTTTTCAAGTTGCAGCGGACGTACTCTGGTTGGGAAATGTACAGTTTGGTATTTATTATGTGATTGTGGTTTTTTTTTTATCTTGCATCGTTCTAGAGGCATAGAACGAATTTGCATTAGTTATGCGACGACCTCCAAGGCCGTTCTATGAGGTCCAGATACTCTCAGCTTCCCAGGTTTCCAGCTCTCCAGCTCTCCAGCTCTCCAGCTTTCCAGCTTTCCAGCTTTCCACCTTCCCAGCTTTCCACCTTCCCAGCTTTCCACCTTCCCAGCTTCCAATCCTTCCGTCAGCTAGGGGAAACATCACTTCCGGTTTGAAAATCTCATTTTTCGACCGGACGTGACGTCTCCCGTAGATGACGTAACTTCCGGTCGAAAAATGAAATTTTCAAATCGACAGCGACGTTTCCCCGGTTTTCATACCAGAAGTGACATTTCGCCCCCCCCCCCCCCCTCCCCCAAAAAAAAACAATGAAGAAAAAAAATGGTCACAAGACTCTTAAAAGTGTGTGCAATATCGCAGGTCGGTAATAAAAACTGTAATCAACCTTTCTCACGTATTCTGGCATTCACAATCAATAGAAAAATCTCATTGAAAACCGCGATGATATCCGTTTTCGGTGTGACTTTTCTTTTGACCGTACATACGAGAACCGGTGAGAAATGTTGATTACAGTTTTTGATACCGACTGAGCCCGGGATGGACGGGAAGGGAGGTGCTTTGTATGGTCTTAACGGGAAGTGAAAGTCACGTGACGGGGCCATGAGTGTAAGAAAGATAGTTGCAATTTTCAAATTGACTTTATTCAATGGTGCTAATTTTTTTGAGGAAAAAACAAATTCGAGCCGGATGCACACGGTAATTTCGCATCCGGCCCGAATTCATCTTTTTTCAAAAAAATTAGCACCATTGAATAAAGTTAATTTGAAAATTGCAACTCTCTCACACTCATGGCCCCGTCACGTGACTTTCACTTCACCTTAAGAGCATTCGAAACACGTGCTCTTAATATTATGTAAAACACCCTCCTCCCCACCTAATCCGGGTCGGTCGGTATCAGGAACTGTAATCAAGTTTTTTCACGGATCCCGGCAGTGACGGACAAAATAAAAGTCTAATCGGGAGCGGATATCACGCCAGCCTCCGGTGAGACTTTTCTTCAGACTGTAAACAGCCGGGCGGTTTAGAAAAGTTCATTACAGTTTTTATTACCGACCGCGGTATATCACATGCTCTTAACCACAAAAGGCTTGCGCAAGGAAGCAAGTGTTTGCGACTTACTTTTATAAGTATGGTTCCTCAAAATTTGATAAAAGTGAATTTCGTCATAAATCAGCCTCACAGCGCCATCTATAGTATACAAGATTAAGATACACGGTGTTCTCCCAACCTAGTTACTTTTTGATGGAAATGAGTTTTGGCTGAATTGAATTTGACGAAACATGCTACCGTTTAATGCGATCGAGGCTCTTGGTATTGCAGAGAATCGCTAACTAACTGCAGAGACGAAACTAAGCGACGAATCGGTTGAAACGATTTTTTGTTGAAAAATGTATCAAACAAACACCTGATTCGCGTTGGAAGGATCGGGCGGTTTTACCGACAGAACGCGGCGATTTCGTGGAATCGACTTTACATAATCAATGTCCCAGGTAGAAAAATGACGGCACGGCGACGGAACGGGTACAGTACCAATGGTACGATACCCGTTTGACGGCACGTTTTTCTATGAGGGCTCCTGCGCCTGTGCTTCAAATTTTCCAGAACTGTAATACTAGCCATAAACGCTTCGGCGTGCACTTGAGTTTCGGTTGAAATCGTCCAAGACATGAAGAAAATCGAATATTACAGATTGTCGCGAAAACCAATATGGCCGCTCAAAATTTCAACAGCATCTATTTTGTGAGATATAAAACATTCTGAAACTCATATACGTAAAACGAGAATGCACGCCGATTCTCTGGAATTCCCCGAATATTCCAAAATCGTCCGAAAGCCTATTACAGAAAATAAATTCATGTAAAGTGTATTCTACGTTTACGCTTACCGTTCACGTGTGACAACATGAGTTCCGATAAATACGTCTGCCGATTCCCTAGGGAAGACAATTTTCTTTTTCCTCTGCGGTCTGCGGTCTCAAAACAGCATTCAGCACAGTTCTTGTTACCGGCGACGGTATTTCACATCGCCTTGAGGACATGTGAGACGACTCAGTCGGTAACCAATGCATCTGTAATGAATGCAATTCAGAGATCGTAAACTTTGTGAGAAAAAGCAAAGCATTATCGGATATACAATTCAATACCGAATCCGATGATGCTTCCATTTTATCCGAAACGTCAACCGGTTTTAAATGGCATTAATTCGAAAAATTCACACGGTACATCTTTCACACGGCCTTAAAAGCATGTGAAACACGTTCTCAGCGTGTCTCTCTCAATCCGCCGGGAGCGCCACTGATGATACATCCCTCGCACTCCATAGCGTTTCACATTCTCTTCGCGAAAGATGCAATTGGGAAGCCACCCGCGTAAATCCCACAGTCACACAACTTCTCGACTGATTTTAGCAGCGCAACTTCATCACCGACGGTCGGTAACACCGTTTCTCGTCCCCACTGCCTTTTCGTTCGTGCAGCGACGCTGCCCTCCCCTCACTCAGCATTGTCCCAACTGACAGCTCAAACGATCCGAGTATAATACAAGTCCCGAGCCGGAATTTCAGTCCTTATATGGAAATTTCACTGGCAATTTTAATATCACCCTCAAAATTATGGTTCGCGTGATCAAGCAAGAAACTTACGATGAGGTCGTCAAAGAGAACATCGAGGAATTTTCAATGTCCCCCTCGGACGCCATCGAAGATGCGGTCAAGCAGTTTGAGGCGCAAGTAATAACAGTCCTGCAAACCCGATCATCATCAATTTTCTATAGTCCATACACGAATATGTTCGAGTAATTTTGTATAAAAACTCTCGTTATTACTTTTATCTTCAGGGTATCGATCTCACCAACATCATCAAAGATTTGGCACTGGGCGATAACATCGACCTGACTGTCTCCTGCATAGAGAAAATTAGATCTTCCGTAAAGTCCAAAAACTATGAAGGACTCACTCGCGTGCTGGATAATCTGAGAAACGAGCTAGACAGAGACATTGCTCGAAGGGTTTACGCAGGCAAGCAAGGAGCTTACCAAGCGCTCGTCGACCTGATGCACGTGTGTCAGGACGACACGAGCTTGATGATATCTTCTCTGAGAACTGTTACTTCTCTGACGACCGGAAATCCAGATTTGTTGGATGAAAGTGGAGTACATCTCCAAATGGAGTGAGATTTTTTTTTTTTTCTTTTAATTTTTACATAGTCACGCTTCGGGCATTAATTGTTCAAGTCCGGAAGACTTTATGCCAAGAGTTCACGACCGTGCCTTCTTTTAAGGTAGCAGAAAATACGGAGCCGTGCGTAAATTTTGAAAAATTTTTGAAATTTTGAAAATCTGAAAAAAGTTTCGAGTATATGGGAGATGCTGCAAAGATTGTTTTTGCGAAATAATAATTTCAATTTGTTATCAACAAATTGTAGATAAAAATCATTGTTCAACAAATTACCCGGCACTTAAATATTTTCCTTCACACGATTCATTAATTTTTCTGAATACATATTAATTTATCCAGAATTTTTTGTGATCTTCGAAAATTGCGGTTTTTTCAATAGCTTGAACATAGAAAAAACGCGATTTTCAAAGATTACAAAAAATTTTGAAAGAATTCATACGTATTCAGAAAAATAAACGAAACTTCTTTATGGAAAAAAATAGTTAAGACGCCGGGTAATTTGTTGAACAATTACTTTGATAGTTAATTTGTCAATAACATTTTGGAATTATTATTACATAAAAACAGTATTTGCCGCACCTTCCATATGGTCGATGTTTTCAGATTTTTATCCCAACGAGAAATGTTTGAATTTTTCCCTGAAAGTCACGTTTGGCGGGATTGTGCCACTTCGACTACCTTGAGCACAAAGACGATACGGATTATCGTAATAAATTTTCTTCTGCCTCATTCACAAAACAAAACTGTAAGGCATGTCCGTGAATTTTTACAGATTCTTGGTAGCACGTTGACTTGTTATTCTAAACTTTGTGTAGATTGAAATAATAATAATAATAATGATTATCTTTGTTATCAAGAATTTTAGACCGGGAGCAAGACGTCCCGCTGCTCCAGTGGCTCTTGCGATGGATCAGAGAGTGCTGCTTGAGGCACGAACTGAACAGACAAGATATATTCAACGCCGGGATTCTGGGAAAAATAAAAAGAATCCTGACCCGCGACAACGTCACGGGGCCCGAGCTCAGAGACGCCTGCGCAGTTATTCGATGTCTTGTGCTGGACGACGATCTCAGACACGAGTTTGGAAAGGCTCATGACCACGCTACTCACATCGCCAGAGAGTCGCTGGATGTAATTACAGGCCTATTGTCCAGTGAGTAACGTATACGAATACACCCGAATCCACTTCGAGCAATCAACTGAGCACAGTTGTTTTCTCTTCGATACCTGTATAGCCGTTTTTTAAATTTATTTTATTTATTTTTTTCATGTTCTTGTCAAATCTTTTTTTTTTCGAATTGCGGTATTTAAATGGCAAGGCCAATGATATTATTTGCATTAGAAATATGAAGATCAACGATAATATCAGTGTCTTCGACGATTTTTCAGAATTCAAAGACGACAAGGCAGTGGTCGGCGATCTCATGCTCACATTGGCTGCCTTAATAGTAAGAAATGAATTTTGCCAGAACGTACACGATGCCGGTGGTTTGCAATTCATTTTGGAGGTAATGATCGATCATCCGGACTCGGAAAAGCTCAACTGGCAATCCCTCAAGTTGCTCAAAGCTCTGGCCGGTAACGATAACGTTAAATCACACATCGTCACATGCGGCAGCGCTCCTTTGATAGTGTCAGCTATAAGCAGGTTTAAAGTACGTATAATATCTAGGCGATTTCGTAGTTACAATTTATAATTGTTAATTGCTACGCATATGCTTCAAATCACATGCGGGACTATAATATTGACATAAACGCTTCAGAGTGCAGTCGAATTTTGATTAACAACATACACGAAATTAAGAAAACCGAATATTAGAGTTTGCGAAACAGCATGAACGCAATGTCACGATTGACGCTTCGGTAGCGCCACATCGTGTCATACACTACTGCATTCATGCGTTTTTTTATCGGCTCTAATCTTGTCACGAATAAACAGAAAACGAAGACGCAGAGTACACTTTACATGAATTTCATTTGTGTAATGGACTTTGTGACGATTTTTGGAATATTCGAGGAATTTCAAAGAATCGACGTGCACTCTCGTTTTACGTATGTGAGTTCCAGAATATTTTATATCCTACAAAATAGATGCTGTTAAGAACTTTGAGCGCTCATATTTGAGCGACAATTTGTTATTACAGATTGTCGCGAAAACCAATATGAGCGCGAAGTGCGTGAAGTGAATATGAGACATGAAGTGCGAATACTTTCGCACTTCATGTCTTGGACCATTTTAACTGGAACTCAAGTGAACGCTAAAGCATTTATGGCTAGTATTACAGCCTTGGAAAATTTGAAGCATAGGCGTAAGCACATTAATTATGTAAAGTCAATTCTACGAAATCGCCGCGTTCTGTCGGTAGAACAGGAAGCAGCCCCTCAAGAGCAGGTGAAATGAAATACCACGGTCGGTAATAAAAACTGATCAATTTTCTTCACGAACGGTCAAAAGAAAAGTGTAATCGAAGACGGATTACATGTCGGCTTTTGATGACACTTCGATGACACTTGAAAAAAGTTGATTACGGTTTTTGGTACCGACTCGGCACGGGATGAGCGGGAGGAACGGTTTCACATGCTCTTAATCTAATTTATACGGGATCTTTTCACGTGACATTGTGTAATAATCAAATAAATGAATTTCAGAGTTCCGAGAGCGTAGTGGCGGCAGGTTTTGCATGTATATCTGCGCTTACATTGAAGAGTCCATCGAACGCAGGCGTTTTTTACGACTGCGGTGCGTCGGCTGTGATCGTTGATGCGATGAAACAGTATCCGAAAAGCGTTAACGTGCTAAAACAAGCCTCCTGGGCCATAAGAAATATGTCGGTGAGAAATCGAATGGAATCACGAGAATTCGTGGCGCACGGCGTCGAGAGTCTGTTGACCGACGGGCTGAAAGCACACGGGCCCGAACTCGAGGCCGACTTGAAGGCTGCGCTGCGGGATCTGGGATTAAAAGTTGATCTGAAAGAACAATGGTCCGGAAAAGGAGTAACCATGAGAAACGATTGAGCCGTGACCCGATGAACAATTCGCCTTTCTATATTATACAAAAAAAAGAAAAAATAATAAAAATCGATAAAGTCGATAATGACGGATAAACACGAACGCGCCGACAGTATTGCCTGGAAGTTGAATCGAACAACCGAAACTATACACCTATTGGAACAAAATAAAAGACAAACAATGTGCTTAAAAAGATCTATTATATCTGATGCAATTAATTTTATCTTGTTTTCTTGATTGCATTTTTTTATTTATACGTCACATTAATTATTGTATACGAGACATTTTTTTAAACAATAAAATTGATTTACATTAAACGCGCTCGGAGTAGTTCTAAAACGACGATTGGATCGATTGATCGAGAGATCGGATGGAATAAATCCTTCCAATGTGTTACGGAGTGGCTTTCTGTGCATCTAAGCTGGCCACTGCGATAATCACCGATAAACATAAACGCGCCGGCAGTATCGCCTGGAAGTTGAACCGAACAACCGAAAGTATACACCTATCGGAACGAAATTAAAGACAAATAATGTGCTTAAGAAGATCTATTATATCTGATGCAATTAATTTCATCTTGTTTTTATTATTGAATTTCTATTTATTTATACGTGACATTGATTGTTGTATACGAGACATTTTTTTTATACAATAAAATTGATTTACATTAACGCGCTCGAAGGGGTTCTAAAACGACTATTGGTTCGATTTGATCGAGGGATCGGATGGAATAAATCATTCCAATGTGTTACGGAGAGGCTTTCTGTGCGCGTAAGCTGGCCATGCATACGGAGATGGACATACGAGCTCGCAATAGACATATAAGAACACATTGGTACACATTGGACTTCGTAGATCCATGTCTAATACTAATTGTTCGAAACTGCAGACTCTATAACAACTCTTTACTGTACAAAAATGACTATAACGCCGGCAGTTATTCGTTCTCGTAGGCCAAAGTATATCCGACTTGCCCGCGAAGAATCTTTGCCACGCCGAATTCGCGCTTGTCGTTGTTCTCGAATAATCGGCGTGCTGGATTCTCGCTTTCATTCTTCGTCTCTTTAATTTCAATTGCGGGAGCGATTGCCGTGCCATCCATCGAGACCTCTACTCGCGACATCCACAACAGGAGTGCTTGTAATATTTTATACGGCACAGTCCCGTCTTAACGACCAGTCCGCAGTTCGGATACTTGTCGACGCAATGACCAGTCGCTAAAAATTCTGCAATAAAGTGCAATATATATAATTTCACTCGTCAAACAATTACGCCTCTATAGATTAACTTAAAATGTACCCTCTAAGCATGCGACCAGAAAGGAAACTTATTCGTTGTGTGTGTTATTGCGTCCAGCTTAGGGTCTTATCCTTCTTTAATAGTTCGCTCACAAAACTTGGAAAGAGAACGTAACCGAAAAAGTTAGTAAGATCCCGATTTGAATAATAACATTTTCAAACCGGAAGTGATGTATTTACAGTATCACGTCACTTCCCGTTGTAAAATGATATTTTCAAACCGAATGTAACGTCACTTCCGGTCAAAAAAATTAGATTTTTAAACCAGAAGTGACTCATTTCTGGTATCACGTCACTTCCGGTAGAAAAATTAGATTTCCGGTATGAAGTTTGCAGAGAATAAGTCGAAGCTGGAAAGCTCTTGCCCGCCAAATTAATTGCGACAATTTCGCGACGAAATGTAAGTACATTTTTAAATCTAAGCCGTCAAACGACCGGCTTACCGAGGACTTCCCCTCGGTCGCGATTATGTGACAAGCAATTTTCCGCAAATGTAGGCTCAAAATTGATCAGTTGCAGCGGTGGAAATAAAATACTTTTTACTCGTACGTCAGTAAACTCAGGACACTTACTTTTCGGTATTTTACTCGGTGACGAACTATGCTTCACTTTGCAAGTTTCTAAATTACATCTCGCCGTTTCGTGTGGCTTCGTATTTTGAGAACAAGTCGATACCACGTTGCTCCCCGACATACATCTTACCGTACGACTCCGCGTGCCGCCTCCACACTTCGTCGAACACTAAATAAAAAAAAAGACAAAAATCATATGTTAATCATCGCACGTTATTGAACGGTAAATATGTAGTAAGTATTTTTTGACAAATTCCCAATCACCTCACTCCAATCGGACATAAACCATTTGCCAGTGCAATTGGGCATTACGCAAATTTGCTCGCTGTCCGGTTTCGCCGAGGCGCAATTTCCCTCCGGAACTATCCTCGATTCACCGTCGATTTTCTTTACGCATAAAACGTCCCGACGTTGCTCGCCGATGCCGCAATCTGCGGTGCACTGCATTCATAAAAGAGTAGAACGCTTAAGGACATGTGAAACGACTCAGTCGGTAACCAAAATATGTAATGAATGCGATTCAGAGACCGTAGACTTTTCGGGGGGAAAGCAAAGCGTTAGCGGATGTATAATTTAATACCGCGTCCGATGATGCTTCCGTTTCATCCGAAACGTCAATCGGTTTTAAATGGCATTGATTCGAAAAATGTATCAATCTCTCTCGCACTCATATGTCACGTGGTACATCTTTCACGTGGCCTTAATAAGAATTCTTGCACTATGACTGTTACAAGATTTATAATTATATGTAGCGTTCAGAATACTGACCGACGACCAGGGTCCTGTGAACCACTCGGCAATGTTGCAGAGAGTTTGGACGCCGTTGAGGACGCAGACTCTCTTAGTTTCCGGTTTCGGCTTCGATTCGCAAAATAATTCGTTCGCGTGACTGCAGATCAGTCGTCGAGTCTCGAATCCACTGCCGCATTTCGCTGAACACTATTGAATGCAAAAAATTCGATTATTTTGTTGTACCAGTTTCCGGAAGTATCATTCGAAGGAGTGATTTAATAAAACTGTCCGGTAAACGTTATAAGGTTACCGAATGTTACATAGAGTTTCGTACCTTTGGCGACCATTCGGTATACATCCATACAACATTCGGAGTTTCATACTGCGAATCACAAGATTGGGACTCGCAGATTTTGTCGGTTTCCGGTCGATTGGCAAAGGAGCATGGTTCACCGGTCGTTATACAGGTGACTGTGCGATTCCTCACCCCTTGGCCGCATGTCGCCGAACACTGAAACGCACAAAACTCGTTATCCACGTGACTCATTGTCTGAGATATAGAGATTTGCGTACGGCGAGATTCAGGCACAGTGCCGTTCATTAATGCCTAGTTTTACTGGAAATCGATGTCGAAGATATTTCGCGATATCGAAGATATAAAGGGGCTGCTCGACCTTACTGAGAAGTTTTTTTTTTACGACATTCAATATTTCTCGGTTACAAAAAAGGTCATTCGGTTCATTCGGTCCTGTTTCGGTTCTCGCAACCGGAAACGGACCAAACGAAATTTTCGTTGGAAACGGTTCGATCCTCTGACGGCTTTTGCGACCGAAAACCGAGGGAGCTAATCAAAAACGTTACGGTCCGTTTCACGGTTTTTTTACGGTCCGTTTCTTTCCTGACCGTACGTGTCCGTTTTTCGGTCCGTTTTACGGTCCGTCAACTTGCTAGGGAATCAATGTAAAAAGAAAAAAAACGGACCGGGCTCCAAGGGCCGACGTTCCATCGAGGCATTTCCAATTGCGTCTGCATTCTCCTCACTTCCGGAACAGTGCTGTTCAAGCACGGCCCCTTCGTGCAAGCTTCGACCGTTCTCAGATCCGGCGGTTGCACGCAAGCCCCTGCAGCCACTCGCATCGTCAGTTTGGCGTTCAGTTCCTGTACGCACTCGAGCTTTCGTGTCTGGATACCCGTTCCGCACGTAACCGAACATTCACTCCAGGAATCTGCCCTCCATCTAAATTTTTTTGTCCCAAACAGAAAACACCTTCAGATTTCGTACGTGGGTCGATAAATTGTTAACATACATTTTATAACATACCTCGCGGCGCAAGGACGATCGTTGCAGCGCAGCGGTGGCGGATTTTCAGGCTTCTCGACATGTCGACATCTCCGCTCGTTCACGACGATTCCGCTAGCCTGACGAACGCATTTCAATATAGCACTCTGCAAGCCTGAAATTTTCAAAGATGCGTCGTTGTGACCTCGATAATGAAAACTCATCTCTCTTACGTACACATAAAATTACGCGATAAAAAAAAAAAAAAAAAAAAAAAAAAAAGACCTTAAATAGTGACGGTGTTAACAACCCCGAGCCGTCAATCTAAATTTTGTGGCATCAGCGGATAAATCATGTAATTAGAACACTCTGCATTCCACCGAGTTGAGTTGAGGAGGTCACGGAGCGCGAGGACGGTAGCGAGGAAAAAAACGTGAATGGACATTTTACGCCACGAGGATCTCGTCTCGTCCGCTCGGATCAACTGGACGTTATTTATTTTTTTTCGTTCCTTTTCTATCGTCTCATTGCTTTCCTGTCTCCGCGGATACTTGTACACGATAATCTGTAATTACCGATGACAAAGCCTTCTCGACCAATTCGAGACAAGTGGTCATCAATTAAAGCCGAACTCCGCCTCAACTCGAAAATAAAGTTTTCGTTTTCCGCTCTCTCGCCAGTTTACTTTTTTTAAACGATGGATTTGTCTCTCACATTACACCTTGTCGTGCTGCAATTAGAATCTCTCATTTCCCTAAGGGCTGGATGCGTTTTTAAGTTCTTACTTACCTTTTTTTAATGCTGGACCCGTTTTTAACTCGTTATTTACCTTTTTGCCGGCGGAACTAGGCGATTTCGTAGTTTCAATTTAGAATTGTTAATATAGTAGTCGTATGCTTCAAATAATGTGCAGGACTATAATATCGACATAAACGCTTCAGACGGCCGTCGAATTTTGATTAACAACTTACAAGGAATTGGGAAGATCGAATATTACAGTTTGCAAAACGGCATGAACTCAGTGTCACGATTGACGCTTCGGTGGCGCCACATCGTGTCCTACACTGCATTCATGCCCTTTTTATCGGTTCTGATCTTGTCACAAGTGAACAGTGAACGTAAACGTAGAATACACTTGACATTGATTTCTTTTATGTAATAAACTTTGTGACGATTTTGGAATATTCAGGGAGTTTCAGAGAATCGGCGTGCACTCTCGATTTACGTATGTGAGTTCCAGAATATTTTATATCCTAGAGAATAGATGCTGTTGAAATTTTGAGCGGCCATATTGGTTCTCGCGACAATCTGTAACATTCGATTTTCTTTATGTCTTGGACGATTTCAACTGAAACTCGAGTGCACGGCGAAGCGTTTATGGCTAGTGTTACAGTCCTAGAAAATTTGAAGCATTGGCGCAGCACATTAATTATGTAAAGTCGATTCTACGAAATCGACCCGTTCTGTCGGTAAAACAGGAAAGTCCAGCACCTCTTTAATTCGGGAATATTAAATAAATTCATTTACCTCCGCCGCATGCCTTCGAACAAGGCGACAAACCCTTTACTTTCCAAGCAAACTTTTTTTTTCCTCTCGTATTTTTCTTCGCCGGGAGCAAGATCGTTTTCGGTGCGTCGCCGGCCATCGCAGTGGTTTGCAAATATTTCATGTCCTTCTTCGTCTTGAGCTTTCGCGAGTCGACCTCGACGCCACTGCGCTTTCCCGGCAGTCCTTGGGGATTTTCGTCGGATCTAAATTATTTAAGTGCACACACGATTAATTGTATACGTTATTTTTTATTCAGGACATGTTAATTTAATATATGGGGCACTCCATGCCATTTTGATTTGGATTCAACCTGGGATTAAGCCCGCGATTTTTATGGAACTGAACAAACTCTAAAAAGTACTCGGTTTTTTATGAGATTTAAAAAATGTATTGTTCGCCACAATTAAAAAATCTAAACAAAATTCTGAAAAATCTTGTCTCATATATAAACAACTTCAAGATTTGTGCCGGAGTGTGCCGGCGTCTCGTTCTACATTATTTCTATTTTTTTAGAAAAAAAAAAGTTGAAAGCAACCCGTCTCTCCGGCGCCTGCTGCAGAGCCAGCAGACAGCGTATCGACGCATTATCGAGGCCTTCGTTTATGGTACGGACATAGGAGACCTTTTGTGGGCCTCACACGGAGGACCCACCAATCTCAAGTACATGGAAGAGAGACCTCTCGCATCGCGGATTAATGAGGTGTTCTACGAAGTCTCCAATGCGTGCACGTCTCGGCTCAATATTCGAACTTGTATCCAACAACATATTTTGTCGACCAATATACGATTTTAGTTTTCACGATCTACAGTTTCTCACACAGTGGAAAAAAACGGACTTTGTCCAGATTTTTCCGAAGAGTTTTTCTTTACTTAAACAAAATAAAAACGTTTCGGAAAAAGACTCTTTAACCCAGGTCGAAATGGTGTGAAATGCCCCATGTAGATTTGTCATTGAAGCGGATGCAATGAATTCTTCTTGATTTTAATAATAATAATAATAATAATAATAATAATAATAATGATAATGATAATGATAATGATAATGATAATGATAATGATAATGATAATGATAATGATAACCAAAATAATATTTTCCTAACTCACGCACGCGAAATCCCGCTTTCCGTTCCTGTGAAGAGTGCGCAGAAATTCACTGTTTCGCACCACATGGTCTTTTTTCCCGCGATAGTGCCTTTCCACGCACACTTCCCAAGAACGAAAAGCGTAATTTTCGTGAATTTGTTAGGAAAAATTATGTTAAGGGCATGTGCGTAGAAAAAGGAGTCCTGAATCGTGTGAATACTTTCACACTCGGCAAGAACTCCCGTTCTACGCGGTTGCCATGCACATAACAATTGTATTATAGCTATTTAGGGAAATATAAATTGTATTTACTGTGCCGGATCGGAAGCCGGTATATCGTTGCCCTGATCGCTCGAGCCTGAAATATTTCCGCCTTTACAATCATCCTCGCAATATAAATGAAGCGTTTTAATCGCTTTATTAACTACCCAATGATCATCATACCGATAGCGCGAAGGGGTGGAGCGATCATTGCACCGCCGTCCGGTTGTTCCATCAGCGGGAGCATGTATTTGTAAAGAATACCCGGATTCAGTTCGTGGTAGGAGATCTGTTGGGGTCAATAGAGACAATTAGCATCGGCCGTCGCAGTTAATCGCGTTACGTTGCGGCAAGCACGCGAGCTTAATCGAATAGTCCGTTTGAACTACACTGTACAATAGGATACATAGCGCAGAGCTATGTATCACAAACAAATAAAAAAATGTAATTAAAAAAAATAAAAATTTTGTCGATCTCAGTCCCGAGCCAACATCAAATTTATGGAGCTGTGAACTGTTCGAATCCGTTCGATTGCATTTTAATTGACCCCTAAATAGTTAAACTAAATGTAAAAAAAGTCATAACAATAATTTAAAACAATGAAAGTCATTTATTTTTATTTCCTATAACATCGTTTCCCATATTTGTCTACAGATAACTGTTAATTTACCTCTAACGTGAGAGATTCGTTCAGGGGTCCCGTAGCTACGATGCTCTCCATTCGCGTTCTGTCTCCCCTCTGATAAGTGAGACTCGTTCCGGCAACCTTGTACGTCCCACTGGGACTCAAGGAGAGGGGACCGTTGAGAATGTAACTTCCGTTTTTGCCTCTCAAAGCTGTAAAGCATCGATCGAACATACGATGAAACAAGGATTTTCGGGCCGAACATCCGGTCGGTGATAACAGTGATAACAGTACCCAAATAATTTCCACTGGAGCGTAGTTCGGATATGTTAAGAGACATCGCGCCTCTGGGTATCATAGTGACTGGTTGATGGCCCTTCGGCATTATCGGCTCCATGAAGATGCCCTCGTAGAGCTTGCAGCCCATCCCGACACCGCCGCAGACTCCGCACGTATCCCGGATCGCTCCGGAACCGACGACACCGTCACAGCCAACCGGCTGACGGAAAGTGTGAGAAAAAAAAAATTATTATAACCCGACGAATATAATTTTTCATTGCATTCGCATGGAAAAGCTTACCCTGCATTGTCCAGCTACGCACAACCAGTGCTCCGTTTTATCCATCGACATTCCCGTGCTGTGGCCCCGGAGATTCGGACCGTCGCACGGCGTCCCGTCAATCACAGCCGGCTCCAGTGTCGCGTAGAACCGTTGCCCGACCGCTCGACAATTGAGGGCGCAGGGATTCGGAGCTGCGAATTTTTAAGTTTCATGATTTTTTTTAATCACGGGATTTCGAGCATGCAACATCGAAAACATTTTTTTTACGTTCATTTCTTTTTTTTTTTTTGCTTCCTCAGAAAACCAATGTCTGGATGCGTGTGTGTCTCGGACTTGAAAATTGAAACGTAGGCAGAGGAATCAATCCTAGGAGGAGTCATGTAAATTTTACTCGTTTTGGAGCTTTGCTAAAAAAGTCCAGGCGAACAGTACCTCTTACAATTTGTTAGCTATCGAGGTAAAAAGTTGTACGCGAAGGGACTATTATTGACCGATGGTCCCTATTTAATTTGACGAGGATCGATTGAAACGTTTAAATTTTATCAGATTTTGAATTGTTTAAATTTTACAAAAAATTTGTATTTCCACGAATTCCACCTACGTTTTTGTCCGACGACAATCAAATCGTCGGAAAATAAAATAAATAACATGTACGAACTTTATGCAAGCTCGTCGGTACACTTTTTCCTTACCATTGAGGAACGGCACCCACAGGTAACTCTGACCCTTGTAAATTTTATTGTTGTACGTGGCGCACTGTTCGGCTCTCAAATCTTCCGGAAAGTTCGGGCAATCCTTTGAACAATAAAATACGTATCGATTAAATTTTTATTAATTTGCATAAAGGTAGTCCTTGCGGTTCAGTGAAGTAAATCGAGTACCAAGATTTCCAAAATGGTTTGTACACATTTAAAAATCATAATTCATACGAGCTAAGGTGGTGAATTCCGGAGAAAGCGTTCTTACTTTGTATAGAAAAACATGTTCAACAATGAATATTCCGAAAAGTAACGCAATTCGCGCCAATAAATCCACGGGCATATTTTTACACAGTCTTGTGTGAAGGCAAATTTGTCATTTTCGTTTGATTTTGACGAGCGAAAGCTTATTTCGTTTCTCGACAGATACTCCACGAATTCACCGGAAAACATTAATGATAATGTTCATCGTTTACACCCATATAGACAAGCGCCACGAACGGACGCAGTTGGAGGAATATTTGCGACATGTGCCGTACGTGTCGCAAATTTTGGGCCCAACTGCTGCCATTTCATCGTGCCTGTATATCTGGGCAGATTGCAGTCATTTGTTTATGAAAAAAGCAGAGCTATGACGTTAAGTGAACTATTCTTCTGATTGAGAATGTAAACGAATTAATGTAATCGGTGAATTCGTAAAACATATTTCAACAAATAAGATAATCTTTTGTAATCTTAAATAAAATTACCAACTTGACTTCACAAAAATGGCGTAAAAATATGCCCGTGCATTTATCAACGCACATTAAGTTATTTTTCCTGTAAATTCATTGTTCTACACTTTTTTCTACATAAAGTAAGAACTCTTTAATCAATATCCACCATGGTTCGCAAAAGTGTTTTCTTCGAAGCGTGTACAAACCATTTTTTTAATGCGAGTACTCGATTAACTTGACCGTACCGCAATACATTGAGACCATGTGAATTACGCTTCTGCTCAGCGGCCCGAGAATTCGGTCTGTAACAAATGAACTTCCCTATTAAATACTTTCGTCGACCTTCTTATTATTTCGAAATGAAAAGCAAATTAAGTTTACGTGCGCATTAGAATAGTTGCGTGGGAGATTTAATCCCATTTTATCCGAAAATAACAAGAACCTTCGAAAAAAAAATGGGAAAAGCAGTTTGTTACCGACCGTGGTAACTCATGTCCCCTGGATGGAGGAACACGTTTGGGATACTCGATAAGTAACGAAACACGCATACCTGGGTGTTACAGATGTGATAACGCTTGTAAGTACCGATGCACATGGGTTTCGTCTGATTGGCGTCAGAGATTCGTTGGCCTCCAATTAGAGCGCTCCGTTTTCTCAGGGTTCCTCTAACGAGCAGAAAAAACTCGTTTCATTAGATGCACCAACACGGACAATGGATCAACAGACCGAGACCGGTAATCGCGGGATGAATGGACTCGATGGATTTCAAACTTCGTTATTAGCGATTAGCGAAAGCGAGAATGATTAAAAACGGCCGAGTCACGCCTTCTTGCTCGTAATTTATTGGCTCAACGCCGGGTACTCTCGTACTCTCGAGGGCGACTCGGTGAACGATGCTGTGTTGTATAGGTATAGAGAGTAATACTGGCTCCCGACTAATCTGCACTCTCGTTTATACTCTCGAACGGCTCCATGCACTCCATGGCCGCACGTACGAGAGAAAACGTGTAACCCATCTACTCGGCCTCTATCCAAGCACGAGCGCCGAGAAAATATTGGGGGCGAGAAGTATCGCTGGCGCCTAACTCGTTACAGCGTAGTTGAGACATTGTAAGAACATCATTTTTTCTTTCATTTTTTTTTTGTTTTTTGTTTTTTTTTTTTGGTCATCGTCCGACCAGATCACATTTAGTTCCGCACGATTCCTCGATCACTCGTGCTCGAGCGACGGATAAACCGTGCGTCCCAGTGCATTGCACTGGGACCTGAAATTACGCGGTTCAAGGCGGACATTTTCGTACCGGGCCGGAACACATTCTCGTGCTTGGGATTGAACGCCCGTCCCGCAGGATCTCGAACACTCCCTCCAGGAACTCCAGGGACCCCAGCTTCCTCTCACTCGATTCTCGCGGCCAATTCCGTACTGCGTTCTCTCTTGCAGCATGTGATAAACCTGGGGATTTTAACAACGCATAGGTTAATTAATGTGCGATTATCAGTTGGGTCCGATGGAAATTTTGGAGCTTTTCATCGGAGCCTGATGAGGCTCGATGTATCATACTCTAAAATTTCTATCGGTATCTGATCGAATATTCGAGTTTGCTCGATTTCAAATACTCGTTCGCTCAAGTTTAAGAAAATGTTGTGTGCAATAGTAGAGGCAGATCAACGAATCAATAATAATCCAAATGATAATTGTATCAATAGCAATGTTATTGTTACGTCCAGCGTAACGAATAAATATTTTTCTTTATTTTTCGTTAATAAACACTAAAATCAAGAGTTAGACTAAAAGAAAACGGAAAAAATCGATCAGATAACCCGAAATCTTAAATAACTAGATGGATCACTCGTTCTCGTTAAAAGTCAACTCGTTAACTCGGTCGGTACTGAAATTTGGATTATTTTTCGACAAATCTTGATAATTAGTGCACGATTATTTAATTATTTCCCTTCTCAAATCCTTCATCATCGTTTTTCCCAGAGTAAAATTACCTGTCACGTACCATAGGCAGTCACGCCGAAAATCCACATAAACAATTATTTCTCCAATAATAACACTCCGGAGTGAAAAGATTTTATTTTACAAGGAATTGGTAATAAAATTATCACCCTAAGACGTGAAACGAAAGGCATTCCTGGGCTCTATCAGCGAAATTAAAACATCGACAGTTTTGACGTAACACTATTATGGAAAATAGGACAATTTCGCATGATCAAATTCTCAGAAAAAAAATTGTTTGACGTCTACCGTTTATTTAGTTTAAATAAAATATTTATTTGGTTTAAGTAAAATATTTATTTGATTTAAATAAATACTTATTTAAATTAAGTAAGTTGTTACTTAAATGAAATAAATATTTATTTGAATCCAATAAATATTTTACTTAAACCAAATCAAGAGTGGCCGTCAAATAAATTACTGTGTTTTGTGTGTTCTCAGATAGCAAAATAAAAGGTGATTCGACTAGTGATAAAAGTTGAAGTAGCCACTTCTAATCATTATTGACAAAATGTCATTATATGAATGACATTTTTCTTTTAGTAATAATTTTTAATATTGAAAAACTTGGCATCTAAATAGCTCCGAAGGAATCGAGGTGATCTCCAACTTTTTCCGACATGGTTTGTGAAATAGTTTTCTGCATTCCAGTAGGATTCAAAATTATAAAAACCGATTTATCGATGAACATTCGAATGTACAGTGTTCAAATGTTTAAATGAACTTACACATTAATAACCGTATCAATAGCAATCCTATTATGGAAAATAGGAAAACCAATTTCCCAATAACGCTCCTGGTAGCAAAAATAAAATGGTGATTCGACTGCCGATAAACTTTTAAGTTGCCATTTCTAATAGTTATCGATGCAATTTCATGCTATTAAACGAATTTGTTTTTGAGGAAATTGTGAATAAAAACTTGAAAAACTTGTAAACCAAAAATAGCTCCAGTTTCGAGTACAACCATCAAGGGAAGCAAGTTGATCTCCAACTGTTTCCAACGTCGTTTGTCGAATCATTTTTGCGCATTCCAATAGAATAAAAAATAACAACAATCGTTTTATCGCGAGCATGCGAAAGAAAGGAACGTATCGTACAAGTGGACGGCGAATTACCTCGATCGGATACTTGTCTGGCAGGTAGGAATGGACCACGCTGATCGTCGAGAACAGCGCGAGCATCAGCATGAGCCACCTAGAACAGATTTGATTAATTGAATTAATTGGCTGAAAGGAAGTGCTCGGGTTCAGTCGGGGCGTTCGCGAAGATATCAAGCGCTAAGTGTGCACTATAACCGAGTAACAAAGTTGAGACCGTTTAGTTTAGTAGGATAGACGGGGCGTAGGCGGAGAAGCGCGATGACAGCTTAGAGTAAGAAGAAAGGATGGGAGGCGACGGCGCCCCGACGTTCCGATGGATTTACCAGTTACAGTGTGAGTGCTGTTGGCGGTGACGCGCGTTAAGTAAACTGTGCCACCAAGCACCAATAACGTTTCACTTGTTGCGCTTTCTCGGAAAGCTTAATTAATCATTGAGTGGCAGCGCGGCCTCGTGTCGAAGCCCCACGTTGAATAGAAAAAAAGAAAATGAGACGAAAAAAAAAAAGGAAAGAGTTGAACGGCATTAGTCGATCGCGGAGCACAAACGATTGCGCCGCCGATGCGACCATCGAGCACTGGAGCAATAATCGTAAAGCCGTATCTTGTATCAAATAAATTCTTCTTTCTTTTAACCGGCGGCGGTCGTTCCAATTTCGAGACGTTCATTGATTAGCACTTTCAACTCGATTTGATTTAGTAAAGTGTAAATGAAATGCAAAACTCTGGAATGTCAGCCCTGTGCAGACTGATCGGCGATGCCTACATTAAAAAAATTGACGGTAAAAAATTGTTTTCCATATATTCTTCAGAACTGTTGATTTATTTTTTTTAAATAAAAATACTGTATTATGTAAGGTTTTTATTGATTTAATCTATCGATTACGAGAAGCTAATTTGATTTTTTTTTAAAGTATCGAGAGCCTCGAATAAAATAGAGACGGGGATTCGTTATCGACCGAGCTTGGATAATAAATCGATACAGTGGCTGGGAAACGATATTCAACAAGATGTGGGTTCTTTTTTGAAATAATAATATTCACTGATAAAATGCCACGGTTACTTTGCAGGACAATTTCATTTCACAAAAATTCGCTAAAAACTGTTTATTCGTCTTATTTTTTTTTTAATTCAATGTCCACCAAAAAAGTGGTGCCCTGCGTTAAAAAAAAATTCAATTTTGCGCCGTTTTTTTTACAAAATTTATTTCGACAAGAAAAGAAAAGAAAAACTCCCGTTCACGTTCGTCGTTCGATAGACGCAATGGAATTCCTTCGGTTAGGATCGAGCTGCACATCGGTGCACTACATAGACTGTGCCACATTGTTTGCTCGATGCCGTCACACACACACACACGCACACACACACCCGAGCGTCTGCGATATGAGAGTCGTTACGGTTCGTGGATGTTTCATAACCGTTATTAGTGGATATCTATCGTCGGAGTAGGCTGAGACCGGGTCCGGTAAAAAAAAAAAACGTTAAATTGCCTGCCAGATCTTTGGCCGGTATAATAGCGAGCGGAGGCTCCCGATAATGGGGAATGACGCGGCCCGTTCCCAACGCAAATACACGTACAAGAGTTTTCTCTCGGTTAACTCTGATTATGTCTTCGCTCGTGCGATGCAGAAAAGCGTTTGTGTGGTGAACCGGGCTTATACATTGATCGGCTCCGCAAGATTCGCCGATTTCCGATGTGTATGCCCGGTACGGTACATTATCCTGGCATGCACAGCTTCTCTCGTGATTCACTTACTATCCCCGATGAACGATAATACCCGTAACCGCGGATCGGCGAAGCCCTCCCGGCTTTGCTAATTAATAATCGACATTCTCCGCGGCTACCGGAGGCTTCTAACGAGCTTCCAGCTCTCTATCGTGTAGCACGGCGTACGCCGATGCAGTGCTCGTACTGAAAGTCTTTGTGCACCGATTCGTGACCACTTTTCGGACGAATCGCTATTTCATACTTCAATGAACCGAGTGAGAATATGCAATCTCCGATTCAAGAAAAAAAAAACATTTAATTGAATTTTAAGATTATAGTTTAGCATTTTTTTCTTCTTCACATTCCAGAATGCAATCGAAAGGTTTTGTTAATTGTCAATAGTTCATTAACGGATTTCTCCTTGACCAATACGCAAAATACAAATGTGTCTTATATCAACTTATGTCTTATATCAACTAAAAAAATGGTTCAAGGTAATTTGCACATGGCTTCCTCATTTATTACAATTTTGGGTTAAAATTTGGCACACATGTAGAGAACATGAGTGCCTCTGTTTCTTACCATTTCCGAAATAATTGAAACTTTCGTTCGGGTTTTATAAGATTTGCAAATTTTCAAAAAAGTGTTTCTGCGCTTCAGCTTTTGCAACTTTTGCGTTATCGAGCCGACACTGACTACAGAAGTAGACGAACATCAAACAATTTTCGCTATTGAATTTGGTAAAAATCGGTCGAGGACTCTCAGTTTTCTGACATTGTCAATTTTCGGAAAATATCATTTGCACTCTATTATTATTATCAGAGTACTTCCCCTTAATTTCTCGCAGCCCCTGTGAAACCGTCTTCGAACCAATTATCGGGCCGGACACGACCGTGTCATATACATACGGTTACATACGTATAAAAATGGTATATACAGAATATACATTCGGAGAAGCCCAGTGTGGTAGCAAAAGAGGCAAAGTGACCGTGAAATCTGATTCACGCACGAAAAACGTGTATTGTCTCGAGTGCACGGCGTTGCGCGTTATGCATCGCCCCTTTCTCGGTATAGATCTCGTGGCATCGGAGCCGGCCCTACGGCACATCGCCCGTGGACAATGGGGGCGTGAGTCCCCAACGTTCCTCTAATGATACCAAAGCATCCACTCTAGTCCTTCTTCTCCCCCGATCTTCGGGGCATCTTGTTGTACCATGTGATTCCTTTCGAGTGAGTGGTTGCGAGTGTGCGATAACCGAGGGCCCACTGCCGTGTGGTACCCTTTTGTTTCGGGGCGTCGAGACGCGTTATTCTCAAAAGTCATGACCATAAAAATGTCTGCATCTTCAAAAATTAACTTTGGCAACTTGTAGCGCCTAAATTATCGGCTTGGGAAAAAAAATCTGTCAGGACTTTTTTGTTCCTTTTTTGATTCTCTACCAACGCATTTTATCGGATTTTTTTTAAATCAATTTTTGAGCTAGTTTTTATAAATTTAATATTTTGGAACGTTGCCACACTTAAAATAATGAACTAAAAAAAAAAATCTTTAGGACATTTTTTTCTACGTTCAATTCTACACCAACGCATTTTTTCATTTTGAGGAACTCATGTGCAAATCACTTTGCACCTTTTTTTTACGCCTACACAACGCTTAATGCGACGAACCTAATTGCTAAGAGTACTTGGAGAAAGTACTTCAAAGATACTTCAAGTACTCGCCATACTTTGTACTTGAACTATTTTTCGGTACTTTGCAATAGCTCTGCCGTAAAGATAAATATCAGTACTTGTATTATTAGTTTTATTGTTCGTTGCTCTCTCCATTATTATTAGTGAGTCTATAATTTCCGTTTGATTTGAAGCGATAATAAACGCGTCATATGGTCGTTTAGGCATAAAACCCGATCTTCCTAGTAATTGAGCTTGGCCCGATTGTAAAAACAATTTTTTATTTATTTTATTAATAAGTTAATGATAATCAGATTCTTGCGGTATCAAATTGGAAGTAGCGCGAAGTTATTGGCAATAGTTGAAAATTGATAACGACAGAATTCGGGGTCCAATGCAGATTGCGGCATTATCGACCTTCGAGCGTGGCGAAACTATGTACGACAAATCCGCGAACGATCTGTCGCCAAGCTTTCTCAACACGATTAAACGGGCGAATAACGAGAAATCACGAGTATCGCGGATGAAAGAGAAATTCTTGTTAGCTCCGCGGTAGCGAGGAGATAAGACGAAACAGATATGATTTTTTTTTTTTAGCATAGAAGCAGCAGTCGCCGATCTTCAGAAACAGAGTTTGCAGTGCGTACATGAAATGCGATGCCGCGTACCGAGATTTATTATAATCCTTGGACTCCGGGAGGATTTCTCTCGTTAATTCAATAGTAGATACAGCGAGATGGTGCTCGCGGTGCAGAAACTCGCGGGCACTGTTTCTCTTATTGTGCACAGAGAGATGCAATGAGAAAGAACGTTGTTGTACTGGATCGAGGCGAGCCGTCCGAGCAAGTTCAACGCTCGTACTGACATTCGCGCTACATGTCCGCTATCTTCGATCACTGGTGTTTGATCGAGTCGAGGACGAACGCCAGCGATTCCATTCGGTAATTCGATACGAGAAATTATCAACGATGACAACGACCGTTATAACGATCCGGTCATCGCGGGATTGACCGACGCTGGATGACTGAAATCCAACGATTGGTTTTAAGTCCAACGGAAATGATAGATCCAAGCTCCGATAGAAGACCTTAAATTTACTGTCAGACTTTGAAAAGCGCGTCGGATTGCGACCGTTGCATGAAGGCTGAGGCGGGATAATTGGGTTTTTGGTAGATGACCGATAAACCGGTAAGATGTGAATCGACCGGGACCAATCGAGCAGCCGGATGACCAACCGGAAATCAATCACCGAGGTTGCCGTCGCATACTCATGACTCGATGGAGAAACCAACTTTAACTCCATGATTGATTTACAGATGAAACTTGGCCGGTTGGCTAAAGATTCCGACTGCTAATCACCCGGAAATACAGTGTCGTTTCGAATTCCTCACGGAAATCACGGAAAACGTCACTTTCGTTTTGAAAATCTCGGTTTTCGACCGGAAGTGACGGCATACGGGAAAACGTCACTTCCGTGACGACGTGACGACGAGATTTTTCCGATTTAAAAAGTAAGATTTTTAAACCGGAAGTGACAGCGCAAATAAAACTTTTGATGCTCCTCTACCAGGCAGTTACGTACCAGCATTACAGAGTGCTTATCAGACACGTCAGTTCGCGAATCCAGCGATGTGTCGTTTTCAAGATACGTCAGAATCCCACCTGTGATATTTCATGAGTCCGAAAGTTACGTCTCTTATCGCCAGGATAGTCTCGCGTGATCTCTGATCAACGCCCTTGCCAGTGTATCGAATGCCAGTGGCTTCGAATTTCGAGGCGATCCTCCGACATTCACGAGGACATTCAATACCCGATAGAAGAGAGGAATAATGCAAGACAGTCGAGAAACACACCGAAATGCATTGTCAAGCGCATTATGAAACATGTCAATGGGGCGTGCGACATAATTTTCAATCGATCGAGGTCTCCCAGTGGGAGGCCCTCGGTGAGCTGAATAGAAATTTCTCGGTGCATCACAAACGGAGGTCCACATTCATCCGCTCGGATCTCCGATCGACAATGAAATGCTTGTGCGAGTCTGGGCAGAGCCAGCCAGCATTCGATCCCAACTTATAATACCAGAATCATTCGATTCTCGTAACACGTTCGTCGATACCTCCGCAAGGTATTCCGTGCATCTTCGACCAGTCATCTAAGCATTCTCCTCTCCGCCCCGGGCCTTTTACTCTTATTTCTCGATATTTTTATTTATCATCGCGGAACCGGCACCGCCGACCGTCGAGAAAACCTCCTCGCCTCTCTCGCACTTTTTTTGTTGATAGAATTTCCGTTAATCGGTCGCAACCCTTCGAAACCACACCGGAGTTATTGTAGTGTAATCACACTTTTAGAAACATTTTTTATTTAAAATTTTTTTTTAAATATATAGCGTGTGCCGATCCTCTGCAAGAATCCGGAGGTTGGAATCGCGCGGTGGGTCCGGCGACTATCTATTACTCGAGCCAACAGACTTTCGGGTATTGGGTTTCGCGAAAGAAAGATAGTCTACATTGCCTCTCTATACGCGAAGAACCGAGGCCCTTAAACCGTACCTCTACGTGGGGCCCAGTCGTGCGTGCATTTAACAAGACACCACATTATTCTATGGTAGAAGAGACTTTTCGACCATAAAATCGTACAGTCTCGTAACTCAGCGATGCAGACAGACTGGAACAATTTCCAGCTAGTTCATGCGATCTTTATTTTTCATTCTTTAAATTGATCGCACGTATTCCGTATGTGCGATCAAACTTTTAACAAACTTTTAACAAACTTTAACAAACTTTTTTGTGTCCACAAACGTCCACTATTATTTTCTCGTTAATTTTACAAGAAATATTCGTAAAATTAACAAGAAATGAATTGTTCACGTTTGTGGACAAGAAACGTTCGTACCTATTTTACTGTCCATGAATCACATTAATTCATACATAATTCACATAAATTTACATATGATTAACGCATGATTCCCATGAATAAAAACAAAAATAAATATAAGAAAATATAAAGGATATTTCCGTAAAAACGAGAATTTTTTGTCCGCCGCACTTTTATGCGGGATTTACGTGCTCAACGGCTCCGACGTCCTGAGCGTACGCAGAAGCGACCCAAGTTCTTCGATCGGTTTCTCGATCCCTCATCGAAGGAAACAGCTCGCCATCGCTCCTTCCACCGGCGTCCGGAGCCCGGTTCCACCTTCCTCACCGTGATGCACCTTTTGCTTTGTTCCTGCCTCGTCCGAGGGCCGTCAGATAGAAGGAGTGAAAAAAGCCTCCGGACCACCTAGTCCGGCGACGATTGACGTCTTTATCCAACGAGCGCCTTTTTTTTATCCCAGGGGATTTCCGCGATAAGCGTGAGCCGCCTTCCCTCGACGTCCCTCATCATAATCGATGCTTTTTCAACACTAACGTTGCGCAAACGTAACCCGGCCTTCCCTCGTCGATTTTTTCGACCGGAGCACTTCCCGGTAGGCCTTCCGACTTATCCGCTGACCGAGTGCACTTTCGCCGTATTAGTGTAAATCGTAATACAACGCCTCCGATCGCGATACCCGATGGCTCGGCGTCGGCAACGGTTAAATTCTAGGTAGTTGAAAATTGAAATTTCCATATCACTTTCTTATGAAAGTTTAAAATTAAAATTTTCATACCACTTTCTTATAAAAGTTGAAAATTGAAATTTTCATATCACTTTCTTATAAAAGTTGAAAATTGAAATTTTATTATCGCTTTCTGATAATGTTCCTTCATTCGCAAAGCTTCTTCTATGAGAAAGCATTTTCGGTATTTTTGGCTCTCCCGTTAAGGAAGTTGCGCGAGTAAAGGAACATTATGAGAAAGCGATATGAAATTTTCAATTTTTATCTTTTATGAGGAAGTGATATGAAGATTTCAATTTTCAACTTTTATAAGGGAGCGATATAAAAATAAAAATGTTCAACTTTTTTCAACGTCAACGCCGTGTTAAACTTTTATGCAAAGCGGCTAGCCGATAGAGGTTCAGCGCGTAAAAATACACCAACGTCGCGCTTCACTTCGTCGGATCTGTGCTCGAATTTTTTTGAGGCACTTTCGATTTTTAAATGAATATTCGAAATTCAAATGATACCTCTTTATCTAGCTTTTTCGACCATTTCCATATCCATCATCTCGTGTATTTCTTGCGACAGAACACGATAGGCACAAAGAAATCGTTGTTTGAAAATACGCAAAAACACCAATTTTTGCAATATTG
This sequence comes from Amblyteles armatorius, assembly GCA_933228735.2. Lineage (NCBI taxonomy): Eukaryota > Metazoa > Arthropoda > Insecta > Hymenoptera > Ichneumonidae > Amblyteles > Amblyteles armatorius. The sequence continues at coordinate 21,542,692 of OW121688.1, forward strand.
GCTATAAAAAAAATGCCTGATAACGTTTTTTCGTTAGTCGTCGCTCCGAGACTTCATTCAATATACTTTTCCACGCTGATCACGAATCTACCACCCATTTTATTCACCCATAAATATTCAATACGGAAAATTCCGGCTAAAATAAAGTACGAATTCTTCGTGGAATTCAAAAAGTTCAAAATTACAGAAAATTTAAACGGTGAAATATCAAGTTGATCGGTCGAGGCATTATCGACTTATAGCGGTCAGAATTTTTTCGCGGCTATCTCACACATACAGACATACATACATCCTGACATTTTTTATAAATGTGATTTTTTGATGTCTTCAAACATTCAGAACTTTTTTTCGTCATAACAAAGCTTCCTCTATGAGGGAGCAGAATAAATAAAAAATTATGTTATTTTTTTTTTTTTTATTATGACCTCGCGTACCCGCATTTTTTTGTTTAGGTATCGGAAGTCGAGCCGGGTTTTATCAGGCGTGAAAATAGAGTCCGAGATAAGAGGGGGACAATAAAAAAAAAAAAAACAGAGGGAGACGTCGGTGGCGAGCGGACGAGTCGGTACCGCTTGGTAACGCTCGTATGCACCTCCGGAATGAGTTGTAAACGATACAAGTACGGAATGGCAGGGGGCACCGTGTTCCGCTCGTCCATCGGCGTCGACCGACCGAATTTCGCTCGCCGATACGAGCGAAACGTCCGTAACCCTTCCATCTACGACGTTAAATTATAATTCCGTAAAATTAACTTTACGTTATGTTAATTACCGCGAAAACCGGTCGCCGCACGGGGGACGGGCGCATGCCTCGAGAAGGAGGGCTTCAAGGCTTCCGCGCACGATTATTCGGAGCTCTCGTAAGGTCCATCCGCGCGAAACGCGCGCCGTCTCGCAATGTGCACCGGGCCGATTTCAGACACCGGAACGGATTTCTCGGAAGGGTTGTTTCGTTTGGTTAAATATATATATATATATATATATATATATATATATATAATGTAAAACAGTCATTCCGATGTGCCTAAAATTTTTTTTATTTTTTATCGTAAGCCCTAAATCTAAGGATCTAAAAAATTTAGCGCAGATTTAATAAAGATTTGGGTTAACATTTGTTGTTTGTTTATCATTGATTCAAACAAATTATATGAGGAGTTTAGAAATCTTGGTCAAAAGTTTATCGAGATTACTTGAAGGACTTTGCTGAACGAGTAAAGTATAAACACTAAAAATTCTTCAGATCTTTGGATGGTAAGATTTTCAATTTTACCATGCGAAGACGTTAAGAATTTGTAGAGTTTATACTTTACACTGTTGAAAGCTCTCAAAAATGTCATGAAATGCAATTGAAAATATTATATTTACGTAAAATGAGAAAAAAATATATATAAAAATATAAATTTGATTGAATTTTTTGTTTTTTTTTTTTAATGGAAAAATCGTGTGAAAAACACGAAAATCAAAACTAATTGAAAAAGCTGAAAAAATGCATACGTTTTCAGAAGAATGAAACAATGCATTTTCCTTTGCATTTTCAATGCATAATCTGTTAAACAATGCATTTTTTTTATTAATTTGTTAATAACATTGTGGAATTATTATTATGCAAAATTAATCTTTTCAGTACCTTTATTATGCATGCATTTTTTCAGATTTTTATGCCATCGAGAAGTACTTGCAATTTTCTCTTATTTTTCTCGAACTTATGCGAAATGAGCGCGAAGCGACATAGCTACTTTAACGTCATTGGATCGTAAGAATGAAATTGAAAGATCTTAAAAATTTTACGAACCGTAATAAAAATATCATATTTACGATACAATTTGTTTAAAAATATATTTAAAGATATATAAAAAATATATAAAAAGTAATCATCGATTAAAAAAATAACCTAAGGGGTAAAAATCTTGAAAAAATTGGACCGTTATCGGAGTAACTTATATTAAAAGCCTTCCGACTGACGTACATTTAAAATAACAATATACAGCACTTCCACTCAGCGAACGCTGCAAGGTGAATTTAATTTAAATCTTCAATTTACTGGGAACACAAATGTTCGCGGAAAATATACGACTTTTCAACACCCGGAATGCAATGGAATGACCATTCGTTAGTTTGAGCTATGCCAATGTACTTTTTTTTCTTCCAATTTTTTTTTTTAATTTCGTTTTCTCAAGTATTCCGCATGGTATAGTGATTACGAGCGACTAAACTCCACTTCAAGGGAAGGTCGATGATACCATTGGGTCAATTGAATCAATTGACGTAACCGCTTATCCGCTGTAACTAACCGTAAACTCCTCCTCCTCGTTCGGCTTCCTTCGCGTTAATATTATTGCCTGTACCGAGTTGGCGCTCTCGGATTCCAAGAGTCGGAAATATCTGTCTTCAACAACTAGTTCCAGAGATCTTTAAGACCGAAACCCCGAGAGCGATAGATCTGCACGGCCGAGTTAGCGCGTCAATATTTGCGCGCTCCGAAGAGCCGCGACTGCTCTTCTCGTTATGTTTTCATTCCCATTATATCTATGTAATATATATGCGATATACATATATGCATGTATATAAGTGCTGTATGTACACATCTATAACATTAGAACGAGCGAGGCCCGCACGTTTTCTATGCGTCGTCGGGTCTGGAGCTCACGCACCGCGAGAAGCAAAGACGAACAACAAGTCCTTTATACTATTCGACGATACGCGAAGACGACAAGAACGCGTAAGAGGAGAGACGTGTATGATGCACTCACGGCATGAGTGAGATCGTCTCACTGGCTCGCGTAGTCCGGAACAAACTTGTTTACCTACACGTGCCCTAAGTACAGAAAGCCCCGTCGGTCATTTTTAAACAACGCACGAAAATATTACGTGATATTCTACGGGAATTTAACGCGAGGAATATCAATTGCAACTAACCCTTTCGAGCGTAACTATTTTTTCATTCGAAGGAGAGAGGCGAAGAGTATTTTCGATTATTTTTGTTAATAATTTTTTTATTTTTAAAAATTGTTTTCGATAGATTTTTTCTTTTTTATTCGATAGGCTGTATTTAGACATTCTGCGAAGCTTCTATACTTCTGCTGTCAAACCCGTTTGAGAAATTAGCGATCCAATCCCCAATCGTCAATGAACGATAAACGTTTCAAACATTACTTTTTTTTTCTCGTTTCATCATACTCTGATGTAAGTAGAGGTTGGCGCCGAAATTTGGTTGTCGATCGGCCGTCATGTGACCGTCAATTGACCGTCCCGGACATGACCGCATTGTGACAACAGCGATATTATCTCTAAAAACCTCTAAAAAGGTCCCAACTTCAGTATTAAGAAAGTAGTAATCTCGTTAATCGAAACAAAATTTATTTTGTAATCATTTCACAATATTGTTTCATTGATGATTTTATTGGTAAACAAATGAAAATACGAATGATTACGAAGGCAGCGGGGAAGAAAAATTCCTTAAAAATTAACCTATTGCCGTTAAAAAGTTGACCAAAAGATAAATTACGGTCAGATCCACTGAGAAAAAATTACATAGTAAAAGTGGAAAATTTCAATTTTCATATCGTTTCCTCAGTAAAAACACCAATACTGACTTTTGCCATTAAAAATAGTTCCCAAGGAGAACGTCTACGTTTTTTTAACCACGATTATGGCCACAACGTATAGCCATTATTATAGTTTAACTAATTGTATATATACCAACAGAAACTATCTGTATAGACGTTCCCCCTGGGAAATATTCCTTATAGCAGAAAATACAATCTATTTTCTCAGCGTCTGAACTAGATGCATGTTTTTCTCTGTTTTGACCATGTTTGTGATGCTTAACAAAAATTGCGCTCATGGCACAATAAACTTTTTTGGAATAAAAAAAGACGACCAACAGATGGTCATTTTTTGGTCCATTGACGCGTACAAATAATGACCGTTACGGCACATCTCTAGATATACGACACCCTAGGTGGAAACATTTCTTAAGACCATATGAAACACCTCCCTTCCCGTACATCCCGGACTCAATCAGGATCAAAAACTGTAATCAACTTTTCTTACAGGTTCTCGGATGTACGGTCAGAAGAAAACTCTCATCGGAAGCGGATGTCATCTCGGCTATCAATGATACTTTTCTTTTGATCGTGAATGCCAGAATCCGTGAGAAAAGTTGAGTACAGTTTTTATTACCGACCGCGGTATTGCACATGCTCTTAAGAGCTTGTGAAACACTATGTAAGAGAGACACGCTGAGAACGTTTCTCACATGCTCTTAAGGTAGCTATTTCGTTTCGGCCTCAGATATTTAGATTTTTATACCATCGAGAAGTACTTGCAATTTTCCCTTATTTTTTCCGAACTTATGCGAAGTGAGCAATGCCCCATGGAAGAAAATTCTTATTTCCTTAAAACAAGAAAAATAAGCCGAAGGAGCAAAGTCGATGGCTCGTTAGCAGATATTGTAACCATACATTCATGTAATCACCCAGACATTTGTCACACACTTTAAAGATCGATAACCAATGTAACATGTTGCTAATAAGTACGCATTACTACTACTACTAAGAAGGAGTAAGAAAATAAGAAGGAAATTCATATTTTCCTTAGCCGTTCCTGTAACGAATACCGTTCCCGAAACGGTATCGATTACCGGTTTCGTTACCGACTGCGGTATTTCAGATAATCTCACAGGTTTCGTTACCGAGTGCCGTATTTCAGATAATCTCACAGGTTTCGTTACCGAGTGCGGTATTTCATATCATTTGAATCCTTAAGTAAAACAATCCCTCCCAAGTCGATCTCGCGCGTATGTAGGCCAATACGTGTTACGAGCACAAACCTGCATAATGGCCAAGCACAGAAGTGTGGGCGAGCGAGAAGCTCAGCTTTCGGCGAGTTGCAGTTACATAGACTATAAACAAATCCCCTCTTCGCCTTTGGCTCCCCTAGCGCGGACCCTAACACTACTCTCTCGGTCTGCCCACGCTTGGGATATCGTAAATTACACGATAAGAATGTCGGCGCCTTGGTGGCTCTTATCCGGTCACGGATAGTACTATATTCGTCTCGTTTCACGGTGTATTGAGACGAGAGTTAACGTTTGAGCTTTTAGATATACTGCAAACCTACACCGGTCTGCGCATGCGCGCATGTGCGTGTGCGCATCCCTCAACGAGCATCGCCAGCCTCAATTGAGATCCCACCGTGCTATCTACTATAATTAAAGGCTCTTCATACCACCCAAGAATCTGCCTTCTGAATAACTAGTGCCATTTAAAAACAATTTTCTTCCTATCCGCTCATTTTTCATTCCGTTCCTATGCGTCTATTTATTTGCGGGATAAACGAGACTACATGCGCTGTACAGGCACGGGTTTCGAACTCTCCTTCAATATTTGTTTTTTCCTCCGATCTCCTTCCATGTGCGCAGCAAATATTTTTGAATAATTTTTTTAATATTTCTGAAATACATGGAAAACAATTTAAAAAAAAAATATTCTATCAAAATATTCGGAAAGGTTTCTTGAATATTTGAGAAACCTTTCGGCCAGGGAAACGAAGCCTAGAACGCGTTTATTTTTTTTTTTTTTTTTTTTTTTGTGTATTTTATTTTTTTCTCCGTTACGGCAATGCTCGTGAAACATTTTTTAATGCGATTGTAATTCGCGATTATACTTCTCAATCTGCGGAATGGCTCGACGAATTAATATCAACTTAATTCAGCGCCGAAGAGGAGTGCGCGTGCAAGGGGGAGAACGCAAAAAGGAGAAATGACGAGCGCAACGAGAGGTATCGCAGTCGGTAATGATTTGGACTCTCGTGTGCGGCAGAAGTCACGGGGTGTGTCGAGGCGCGGGGATTCCTTTCGGTCGATCGGACACGCATGTAATTGCGAGCGGAGTGAGGCAGCTGCCAGAAGCCAAGAGAGCAGTCAGGGCAGAGGAGCGAGAGCATGTCGAGCAAGAAAACCACTCGGCCGAGTCATCGTCGAATCGCCCCTCGTACTCTATCTGCATCGCTTCGTTTCATTCGCAGGCACGAACCTCACGCTGACCCAATAACGTTTAATCACCTGAACTTATATCGTATATCGCTTCAAACTCACATTGCAACGGGGCATGTACACGATGAGCACACAGTATGCACGACGGATCAAATATTATCGCTTGCATTAAACTACTGTGCGACGCCACGAAGAGGTGAACTACTTGTCTCGCTACGTGGTACACATTTTAGAGCGTCACATGAAGGCCTGGTCGGGACTTGACCAGGCCCTTTATGAGACCGATGTAACGCTCCAGAATTCATACCAGGCAAGCGACCAATCTAAGCGACTACACTGAGAAAAAAAATTGTTGGATTAATCAAGATACGTTAACCCGCGTTCAAATGCGTTATTTAGTTGGTAAAAATAGAACTTTTCGTATGAATGGAAATATTTTGAATCGACCGAAGCGAATAATCGTTCAAAAAAAAGAATGATTTAGTTGTACCAACCAAATAACAGTTTTGAACATATGTGAACGTGAATTTGGTTAGTCCAACAATTTTTTTTCTCAGTGTACCTTTCGTTTTTTCTTCGGAAATTTGATACAAATTAAATAGTTTTTCAGAAAAAAATGCCTTCCATTAAGACATTGATATTTTACGTTAAAACTATTAATTTAAAAAAATTCTAATATAACCCGAGTTCATAGTTAGCTCTATAGGACAAACGGAAAAATCGTCATGGATCAAATATTATCAGTCGTATTAAACTACTGTGTGACGCCACAAAGCGGTAAAGTACTTGCCATGCTCCCTACTAGAGATTTTAGAGCGTTACGTGGAGGCTCTGTCGGGGATTACCCAGGCGCTTTATGACGAGGCCTTTTATAAGACCAACTTAAGACTGCAGAATTCATACCAGACAAGTGACCAATCTGATCGTCTACCTTTTGTTTTTTCTTCGAAAATACTAACGGCAATTTTCGTTACATACAAATCAATAATTTTCCAGAAAAATACCTTGTATCAAAAGATTAATATTTTTAAATAAAAATATGCATTCAACATGTGTTGTTCTAATATCACCCGAGTTTATAATTGGATCTATGCGACAAACGGAAAAAATTGTGATTGATCAGTAACAACTATTGTCTTTCAGGGGGGGACTGGAATGCCTAGAAGAGTTCCTTTTTTGGGCATCTATGCATTAGCCGCAGTCCCTTCGATATTACTATGCTAATGCGCTCTGCCATGGTTCAATAGACATAGAGTCTTTCACCGGGGCAACCGGAAGTCGCCGCGGTGTTCGAAAATTAATTATAACCGTTCATCGAGTAGGAACAAAACGGTATTCGCAGGAAACAATTAGACAGAGTATATAGCGTATTGATGCGGTAACATTAGTGCTGGCTATTGAAGCCTGCGGAGCCCTAGGGCAGTGCCAATAGAAGAGCGGTAGCAGCCGAGCAGCGGAAATTGTTATTCGATGAACGGGTGGTGCTGGTGGTCTCTCATCGCTCTCAAATAGTATGGTATAGCCAACCAAGACGCCTCGGGCTGTCCGGGACACTCCTCCTCATGCTCGTCGTTTTCTTGCCCTCGCTCCGCTTCGTCGTCGTTGTTTCTGACTGTCGGTGTACTGCGCGGTTCTTGGTACGGCGCATGGAAAATTCTGCACGCACGGAAGATGCTGTGGTCCATGGGCCCTTATGTTGGCCTGTTATTGCCGCAGCCTGCTGTTGCAACTGCTATCGGTCATTTCTGCCGCTAATGGCCTTTTGCTCTCCCAATCACACGATGTATCACACGATTTTGCTGTCGCAATCACCCGATGTGTTTTTCCAGGTATCCCCTGCGTCGTCGTGGTCTTAGATTGCTTCTGGCTCTCGGTGTGCCGCGCGGCTCTTGGTACCGTGCATGTAAAATTCTGCGCGCATAGAAGATGCTGTGGTCCGTGGGCCCGAATGTTGATCTGTTATTGCCACAACATGCAGCTGCAATTGCTATTGGTCATTCCACCTTTACTGGCTTTTTGCTATCCTGATCACACGAAGTATCCTCTCCGTCATTGTGGTCTTCGCTGTTCCTGGTCCTTATGTTGATATGTTATTGCCACAGCATGCAGCTGCAACTGCTATTGCCCATTCCGCCTTTATTGGCTTTTTGCTATCCCAATCACAAGACGTATCCTCTCCGTCACTGTGGTTTTCGTTATTCCTGGCTCTCGGTGTATCGCAGTTGTTGGTAGCCGTGCACGAACGATACTGTGGTCATTGCTATTGGATATTGACCTGTCGCTGCAAATGGTCACTCTGCTGGATGGAAGATGCTGTGGTCCATGAGCTACGTTGATCAGTTGTTACTTGTACCTGCTGCTGCAATTACTGATGATCATTCTGCCTTTACTGGCTTTTTGCTATTCCAATCTCATGATGAACCCTCTTCTTTGTCGTGGTCTTCGTTGTTTCTGGCTTTCGGTGTATTGCGCAGTTCGTCGTACCACGCATGGAAGATGCTGTGGTCCATTGCTCCTTGTTTCGACCTGTTGTTGCCGGAGCCTGCGGCATCCAACTGCTATTGGTCATTCTGCCTTTATTGGCTTTATGCTATCCCAATCACACGTTATTGTGTACGACGCTGCTCTACCGTGCACGAAACACGTTCCGGTTGAGCGACCCATTGTTTCCATCCTGGTCGTTCATAATGCTCCTGCTGCTCGTGGTGTTGCACGGTGTTAGGTTTCGGTAGGGATACCCCGATTAATGTAACGCTGCCTGCGCGGATCCCAAGCAGTGCATCCCGTTTGCAACCCGGCAATGCGCTTCCTCGTCTGGAGAACTCGGTTGGCTCGAATCCGGTAGGGAGAGGTGGGCAGAACGAGAAATCCAACAAGATCGCCACGCTCAACGAGCTCCGTCGATTACCAGCTATTGTCTAGGGTACCGGTGAATATCGAGGGTCGTTCGAAAGGAACGAGGGATGCAGAAACCGTCGCCAACATTCACCAATTTCACACTATGTGTTTTCTAAAGAAAAATTAATTGAAGGAATCAGCTTTTAACGACTTGTACGTCGTTTATTATTTTGTAAATTTCATCGTTTATGGAACAATTAAGAGGCTAAAGCTCGAGGTAAGTATGATAGTAAGCTGAGGCACTTCAGAAAATAGATTTGATATTGACTTTTATTGCATTTGATATTAATTTTGATCGAATTTGATATCGAATGTTACGTTGAAGGTAAAAGTGATGAATACGGCACGTTAATCAATAACATATGGACCGGGTCATATTCATCTCTCTTATCCTATCTTAGTATTATAGTACTCCAGTACAATTGGCATTTAAAAAATGAGGATTAGATGTACACATTTTTTCCTCATTATTCTGCAGTCTTGATGGATCTCTACCATGAAGAAGTATTTTTTTAAATATAGTAGCCTTATAGTGGTAGGATAGCAGTGGAATAGTAGAGTTCGTATATTGGTTGATTTATCCGACCCTATAAATTGGTACACGCGTTGCCCCGAACGAGATGGTACGTGCTCAACAAAGTAGTGGTGTCAGGTCGTAGATATTTTTAGAAGGCGATGGAGAGGAGGTGCAGCAGTGAAACGTTCAGAGACGGAAGTGACTGACGATTTTATCGGACATTAGAAACCAAACTCGCGTTTCCCAACAGAACGCACAAATGAGCGTTTCGAATGCAAGACACGAAAAAGGTATGACATACTGCGGACGAAGTGTGACCGCTATATGTTTCGTGCCCCGAACATAATGGAAATGGACATCCTCGATGAGCCGTGGAATATAGTCACGGCACTTGTCAACAAAGGAGGCACTCCGGTGAAAAGTCACGTTAACAAATTCTCCGAATTTGAATTTAACGACATTTTGTAGAATTCGAATTCGACAAATTTTGTATCGATTAACATTTTTGAGTCGAGTGATTCGTAGTAGTATTTTTCAGACACTCTTTTTTTTATTTCTGTTACCGATGATATATGAATAATAGAAACTGATCTTTGTAAACCAGCTATTCAGTCTATCGACAGTATCCAAAAATGTTGATAAAAAATGTAGATAGTTCAGAAATTTTCAGATTAAAAAAACCGAACATTTCTAATCACAATTTATCGGTTGTTTGTTCGAACTTTTTGGGACGAATTATCATTATGCATAATCAATCTTTTCAGCATCTTCCATATGCTTGATTTTTATCCCGTCGAGAAGTGTTCGCAATTCTCTCTTAATTCTCTCGGAGCTAACGTGGGCTGAGGCTGTCCGCTAGTACTACCTTAAACCAAATAAACGGTGGCCGTGGAATGATTTTTTTTTTTTTTTTGTGTAATCCAAAATTCCCCTCCACGGCTGTATTTATCGCGAAAATACTATAACATGGCCTTCGCCCCAAACAACTCAGCAGGTCGATGTTCTCGTAATTGATCCGCAATATCAACCATGCCTTCGAAACTTCGAATCCGAAGATTCGCTCCGTCCGTGAACCTCTCGCGCTCGATAGAGTTTAACATCATCTTAAAATTACAGAGCCGATGAACCGGTAATTTCATTCACGAGAAATCTCGGTGCGCGATTCGACGTGCGCGAATCGTCGGAACGAAGCTAAACTCTTGGGAGGGGCTTCAATATTTATAGTACACGCCGCTGCGATATATTTTGCTGTGCACTGTCGGGCCTTGATCGCAGCGAAACAATTCTCGGTTCCGAAGTGAGTTACGAGGGACGAATCGTTGTCAGCTCCGATGTGTCTACGGCGTATAAAATTGGGGGCATCAGCGAGACAGCTCGGTTTCTCGTTGACGACTGACGAGACACCACAGTTTGTTTTACGGTCCGAGGGCGTGGCCCTATTGTTAATCACATTGTTCGGGGGCTCTCACGGCTCCGCCGCCGTACACAGCTTCACCCTCGCGTGTCCCGTGCATACGTGTAATAAACATAGTGGACTGTGTCGGAGGAGCGTTTAAAGGCCCGCTGCTCAATGGGATCGCGGGGCTTTGCTTCTGGCTCTGGCGGTCATCGGCACAGCGGTGCATGTGATGCGAAACAGAACTGCATCCAGCCTCCGGCGAACGGCGACTGAGACCGCGGAACTCGCGTTCGCGAAAGCTCGTTTGCGATCTAGCGGACATTCGAGTTTCCAGCTAAAGCCAGCATCGGATCCGGAGGGACCACATTGCCCGAGGAATTGGTGCGGCTCTTCACGAGCCGCGAAAATCTCTTTCGTATCCGGGTGTCCTGCTGCTTCGGTCGGAGCTTGGATTTTTATTGCGCTGGAGAACGGCTGTGAGGGCGAGGGAGAGGCCGCAATTTTTCCAATCGGCTTTTTCTCGATGGTACTTTTTTTTTTGCGAAAATGAATCCTAAACCCTTTTGGCTCAAATTTGATGTTTTCTTGAATAACATACACATCATTTAAAAAGTTCATAACATTTTTCGTTAACGACTGCGTTGCTTCCCTTGACGAACGATCCTAATGGAGCCGCTATTTATTGATTTGATGAAACAGAAAAAAGCCTGACGATCAAATCGCACATCGTGGTCGATAAAATGTAATCACAATCAATCGCCTCTTTGTTATAACTTTTTGAGACGCATAAAATGTTAAACACCGTAAATTACCACACCAATAAAGATTCGATACTTTGAATTATCAATGTAATAATCTTTTCGCGATTTAATCCTCGAATTTTAAATAAAAAATAGAACAGAAAGAAAAGAAGTGACGATCCCATCTCACATTGTGGTCGACCACTATTTTTTAAAAGCGCGAACGCTCGAGGGAATACAGGTGGACGTGGGTCTGCGGGATTGACATGGATCTCCGCGACTTCCTTCCATTCTCCCGTTCACGGGGGAAAGTTTTTCATACGCGAGTTACCATCGGACAAACAACGTGGCTCATGCATATACCTGCATGTATACTGATTGATATAAATACATACCCGCGGACGTAATTATAGGTCCACGAATCGAGAAACGAGACTAAAACGCGCTCTCGAGTGGCGTTTCGCGAAAAAGGAGATCGGGAACGTACGAACAGAGGCAAGCTCTCGATATTCTGCGGTAGCGAGCTGGCCTGCGTCTCGAACGCTATCGGCGGACTCGCTGAAAAATAAACAGGGAGGGGGGGGGGGGGGGGGGGGCAACGCGAATGCAGAAGCTTGCCACTTATTTCTTCGACATGTACGAGAACCGCGGCGGCTAATCTCCTCGGATAATACACAATCTCGAGACGCGTCCTCGAACAACCGTTCGCCCTACCTCGCCTGTCGCCACGAGCATTGTAGTATTTTTTACCGGCAGAGTTATCGCACGCTCGACTGTAAGCAACATGTGACACACTATGCATGATTTGCGACGGTAAAAACGTCAATGTCTCGCGTTTCATAATGTAAACGTTTTTGGAAATTTGTTGTGAAACTTACTTCGAACCTCGCATACCATTCAATATTCTCAGTGTATTTATATAAATAATAACAAATATTATATTTATATAAGTGTGTAGCTGCATACACTGTAAAAAAATTTTGTTTGAAAATTAATGAACCGTCTTGAAAGCTTTTTTACATAAACCGTTTCTGAAATTTCAAACACACGTGCGTTGCAATTTGACAGTTAAATTTGTATTTTTCATGAACATTTTTGTAAATTTCAACCAAAAGATTTGTAATTTTAATATCTGGTTTTTTTATTTTGCAAGCAAAGGACATTAACGTTTAATTAATATGAGTAATGTTAGCAAATTTCATGTTCCAGTACGTTAAATTTACAATTTCTTTTTACAGCGCAGTTGACTACAATATCTATCTGGGTAAATGACTCCCGGCAATATTACGGGTACGTAAAAAAAAGTCGAACAATCCTCATCGCGGATTGGCATTGGACAGATAGCGGACGAGACGAAGCGGCCGGCTGTCCCGCAAAGCGATATTGCGGACATCTGCCCCAGCGATCGACACTCCATGAGCGTAAAATTTTACGTCCAAAGCTCGCTCACCCGTTCGACGGTGTCTCCATTTATATATATACACATCAAATATATATATATTTCGCTCGTTCATTTTTTTTGTCGGCTGTTTCACCAGGCGGTCGTAAGACTCGATCGACGTACAAAGGCAATGGTCGTCATTTTTATTATGCATTATAAATACACGTACCACTTGGACGAGAATGAAGAGTCGTATCGACATGCGAATGCTACCGCACGGTAGTGAACCGGGAATCGGTGTCACACAGTATGTCATAATCGCGAGCTCAAACGCTCGACCGCACGAATATATTTAAAAATGTTAAACGTTAAAAGCCGCGATTTATCGAGGCTCGAGTGATTCGTCAGAATTCTCGTGACCACACATTATGCACCGTGTACAGTTACGCTCGTCGATGGTTGAGAAAAAGAGGGGCGTATGAGACGCAGTTTTGGGTGCAAAAGGACGTGACTTACGCCCTTCCGTTTCGCGGCGGACGATTATTGTGTATCGTACCGTGCAGGGTGGAACGCCCGCACGATACCGAAACTATGTCGGAAGCCTGGCCGTGCATGATCTTTTTCCGCTCAGCGAATTATCGCCCGGACAGGCGGCGAACACGAACCAACCATTAGCCTCCTTCGGGTTCGACGCGAGGACCCCCTGGCTCGTGCGCACCGGTGGGTCCCAAGTTTTACACGAAAAATTCTTCCCCGCAGCTTCGTTTCATCTGACATATCGTCCGGATAACTATATTATAACTGTACCGATTTGTTGGGGCGGCAACGAAAGATTACCAAGTCGAATGAGAGGTGAATTTACGAAATTGGTTGAATATCGATGTTTGACTTTCCAATAATTATAGTAATGTGAGAACATTTTTTTTTTACATGTGCGTGAGAGTTTTCAATCGTCGGGATTAATCGATGGTTTTGTTTTCGTTTATATAGTTATCGTCGAGATAATTATGTTATAGATGTAACGATTTGTTAAGGCGGTACCGGAATGTCGAATGACAGTAAAATTAGAAAAATGTTTAAAAATTTCGGCGGCAGGAAAAGCGGGTGTAAAAGATCACTGTTCCTCATACTTATACTCATTCCCTCTTGTAATCCCAGGCGCTGAGGCGCGAGAGCATCCTCGCGGGTTGGAATCTCCTCTCATGAAGTTTGTAAAAGAAACGAAGCGAGGCATTCGCCCCGCGAATTACTCGGCCATTCTTCTCGCCCGCTGTCCGCTTGTCCGCCCTCTCTCGCAATCTTTCTTCGCGATCGGGCCGATCTCCGCGGATGGCAAGCACGAAGGGCCCGGTGAGAGGCTTTCATCGGGCAATCCCCGGGATTTCGTTCCTCGAACGAGACGGCCAGCGTCGGCGAGCCGGGCTCGACCGGGGGAATAATAGTTTTCCTTGATCTTTCTCTCAATGGCGAACGACGGGGACGAATGAATAAGCTCTTACGTACATCGACCCAGAGGAACATCGTCAACCCCGAGAAACCGGCGGGGAAGAGATTGCGATCGAGTCACGCAAAGGCGCGCCGACTTCAACGTTATCTCGGTACGTGACGGGCGTAGCTTTGCCGAGTCAACAGGAAATTGAAGCACATACACTTAATTTCCGTACCGCGCGAGGGGACTAATCGATGAAACATCGCTCAAATTTCAACCCTTCGATCTCTGTGAAAAAAAAAAAAAAAAAAAAAAAAAATGAAACAAGTGAAAAAGAAATTTAAAATGAATTTAAAAAAACGTTCAAGAAAATGAAATGAAAAATTAATTTCTTAAATCGAAATTTATGAAAAATCTAAAATTAGAAAGTTAAATTCATAAATGCACAATATTTCAGAAATTGAAATATTCTTAAAATTCGATGAGTTTTATTTAATATATGTTTTTTTATTTCATTTAATCTTCAATTTGATTAATCAATTTTACTGAGTGAAAAAGTGTTGTGCGCAATAAATTAAAAATGTATGAAATATTAGGAATAAAAAATCAAATTCATACATCTATATCTGTCTATCTATCTAAAATCAAATTCGTAAGATTTTCGAAATTGTTACATTTAATAAAAAAAATGAATTTTATTTTATTTTTAGAATTTAATATAAATTTTTAGAATTAATTAGTTCATTATTATTAATGTAATTTAATTTAGAATTGAATTAATAAAAAATGTTGAACAAGAGATTATGCGCCGCTGCTGCGAGGTGTGACGATGGGCTCTCTAGAGTAACATCACTTAGAACCGCGTATCGCGAGGCCGGGACGAAAAATTCCGAGTCTGGAAGGACGGGGAATCTTCCGAACGAAGAGAACGAGAAACGGCCGGAGGAAATGGTGGATAGCGAAGAAAGCACGCGCTGAATTCGCCGCGACATTTATCTTTCCCTTCCCCCGCGCGCGAAACTCCGATAGAATAAGCATGGGGCCGGCCGGTCGCGTGCGTGCGTGCGTCTCCGGACGCTGCGGCGCTGCAACCGCACAGTGCATGTACACAGGCGCACGGTGTATCTGCATCTCCGACGCCTCTAAACTGTCAAGGTCTCTCGGTGCTCCGGGGCGCTCGCCTCCGGGCTCCCGAGTGAATGAACGGCCCCGCCGGCATCGGCATTGCTCTCGCCGAGCCGCCTTTGGTATCGGCCAGCAGCAGCGGCGGCTTCACGCTTATTCGTATTCCCCGGTCGTCCCGCACTCTCCCCCGGCTCGCTCGTACGCTACTGCATACGCACCGTGCAGATGCACGGATCCTCCGCAGCAGCCGGCCAACCCTCCCTCCTCACCGAGAAATTGTACAGTGCAACGCATCTTGGAACAAGATTTTTGAGAAAAGATTTTATCCCCTTACTCCGTACGATAACGCAGACCGCCGTTAGGGCGACACGATTTTTTTTTTCTACTACCTGGCTGCAGATTTGTGAACCAAAGTAACTTTTGTTAGAAGTTCCAACGAATTTTCTTTATTTTTAGGTTTTTCGTGATTTTTTTTTTACTTTGGTTCTTCGTAGAGGAAGCTTTGTCGGTAAAGGATAATAATTGGATTTTAATTAATTAATTTTCGTTCCGAAGAACGAAATTAATTTAAATTTAATGAAACCTAATCGTTAATCGAAGTTTCTAAATTTTTTTTCTTACTGCCGATCTCAATTCTTATCTTTCTTCGCGTACTCTCGAAGCAATATGAGATTCCCCGGTCGGTATCGAAAACTGCAATGGTGCTTGATCGCGGATCTCCGAAAGCGATTATGTGCGGTAAGTTCGACCAGAAACAATTTTTAAATTTCTTTGAAGAAGAAGTCAGCGGCCTTTGTGACATAAGCAGTTACGGGAGATATGTTGAATAAAATTATTTTTTTCGTAAATTTGTTAATAACGTTTTGGAATTATTATTATTAAAAATGAATCTTTTCAGCACCTTTAATATGATTTATTTTTTTTATCTCCGAATGCCGTTCATTAGAGTTTCTTGTTACCGACTGAGTCTGCTTCACCTCGCCTTGAGTGAGATGCGAGAGATTACACTGTATATACGTGCATATGATGAAGAGTATCAATTACCGCGGAGAGGCAAAGGGGTGAGTCTCTTACGGAGCGAACGAGATGTGTCTGTGGGCACGATACCGTTCGAGACCTCTTGGCTTTTGTTGAACCGTTCTGGGTTAGTTGAATTTTTATTTTCCTTCTCATTTCCTTTTTCTTATTTGCGGTCCCTAGCAGCTCTTTACACTGCAAAATGTGTATACCGTGTCGTAGCCTTATATATTAATAGCCCGTAGATTACCGCGAGCGCGAAGGAGCCGCGAATGGCTTTTGCCAGTCGAGCGGCGTAGGTCGGGACCGATAAAAGCCGTTCCCGACAACTAATTCTGGGACATCATTGACGCCGATCGGAAATTATATATTACACGGGCGTCAAGATTTTTCATTCGGACTTTTCATCACATTCTATATCGCGCAGTCACGAAGACGTGATATTAAAGTTTAGCAGATTAACACCGGTATTGAACCCTCTCACCCGAAGCTAAACGATCGAAGGTTCAACGACGAGATAAAAGGAATCGCACTTTTTTACCCCTCGCGATTGAAACGAGGGCCGTTAGGTGTTCGATCTTCTCATCGCGTTAACCCTTTATGGGTCTCTGAGAACTGGATTTTCAAATGGTCTCTACCGCGAACTCCCAACCACAAATTGTTTGTTGGTCACTCTTGAGAGCAAAGATTGTCTCGGGGTTATAAATAGACTTTAACTGCGAGTAGGATCTTTGTCCTGTTTCTAAAAAGTAGTAGTAGTAATAGTACATTACGATACTAGTGCGATAAAACTTTTGCTGACGAGTGTGAGTTTGGAGCACGAGCCGAAGGCGAGTGCTGCAATCACACGAGTTCAAAAAAGATTTTCGCTCGAGTATCGTACCTGATTTTACTTCACGAGGTGAAAATTAGGGTTTTGTGCAAGCGAACCGTGCGGAAAACTGACATTTTTGCACCGAGTGTAATGCCATTTTAACGTTACAATGTAATCAGTGTAATGTCGAGTGTAAAGTACTATTTCAACGTTACAATGCCTTAGAGTGCTTCAGGGCCAATCGGCCATTGACCGAAGTCCTTCAGCCTTGTTTGTAGAAATTATAGCATATTAAACAAAAAAAAATGTTTAGAGTAATAAAATTAAAATAAAGAATGATCGTATACGATTCATATATACAATTCTATGTGAATTGTATATGTATTGTAATATCATCATGTATGAATTACATACGAATTTAGCCCATGCCAACATGTGACGAAACTGTCTTTCTCTCACTGCGCCAAAGTCAGAAACAAAAATTGATCTTATAACTTCGCTTCACTCTCTATTATTTTATTTTTAAACCGTTTGGTGCGAAGAAATTCGCTTTAGCGCACGAGACTCCCATTTTCCGCATACAATCCACTTGCTCCGAAACGACCCCCTCACGGCAAAAGAATTTTGTGTTTTTAATTTTTTTAACTCACCGGAAGCGATATCGTGGGCGGTGCAATTTGTGTAATAAAATAACGATTGTGAACGTTCGGCGCGCATGCCGCTCCGCCACATTTACATTTAATCTATCCGGGACAATTTATAGATCGATGCATGCTGATACATCGTATTCGTTCGTGAATAGAGTCCCTTGTCGAGAGACGGGGCCCTCGCGATGAATTCGCTGTAATTGCGCGTGTTGCGTCGCCTGTTCCATCGAAGGTCTGTCGATTCGCTGTACACTCGCGATACACGTTTCTGCTCTCGATGTACGTCAGCTCTCTTCACCGAGCATCCCAGAAACATCCGCACGCAAAGTATACGCGAATCGACGGCTGAGAATCAAAAGGGCGTAATCCGCACACTTTACCATTTCAATTGAGCCCTTTTGATTCTCGGAAAATCGTGTGGCCGAGACATTTACCTAAATGACTCCGCAGCCTGTACAAGAGCTTACAATTTATATCGTAACTTGCACACCGGCCGCACTTGCCGAGATTGATTTTTTTTCCGCCTCTCTCGTCGATCGAACAAAATATACGAAGATAAGGTAAACGCTGTTTCTACTTCGGTCGCCGCGCTATAGAGCAGTCGTTCTATTCTATTTTTTAATTTTGCTATTTTTTTTTTTTTTTTGGTCGGCACATTTGCCTAAATGGCCCTCCGCAGCCTTTACAAGAGCTTATTTATGAATATATAGATTGATTTTTTCAGCCTCTCTCGTCGATCAAACAAAATATACAAAAATAAGGTAAACGCTGTTTTTACTTCGGTCGCCGCGCTATAGAGCAGTCGTTTTATTTTATTTTGTAATTTTTCTTTTCTCTTTTTTTTTTTTGGTCGGCACATTTGCCTATAACACACCAAGGAATATACATAATTTTATGTAAATACAATCTTGGAGCGCGATATATGTGGAAGCGTGCAAGCCATCACGGCACCCTATTTCGCCGCCGCCGTTGCGCCGATAAACGTACGAAAGTGTACTTGACGAGGCCGCGAACGCATCAGTACGTGTAGATATATACGTATAGATGTATGTAACGCGTGAGAGCGATCGCAAGGGCGTATTTACCGTGAAAAAAGTTTGAATATACGCCCTTTTAATTTTTGATGTACGAGAAGTGTGCGTGATACACACATGCGCTGTGCGCATGCGCGAACGCTAACACACTGTGCGCAAATCGCGCAAAGTACAGAGTACCTCTCGGTCTTTCGGTACACACTCGTTGGATAACTCACAGCAACCGCACGACAGGTGTGTGAACCCGTTCCTCGCGTTATTCTCCTGCCTCGCGCCTTTTCTTCGAGCATTTCTGCATTATTTCGCTTACCTCGTGCCAGACCCGCGAGTCAATAGACGCGAAAAAAAACGCCTGAACGTTTTGTTTCTTTTTATTGTTATTCGACAAAAAAAAGAAACGACCTCGAAATTGTCTGAAAAGTTTTTAGTTAAAATGTTTTGTGAAACTGAAAACTTAAAACTAAAAATTTCATACACGGCAAAAAACTTAATAAAAAATAGCGTGCGCGGGAAAAATATTCGTAGATGACATTTTTCAGCGTTTCTGCATTAATTCGATCCCCTCGCGACAGACCGTGAGTCAATAGTCGCGAAAAACCCGCCGTAAAGTATTTTTCTCATTAAAAAAGTCGACCTTAATATTATCTGAAAAGTTTACAGTTAAAAAATGAAAAGAGGAAATTTCGCATTCAGCGAACAGATTTGCGTGGGCAAGAAAAAAAAATGTGAATGTAACATTTTTCAGCTATATCGTTTCTGCCAATGGAAATTTTTCAATCGACTTCGGAAGTATCCATCAGGTCTATTTTTCCTTCACAATTCTTCCGCATTAAAATTTTTCTCGTAATTCCACGAAATTGTTATGTGCATGCAAATCGCTCGGATTGCTCAGCGATGAAGTAAATGCACGGCCCTCATTGGTTTTTAATTGGGTTCGGCATTCATTTTTTTTTTTTTTGTTTTTTTCAATTTCCGATCACCATCATCTACGATCAGGATGATTGCACGATGATTAAATCCATCGCTGCCGTGCAAGCCTATCTGCGGGATGTTCCGAGTTATTCCGTGATATGTACATTCGGCGTGAATGTTTGTTTTGCCAGCAATCTCCGATCCTCCCGAATCCTGACGCACCAGCGAAATTCCCTATGCACACTTATCATCATATTAAAAAAAAAAGTCTCCCTCGCCTGAAGCTCACGATGAGATATGAAGTCCGAGGGAGTATGATAAAACATTGGGACAAGCGACGACGTGTAACGGGGTGCAATTAGTAGCCGGGTACGAAACATATCGTTGGAATTTTATTGCCCCGCCAACCCTGACGGAGGACAAAAAAAAGGAAGGAAGGAAGGAAGTAAGAGGCAAGAAAGTGTGCATGTGTTGTGAGCTTGTATCTCTCGCGGTGCGGCGACGAGCACCGAGAACATCGTCGCCACACATACGCCTTACACAGGCCGAGGCACGAGACCCGAGAGAGAATCGAGCTAGAACGATGGTGCGTAACGAAGCGATCGAAACTAAACGAGCACTGGATAACGTTTTAATTTCTTTTTCTTCCTTTTTTATTTTCTCTTCTATTTTTGTCGTTAACCCGTGTAACTACGCGAGGTAGCTATAATCGGTGCGTGTATTCTACCGCGGTATGTAATAACTTCTAATCACCGAACATTAATCAGCGAAGCATGTAAACACATTATACGACTATCATGAGCGGTGGGGTTTTTCGTTATCTCGGCGCTGCTTCACTCGGCACATTCCGATTGTCGTGCGAGTACGTGTGTGCGCCACCAAATCGCCAAGTTTAGTTCGATAGCGTACACCTACTCGATCGAGTAAATTATGCGTCTGACTTACCCCGCGCCCGGCGCGGTCCTTGGACACTTCCGCGCGCCGCAACGTCCTTCGTCTCGATCTTCCGGTCTTTCTCCACTTTGAGGCTCGTCTGGATCTCGCGAGGAATCCATGGCGAATCGTCCATTGGAGACGATGAACATCCTGTAAAATCAATTGGAAAGAGCCGGTTGTTTCTTATTTCTTGGTTCATTTGAAATTACATTGGGAAATTACATGGGGAAAAAATTAATCGAGGGATTAGAAAGTTGAGGAGGGTCGAAGAATTTCTCAAACTTTTCTTCGAGATGGTCTTGTCGAATTGTAGACTAGTGCGGATTGTTTATTCCTTAGAATGTAATTTTTGTTTTTCACGAAACATTTTTTTACATGATAAAAGTCGTGCGAAATGAATAGGAAAGGTTCGGTTATTTCGTGGTTGACTTGAAATTACATGGGAGGAAAATTAATCGGAGAATTAGAAAGTTGAAGAGGATCGAAGAATTTTTAATTTTTCTTTGAGCCGGGCTTGTCAAATAATTGCTACGAATCATCAACCGATTTTATGCTGGACGAAAAAAATTGGGAATTGCATACTAGTGCGCATTATTTATTCCGTACAATGCAATTTTTTATTTGTTTTTTTTTTGTATGAAAACTACTTTGGGATAGCGTCGGTGTGTAATAAGAATTATTTTTTATTCAGGCCGGCAAAGTATCGGCCAGTCTGGCAGATCGACAACTCATTAGAAAATGATTTTACTTTCGATCGATTTCGGTTATTTTTTTCTATACAGTGATAAACAGGCTCGGAAAGTTTTGACGGTTCGATTTTCGACAAATTCGATTATAGAAATTGTTTCACTCTGTCGATCATTTTGGTAAGAAATTTCGGCTGATAGCTAAGCAATTTTCCCGAAAATGCTGAAATATTTTTTGGAAAATTCTTTTTGAAAACACATGTTTTGTCGAAAATCTCAAAAATCGTTCTTCCTCCATCGGTATGCGAAAATAACATTGTGTCACTTCATATCTCGAAAGATCGTGTAAGATTGACGCTAATTTCTCGAAAATATAAGATCATCGGTAAATCGATTCTCGATATATATAAAACGCGCAAGGGATAAAAAAAACTGTAGATACCACTCCGATTTTAAGTGCTCACCAATTAATCACATACAGACGATTCCTCATCGGGATCTTCCCTTGTCCAATGTAGTCAGCTGAGCAAGTGCGCACGTTAAGCATCGCAGCTTCTTCGTCGTCGGCGCATCGTCGTGTTTCTATTCACCGCCGATTTTTCGATATCCTCGCGAGCGCCTAAGGCAACAAAGGTCATCCACCGATTAACTTCCCCGAAATTTCTCGTCCCATTTTATTTCCCCGCGCACTGCACGTGTGTGACAAAATTGGTTAATTCCTTTAAAAGGTGCGATTCGATCGAACTCTTTTTCCCGCTTACTCGCAATTTCGAGCCTGATTAAACTTTACCGTGATTAGTTTTTTTTCACTCGAGCAGGCTCTAAGGTGAGCAAATTTAAAGTGCACTTTAACGCAAACTGCACGCGAGAAATAAAAATTAAACTGAACTCGGATGTCGATTCAAACTAAAAATCCACCGTGCATAATTCGGATACGTTTATATATGTGTATATCTAAATATATATAACTTCCTCAAAATTTGGTCATTCGTTTTATTCGCCGACTGCACGCGACTAAAAAAAATTCGTCCTTAATTCATTTAACTCGATCGATCGATTGAATGTTCTCTCCAACTTACTCGGAATATCGAGCCTTATTAAACTTTACCGTGATCGGCTTTATTTTCACTCAGGCAAGCTCTGAGGCGAAAAAATTTCAAGTGCACTTTAACGCAAACTGAACGCCGACTCGTATGTTGGCCCAAACTATAAAACCACCATGCATAATTTCAATACGTTCATATATGTATATATATCTGTCATATACTAAAATACTATACAGCATACGAATATGATTGATTATAGTTCTGCGGGCAAAGTCGTGAGTGACAGATGAGAAAAAAAAAATAAGAACGTTCGAGTGGAAACATTCTTCGGACTCTGACATTGAGCAGCAAAAAAAAAAAACATTGCATTGGACACACACACACCCCCCGCGACTGACAGATCGAAACACAATCCGTCAGTTCCCCTAATTTTACACACGTACCGTCCAGCATGCCTGTGCTATCTTAGTCTCGCCCGAAGCTTGTCGGCTATGCTTTAATGTCAACTATCGCGATAATCGAACGCCAAAAAAAAACACACTAATCGGAGCTCGTCAGCGAACGTCGAAAAAATAACATAATTCGTCCGAGTATGCGACGAAGCTCAAAAAACATCACTGCTTCACGCCATACACGAACCCGTCTTCAATACCAACTCACAAAAATTGTATCTAAAAAAAAAAATAATTGAATTTGATGTTTTTTCTTTTCTTTCAATTTTTTAATAATAATTCCTCGAGTC
The DNA here is from genome assembly GCA_933228735.2 of Amblyteles armatorius. Taxonomy (NCBI): domain Eukaryota; kingdom Metazoa; phylum Arthropoda; class Insecta; order Hymenoptera; family Ichneumonidae; genus Amblyteles; species Amblyteles armatorius. The sequence continues at coordinate 21,566,009 of OW121688.1, forward strand.
TCGCGAATTTGTTATCGAATACTAGGTGTTTGGCCGAGCACGTGTCGGGCAGATAGCGCGGGCACGGAGGATGCGATAGGACGCACGCGAAGTGAGTGAGAGAAGAGCGACGGAGGCCCACTTCGCGCACCGATCCGGCCACGAAGGCTACCGCAACGAGAATGATAGTGGTTAGGCGTGGGAGAGCGGGGAAATATATAGAGACGTCGGTTAAGACGCGGCTGGGCCAGGAGGTGGAATCCATCGAAGCTTCCCCCTCGTTCGACTGGAGCCCCTGCCTCGGCACGACCGCCGTGCGCATCCATGTCCGTGTACTCGTTACATGCCGCTTCGTTGTGACGGTATGCATGGCCAGATGTGAATTGCGGCCCGAAATGTTCCGAAACACGCGCTCTCGCGCGCGCGCGCCGATCCGATGATGCATCGATCCATCGATCCGCACCGTCCTCGATTATCGGCGCTTCCGCAATTCTACTTCCCGGCGGAAACTGCAAAAGTTAATAACAATTGTCGATTAGAGAATGTAAAGATCGTATCCGCACAAGCTTTACGAGTTAATGTGTGTGGCCAAAAAGAAGAAGTTGAAAACATGGAAATTTTTACGGACCTCATATTTTTAGTTTCATGGTTGTGCCGCCCTATTGATAGCTATGCTCCGTTTGATATAGATTTTTCATAAAAACTAATTATATCTATTACATTCCATTGAATTTTTACAGAAATTGTGAGGGTCGAGTTTTTTACCTTTCGAGACCGTTCGAGACGGAATACCTCGACACAATTCCCAAGAACAATTATCTTTCACGAAAACTGATATTTCGACGTTTAGTAACAATTAGAAGATATTGTGAACAAAAAAATGTCCCGCTGATCCTTTGAGAACGATTTTTACGAGCTTCGGTCCGCTCCCCTTTTCATCCCAAGTTCACGTGTTCCTCTGTTGGCCGTTTCCTCCTCTATTGGTCGATTCACGAAAGAAAGTTACTGTGAGCATCCCATGCATCCGACGATCCGATTCTTCTCTAAGCCCGAAAAAGAATTCCGCGTGCATGTCGAATCTGCATCTCGTTCCGATGTAAACGATACTCTTTCTTCCTTATATAATATACATATATAAATTTTTTTTTACGACCTCGGAGTCATTGGGGCTTCAGGTTGCCGAGCGTACGGTCCGTCGATGAAAACACCACGAACCCTCGGCCGAGCACGTTCCCTTACCGTTGTCGTTGACGTTTTTAGTGCCGGGGCGCCGTGCTCGGAGTGGAAGCGCCGCCGCTGAAAAAAAAAAAAAAAACTCATCAACTCCGATGTGGGCAAAGCCGCCCACATGTCGCGTACGTAATACTAGTAGAAAGGAAAGGAATCGAGAACCACGTACTCATGAATCCCGAGGCGGAAGATCTAGCCGCAGCATTAACGAATTCATTATAAAATACGTTAATTGTAAAGAAACTTTGCGGATCCGAATATTTTACTTTTTTTTGAGATTAACTCGCGAACGAATATTCAGGCCACGAACTTCACAGCCATTTCATTTAACATTTTTAAAGAAAAAGCATATATATTTGTTTGTACTTATGGTTTTATCGTATAGTTATAACTACTATATTCTTTCAAATTTATAGCCGTTTATAATCCGTTAAATTGTATTGTTATTTTTATTATATTGGGAGCTTCTGTTCGCTAGTTTTCGATTATTGTAATCTTTGTGATATACGCAGGCTCACGATTTCCGTCATCAATATTGTTTGCAATGTACTTTTATCATTGTGTAAAAGGAAAAATGCCTTGAATAAATAAAATTAAATAAAATTCAATTCGACTCGTTTAAAGATTCATAAAATCAGACATTGGCTGGGCTTGTTTGAATTAACTTTATGTATAAACGGAATCATGCGAAAAAGGAGACGCAGACCAAAGTATAGAACTTTCGATGTAGATATGAGATCGTGAATTCGGCCGGATGGGTGAGGAACCTCGACCTCGCGCCCGTTTGCGCACACCGAGTTTATATCGTCAACTGTCGCTGTCACTTGACAAGGCACGGGATGTGCCTTTTCCGTTGTAAGAGAGCGAGCATGGAGTTCGGCCCGGGCCGCACCCAATCCATACAACTCAAACACGCGTATACACAGACACACACATATACATATATACATAAATACTTAACGTGTAACAACACATCGGCGTTCTATCGGGGCGTCGAATCGCTCCGTCAATAAAAATCGCGGTCAGATGCACCGGAAAATGTGCGCAGACACTTTGATTCGAGGCCCGTAGAATAGAGGATATAATGATGAGGATATAATACAAAAGGTCGGGTCCGACGGGTCATGCCATGTGTCGTTGTTGTTGCACCGAATCGGTCGGTTCCAGTGACACATATTGCTTTGCAATATGAGAGAATGTTTCATAGGAACGTGTCCTGGTCGAGGGTAGCGTGCATCCCTCGGTCGGTACATTGACACGTCGTCGTAAGTTTTCTCGCCCGCCTGGCCTCTTTCCTGTCGTTGTATCAAGCGGAAAGGTAAACACACTGGCGGGTAGAACGATGGAGGCTTTTGGCCGCAGTGAGAAAAACCCCTCTATCCGCCCGCTAGGCTCCCGTGGCTCTTTGTCGAGAACGGACCGATAGGTTTGGTCGCCGAGCCGTTTGCATTCGTATATAATAGCCCAACTCGGTCGTTTGCTTTAGGAAATTCGAGGCGCACGAGAGGCGAGAGAATAAATCTGTCGTTTCTTTCGACGTTTGCAGTGTAACAGCCCAGGTGCCTCGAGGAGGGCTTGTTTGCTCGTCGCATATACAATACAAAAGAACTGCGTTATTCGGCGAGCCTCTAATGGATACCCATTATTAAGGAACTTTGAACGCTAGTCACACTAGTCAAATGGGTCATATATTTTTTAAGTCATTTACACAAAATTTTAGGCATCTATTGACTGTGGTAAATGGTTATTTTCATTACAGGAGGTGTCCTTAATGTAGAAAAACATTGATTGCAATTAATGCAATTAAGAATACGGATTATTCTTAAAAAAAAAAAAACTGAACGGATTTGTGGATTTACGGTTTCGTAAATTACCACGAACCAGTTAATATTTCAGCAAGTCAATATTTGCTTCAAGATTCGCCGTCTAGATATTCGATAGTATTTTTCGTTAAAAAATTACAGCTGTTTGTTCATAAAGGAATTCCGTCAATGGATAAACTAAAGGCTGTCAATTTTAACGGAAAATACTGTCGAATACCTAGAAGGTGAATTCTTAGAGCATCTTTCAAGGAAGGTAATGAGCCATAATAGATAAAAATCGAGTAAACATTACGGATTATTCTTTGAACAGAACGAATATATACAAACCAGTTAATATTATTGCTGTTCCACAGCTATTAATGTTCTTCTAGGTTAAGTTGAGTTGAAACATGTACCACGTGACACATGTGTGCAAAAAAAATAGCTGCGTTTTCTAATCAATGCCGTGTAAAGATGGTAGAAATTTGGGTTAAAAGCGAAGTTCCAGCGGACGTCGTATTGACACAGCTAATACTTTGCTTTTTCGCGAAATGTCTACCATCTCTAAATGCCATTTGTTACAGTTTTAGTTACCGACTGAGTCTGTTTCACCTCGCCTTAAGGACATCTGCTGTAATACAAATAACCACTATATCCACTACCACTAAACACTGTATCACTATACTATGGCCACTATAATCAACAGAGGCGTAAAAGTTTGTATAAACGACTTTAAAAAAGTAGCATTCATTTGACTGGTGTGAAGCGCTCCAACCTCCCTAAGGCGACGTGAAATATTCCCAGATAGACAAGCACCATGAAAAGTAGTATTAATGGCGCGATTTTTGCCGACGATGTGCCGACATGAGCGGCACATGTCGCAATTATTGCGGCAACTGCTACTCTCTTCGCGCCGCTTGTCTGTCAGGGTTATTTTGCTGCCAGTAACAATAACTCTACTAAACGCCATTTTGAGACCGAAGTTGGCCGAGGAAAAGAGAATTGTTTTTCCCTGGGAAATTTTTTTTTTTCTGCTGGACCTTCCTGTTTTACCGACAGAACGAGGTGATTTCGTGGAATCGACTTGACCTAATTAATATGCTACGTCTGTGCTACAAATTTTCCAGGACTGTGATACTAGCCACGAACGCTTCGACGTGCACTTGTGTTTCGGTTAAAATCGTCCGAAACACGAAGAAAATCGAATACAACAGATTGTCGCGAAAAACCAATGCATCTGCTCAAACTTTCAACATCATCGGTCTTACCACAAAATGGTCGAGCAAGAAATATGTAATTCGTCGTACAATCCGGTTACCCTGGCCCACGCACCAAACTTACCAAGCCGTTTGGCTCTGGCTCGCGAGTTTGATTATGCACATTTCGTTGATCCACGCGGGATCAATTTGGTTGCCCAATTAATCAAGCGGGGGTGCCCGCTGCGTGATCGATCCATCGCCGGCGAAGTACAGAGAGCGACCATCTCGATCGCGAGCTTTCAATACACTCCTATCGATACCGCTGCACCGCTCGATAATAAACAACAATTATTCATTGTTCGACGTTCCCTTCGGTATTCTTGATGCGAAAGTTATGCGCCGCCGCTTTCGTCCCCGGCGACTGCCGACGCCCGAACGTAATTCAACATCGAACGTAACCTCAAACAGCTAGACCCGTCGTAAATTCATCGACGTCCGGCAATCAATTTCGGATTCTCGATTTTCTTGCTTACACGCGCTGGACAACAATGCACGAGCTCGAACGCTTCGTATAATCTTAATGCGAAAAAAATATGTCTTCGCTCTTCATCTCGTCGATGCGCCTTCGCGAATCGCCGGACTGTCGATGGACGGACGGGGTGGAGGGGAGGGGGTTGCAAGCACCGAGAGACAAAAGGGTACGTACACACGCCGCAACAGAAACGCGTATACCATACGCACGAAACACCGTAATCGCTGGTTATTTTATCGTAAACGGTAATGCTCTCGCTCGGAGCCGTTCTACTTACTCGCATTATATTCCCTCGCGAAACCACAGGAGAGATTCCGCGCGCGAGCCTTCGTTGTCGTGACTCTTCGTACTCTCGGCTCGCCTCGTACCGAGCTATCATTTTCGTCGATCATTACGCAATTGTTTGGCAAATGAAATGCGTCCGTGCACGTCCGATCGCGTGGTATATGCGGCTCGATTCGAGTGGCCGGCCTCTTCTGAAATTGAGATTTATTGGAAAATCGAGAAAGCGTTATTTTCGAACGGCGAGAGAACGATACGGATAGCGCCTGCGGGCCACGGTTCTTCGCGTTCCCTGCACCGACTGCCAATAAGAGCGTCGGGTTTATCTAACGACTCGCTTCGACTACGTTAATCATTATCGGTACTCGAATTCATCCTGGATGGATGTGACCGGGTTGCGGCCGTTGCGGCCTATAATTGCGGAGGCTCTTGCTGAGCTGAGGCAGCGATGAATGAACCGGCCGGAAGACCGTTTCCGGCGATTCCAGCCTTAAACACACTTATATTATTTATTTATTAGGGTTACCTGCTACCGCTTCGTGCTGTCCCTTCTTTCGTAAGTTCGTCTCGGAAACTTATTTCAGTGACGAATGTTTGATCTCCTTAAAGATTAGAAAACGGGTGTACAATTACACGTGAAACTGAAATGGCGCAGCAAACAACAAATACTTCAAAGAGTTTGACCAAAAAGAATAAAGTAATCGTTAGTTTTGCGGAACACCTGAAGTTTTCAATTTTTATTAGAAACTGAAGGTTGAATGTTAATTAGAAGGAAGCGAGCGAAGGCCCTATTCCTATTATGCATCCACTGTCCGTATTGTTGACCACCGTAGTACTGACCGTCTACATTATCGAATGTTTGTGTCATACTTATCAAGGTCAAGGGCTCTGAAGCGGACCAATGTTATTATCATTATTGATAATAATTATTAATACTCATTATTATGAATAATTATTGTTAATAATCGTTATAATATTGGTTCGTTTCAGGGCCCCGGCAGCGTTGATAAATATTACACAAATAGAAATAATTTATTATTATTAAAAAAAAATTTCGACACAATCCGTTGAAAATCTTGATTTCATTGACCTCTTCCCAATTTTGATAAATTTTTCCGTGTCGCCGTACGCTTAACAACCATTGATATACGGAAATTGATGCAGCTAATGCGTACGCGACCAAGGTCTAGCTCCAACATCCCCTTATCGGTATTATCTGATAGCTTGGACAGTCGAGGCAATACGCCAGTGGCACATCCTGGCACCCACGTGCCGTTAGCCAACCATTTTTTTTTCACAATCGCTCTTTTAGACACGCTCTCGGCATAATTGTGTGCTATAATTAGTCGAGGCATGTGCACGGCCCTTTTCGCTCGCCTCGTGAGAGAACATCGGCCCCTCGTGTCGTTCATAAATTCGCCCGCACTCACGACGAATGATCGCACCGGCATTTACTACAGATTTACGTACGACGCTTTTGGCACACGGTAAAGCTCTACCGAAAACATAAGTAACGATCATGCCAACGAAGTGCGTTCCACGTCGAACGGTGTATTTATATAAATCACTGTTAAGCAGCCACCCATCTTCGTGTCCGCCTTTAAAAATGTCTTAGCCAATTGCACCATTATTAATATTATAATAATAATAATATTAATATTACTATTAGGGCGGAAGGACTCCGGTCATTAAAGATGACTTAACAACAACATAGAGAGATATATCGGAGATTGGATGGACCAACTGTTATTGTCAATAAATACCCTTTTACTACTACTATCATTACAACATTAAAATTATTATCATCATTGGTATAAAAATATTATAATTATATGATACGCAAATTTGAGCTCGTATGTATTTACCTTTAGTCGGTAAAGATTAACAAACATTTTGAAAGACGCTTCTTCTACGTGAAAAATTAATACCGTAATTTTTAACTTGCAAACAAAAATTTGAATTAAAAAAAAATATTTTTTGGCTTTGTTTCAGCAATATTGAGATGAAAAAAAAAAAAATTTTTACTGGAAATCAAGTATATATCGAACATGATGAATAACACATATATACACATAGCGGCCATAAGTTCTGTATGCCATATTACATCCTACACAGCACGGAAATATTTTTGAAACATCGAAAATATTTTACGATTATTAAGAAATATCGGTACCATTTTTTTTAACATCTTCAAAATATTTTTTGTCCGCTAATAAATCTTAGATTAAAATGTTTCCGAAATGTCTTTTAAACATTTCAGCGAAATGTCGAAGATTGCATCACCAGTTTAATTTGGACATACACAGCCGCACAAACACTAAAACTATCGCAGACATATTTCGGTGAAACGTAAAATAAAAAATGTTTCAAATTTTTTATCAATATGTTTCAGAAATTTTTCAGGCGTGTCGAAAGCTTAAGCATGTTTCTCAAATATTTGAGAAACGTTTCATTGGACATTTTTTATAAAATATCTCAAGAAATTTTCATTTTCATATATTTCAGAAATATTTCGTCAGATTTGAAAAATTGAAAATATTTCTAAAATGATTTAAAGCTATTGCGTGCTATATGAATTATTGCAAAACTCTATCGTCCATTACGTAGATAAGCGAAATTACATTAAGCTCTTTAGGGTAAGCATAACGAAAATTCCAATGCGACTGGACGAGCTCTACATGTAGAAATCTAGAAAAGTGCATTCTTTTTTTTCTTAAACCTGTATAAATAATACAAATTACGAGCCGAAAAATTCAGCTACGAAATATTTCTAAAACGATTTTAAATAAATATTGCGTGCAATATGGGATCCCGCGAATATACTTTCCTACCGCAGAGGACGTGTTGCACGAGTTCATCGAACACGATACATCACCGCTGTACGTACGTGAATTCGAGCTCGATGACGTACGGCGTACCGCAATGCGTAGGGTATTGGCAGTGTCAAGATTAATCTGGTCTTCCGTCACTGCGGGCATCACCTTAAGGAAGAGGGAGGAGTAAAGAGTGTCTGTTTCGTGTAATCCGTTCCCAAATCCGCGCCTGAAAATAGCTGCCGAACTACCCTCGTTAAACCGTCATACGCGCAAAACAGCGCTCGCCTCAGGGACCGAAAATTTTCGTCGCACCGTTACATTCGCCAAACGATAAGACCTTAAAAATAATCTGGGATCGACATTGCGCGCCCATCGGCAATGACTTGTGCGCCGCATCGGATATGCACCATGAATAATGTATACCCCTCTTACATAGTACAACATCGAATAGACAACTGATATTACGAGGAAACGATCGCGACCTTAACGCACCGTTTGTAACACGAAACTGGCTATTCCGTCGATAAATTCTTCATCTATGCTGAGGCGCCCGATCGCGCCGAGAGGCCACAAAGGATAAAACACCTTTTCGTGATTGCACGCTTATGGCATGTGAAATAGTGTCCAAATTATAGGTCGCACAGTGTGTAATTCGACGAAGCGTCCGAGGGGGCTTTCGGTCTGCAAAAAATAAAAAATAAAAAATAAGAAAAATTAAAGAAAATAAAAAGGCAATAAAGAAAAAAAAATAAACAGCGACAAGTATCGGAACAGACGGTGCGCCCACTTGTTTGTACGCGAAACGCCCATCGTGATCGAAGCACCGATGTGCGAGCGTTTCCTGAGCCACGCCACAGACCCGCGTTTTATAATGCAAACTACGCGGAAATTCCCGGCCTCCTGAAGTAAAGGAATGGGTTAATAGCCGGGAATGTCGCGACAAATGTACAATTGTCCGATCATAGCACGGGGATTTCTCCTTGGAGCGCCGAGCGAACCGAGTCACGGGAGATAGTTCTTGTACGGAACTTTCCCGATCGACCGGTCCCTGTATTGATGACATCGTTAGTCTTTTCACATTTTTTTTTTTTATCGACTGTCATACGAACGGGAAGTGGTTAGTTTTTTTTTCTTCGTTACTGGAGGCGCGCCATGGAAAGCACCGAGACGGATTCAAAGTGTGAAGTTACCTTTCTATTCGTAAACGTCTTACAAAGATAGATTTTTGTACGATCATAAATAGTACACAAATTGTACAGTCGAAGTTCGTTGGATTATGGGACCAAGAGTCCGAGCGTCTGCAAGCAAATTTGGGCCGCTTCCGCCTTGGCTTGCTTCTTGTTCGGACTGGCGACGGTCGGTTTGTACTCAATGCCGTTGACTTTCACCTGCAACAGGTATGCCGATCGTGAGGCTTGACAACAAAAAAAATTAATTTACTAAACCGATCCGCACACCGTCGAGACGTACTTTGAAGAGGAAGTTCTTCTTGTGGTCGGGACCACACTCGAAACACAATTCGTAGACCGGGGCGCCCAGTTTTCGCTTCGAGCAGTATTCTCCCAAAAGCGAAACCGGATGTTTACCTAATAAAATGTTGATAGTTTATTGGCAATTTTTTTTTTTAAATATGTACGAGGGTTGAAATTGAATTGATTTCACTCGGTGCGAAATTGCGGTGTTGCGTAAAATTGTCATTCTCATACCTTGCGAAATAAAATTTCCTTAACTCGTGTGATTGCACCACGGGCTGAAGGCGACTGCTGCAAACTCACACTCGTCAGAAAAAGTTTTATCGCACTAGTATCGTAAATTACGATTTCTCACGCTTTTTTACACGCTAGTGATTTTTTCGCGCGTTTTCGCCAATCGACAGGCATAATACATAATACATCCACGATACTAGTGTGATAATAGTAATCTACGATACTAGTGCGATACAATATTTTCTGACGAGTATTGCAATCACACGAGTTAAGGAAAAGTTTTACGCACGATTATCGTATCAAATTTTACTTCGCGTGCGTAAAACTGCAATTTTCGCGCCGGGTAAAGAAAAGTACTGTTTTCGAATATCTCCGATTCGCATTACCTTCGAGGGTCTTGATCATTGGCGCCACAGGCTTCTGAGCTTTGCCGGGTCTCTGACCTACGTCCTGATCGGACACGAGACCCCTCTTGTCGAGCTTCACTTCTAGTTGCAGCGGGACGAGAGTGCCTTCTTTGTTCTTCCCTAAACCTTCGCCCGGCCGCCAACCCATCTTCTGCAGTAACGCCATGCCCATTCCCCCGGAAACCGGTGCCGCAGTTACTAATTGGTCCTAAATAACGCATTAGGGTAATTTCAACATTAACAAAAAATGCAGTTCTTATATTCGTCTGTAGAGGAGGAAATAATTGAAAAATAAAAAAAGGCCGAGTTATTAAAGCTAACCATTTTTTTCTTAATATTCCGGAAATATTTAACCCTTTGACTTCTATAGGTTCATAGGTCATGTTGACCACTTTTCAACACTCGGTCACATTTGCTTTCATAATTTCTCATAATTTTACATTGTTCGCAAACAATTTTTTATTAAACAGAAAAAACCATTGCTGAATTTTGTATCGGAATTAAAATCGTAAAAAAAGTTTATCGAATTTTTGTATCCGTAGAATTTTACGTAAACGAAGACAGATGGCCGGATAAGATTAACTTGAGCCCGATTGGCAAATCATAAAACTGGATTTAACAAACGATCGAGTGAAAAGAGGAAAAATTAATTAAAAACGTAAAACAGAATGTATCGTAATCGAGGCTTTCTTATATGTGACTTCTCATTTAATATTGTGTCAGGATGAGAAATACTTACCGATGAAAATCATAAATCGGTCATCAGGCTGCCGGGGTCTCTTCAGTGATGTTATAGGTACATGTCTGTAACAAATCCTCAGGTGGATGCAGACCGATGCTAATTATCGCACCTCTTTCGTTTCGCGTTTTGAAGCACAGGCAACATGGTGGAGCTGACGATAATTAGCAATGATCTCACAGAAGTGCGTGGCCAATCGAAAGAAATTTTATACCGACAATGCTTGCTACGACAATTTAATCAGGCCACGCGGCTCCCATGTCCGCGCAGCCACAGAATCCACCTCCGTGCGAGAAGTGGTCTGTGCCTGCGTCACAGTCTCACCAAGACCAAGATCTTTTGGAGCGCGTATGGTCTTCACCGAGACTGTACCTGAAAACTTGTTACAGGCAATCACATTTACATTGACACTACTTGATTCGCGGATCCAAATGATTTCCTAATTGAACTTTCGACTTGACTTTTTCCAATTTTTTTTTTTTTTTTTTTAGATTGATGGGTCATCGAGTTTCCAAGAGATGACTGTCCCACTCACTGTCCCAGCCGATGTGAGACGGTAATTCACTATAGAAGAGTTAATAGAAATATATATATATATATATATATATATATATATACATTTTTTTACCGCAGGACAGAAATTAAAAGTAAACAGTCCATAAAAAATTAATTTGAAAAGCAACTGTTTAATGTTTAGAAAATATCATTTCTATCTGAGCGGTTAGAAATCGGACTGAAGAGGCCAGTGACTGGGACATTACCCATGTACGCGAGGAAAAAGTCGCGAGGAATTGTGTCGAAGCGCGTTGATGAAATATTGTCGAAGGTTTACCTTCCGTGCCCAGGCTTGATAACCTGAATGGAGTTCGGCTGGCGATAGCACTTTCACACCAGTACTACCGGTGAACTGACCTGGCATCTGCTTACTTTCCGCCCAGTTTTTCATCTAACGAGGCAAACAATAAAGGACCCTCATTTAGACAAAGTCATCGAACGTCAGCTTTAAAAACTCTGATGGTTGTATATGAACGATGACCGTGGAGACGTCCGCACATCAAATTTCGTCTTTGGCAAGTCTCGACCAATGCACGGCTCTCGGAATAAAAAAAATTGTTCACTTGCAGAATCTCATTCCCCAAGTGAACTTCCCCGAGCGAGGTTTGTGCGATGTAAGTTCATTAAATTGCACAGCTGTTGTAAGTTCATTGAATTTAGTTTGATCTTTGGCAAGTCTCTATCAATGCACGGCTTTAGGAAGAGAAAAAAAAATGCTCACTTGTAGAATTTCATACTAGAAGTGAACTTCCGTGAGCGAAGCTTGTGCGACACAAAACACAGCCGTTGTAACTCGATGAAATTCCGTCTCATGTAGATATCTTCAGGGTCACTATGGAATGATCCTGAAAATATCTGCATGACATCAAATTTCATTTTTGGCAAGTCTTCATCAATGCACGGCTTAGGACGAAAAAAAAATTTGTTCACTTGTAGAATTTTATTCTCCAAGTAAACTTCCCCGAGGGAAATTTGTGCGACGCAAAAGACAGCCGTTGCAACTCGATGAAATTTAGTCTCAGACAGACATCTTTAGGGTAATTATGAAATAACTGTTACCCCGTTTTGCGCATGATACATCTCACTCAAGGCTTCGACGTCGTTAGGATTTTCCCGTAATCTTCTCATAGCCGCGAGCCTCTGTGACACTATCGAACCGATGTCGACCGACTGAAATCATAAAGGACAATTTTCGAAAATAATTTTTCGCCATTCCGATTGTGTAGTAAATATTTAGTAGTGTCCTAGACCTCGGATGAAGGAACTTGAGGAAATACTGGCGGCTGTGGCGTCGATACTGGAGGCGGCGGCACTGCTGACGGTACCGGTACCGGCGCCGGTGCGGCTACCGGTGGCACAGGAACAGCGGTCGGCGGTAATATGGCAAACGTTGGCGGAGTCGGTTTATTCGCAGCTGGGACGAAGGTTTTCTTGGCCTCGGGTTTTTTCGGGACAACCGGTATCCATTCTACCTCTGAAAAATTTTAAAGGTGTATTACGAGCGTGTGAAAAAAAATCGTAGCCTTAACTAACGATCGACAATTACCTGTTGCTATAAGAGACCTCGATGTACTCTATATATGTAATAAATTAATCATCATTATCGGTTACCTGTTTTTCTGTGATGCTGCCCGCTGGACACCGGAAATTGTAGTCGCAACTGAGTCGACGACTCAGCGGTTTTCTCTTGGAAAGTTTTGTTCGGCAATTGTTTGGCATCCTAATAAATGTAATTAGTAAATTTAGCATATGTATATGAAGGGCTTACGCTATAGTAAAGTTTCGATTTTTTTTCTCGTAGTTTATAGTGTGAAAAATGTTCTGTTCAATTTTTATGTCGAATTTTAACGAATTACGAAAGGTAGGTTCACCTTTATGTGAAAAGTGACGGAGCGCTCCAGCAGCTGCGCGAAGCGCTTGTGCATCGGCGCGGCCGAACTTTGAACCCGATTTTCTCAAAATGTGATTTTCAAGATCGGTCCTCCTTAATAATCCTCAATATCTCAAAAACGGCTTGATGGATTCTTGTGACAATTGGTATCGATATACTTTAACAGGTTCTTTAGTCCTTGACGGTCTCATAATTTTTTTAAATAATAAAAATGATTTTTCGAAATAATTCAGTGTTGAAAAATGGGTATAAAACGACGTTTTTCCCCCTCGTCAAGGACGTCAATTAAAATGTTTTGTTTCTGATAAAATGGCAAGTTGAAATCAGGGACACCGCAATGGAACATTAAAAAAAAATTGTTTACGCCGACTGATAAAAAAATACATATTAACAATAATATTGAATGAAAAACTGCCTAAATATTTTTTTAAATATTCCTGTTCCACCAAAAAAAAATTTTATCGATGAAGCGTATATTCACAAACAAAAAAATCACGAAATATGCATGTGTACCCATTTACTGTGGCGTAAGCCCTTAATGTAGACGCGTAAAGTATGAACCAAACTCGGATTCAACGATCTTCATGGACACGCACCTTTATATTCATGATTATCGAGGTCGGTCTCTCGCGTAGAATGAACGGATGGTGAAAACCCTTCTCCGAACCGTTTCCGTCGTCCTCCGAAGATATGCTCGACAACTCGCCCATCGCTTCCGACTTCGACAGAGACTTACAGAAATCTGTCGAACGAATAAACGACAATTAGTAAAGCCAATCGAGAGACGCGGTAGCGTCTCGACGTCGAGTATTTAGAAAAAATAAAAGATTTGTAAGCCAACATCAACATAACGGATACGATTACGACAGTCGAAACCGATCGAGATTCACCTGTAAGCTCGTCGACCGTTTTGCCGCCGGCTTGTATAGCCGCGATCGCCTTGTCCTGTTGCGCGAGCGGCAGAGCTCCCTGCTTTATCATATTTATCGCATTTCTTCTCGCTATCTCCAGCAACTTTTTCTTGTCTATCTCGATTCTTTCTCTGCAAAAAATAAAATAAAATAAAAATAACGTTTTTTTTATATCCCGGCTCGAAGCGCGCTCGTTCGGCGCCGAGACTCACTTTCTCTCTTTGCTCCTGCTCCGCGGTCTCCCGTGCTTGTCCCTGTACCTGTCTTCGCTCCGGCCACCGTCTCCGTCCGTGTCGTCTTTATTGTATTTCCTTCTTTCCCTGCTCCTCTCGATGCGTTTGTCGCCACTCCTGTCTCTCCTCTCGCTGCTTCTCCTGCGACTTTCCCGACCACCGCTGCGGCTTCGATGCCGGTTCGTGTGCGTCGAAGACTCCAAACTTTTCCGGTCCCGCGATTGACTTTGCCGCCCGTTGTCTCCCTTGTACCGGGAATCCTTGTGCTGATAAACCCTGCTTCCCTTGCTTCTCGATTCGCTGCTTTCCCGACCATCCTTTCTCGAAACTCCCAATTTATTTTTCTCCTTCTCCTTCAGTATGAATCGCAAATCGGTTTTTATCCTCCCGCCGGAAACGGGACTCAAGGTCCTGTTCTGTTTTCCGTAGGAAACTTGACTGGAGGTCGGCGATATCGCGAGAGGATCGCCAAGGGGCGGCGGGGTCGGACTCAGAGTCGGCGTTCTGTTGTACGAACTGCTGTCCGATATCTCGCCGTCCTCCATCCTGGCAGCCTTCTCCTTCTCCTTCGTCTCGATTTCCCTCACCGTCTCGCTGTACACCGCGCTGTTCTTCAAGTTTTTTATCAATATCTTTCCCTGCCTCTGCAGCTTAGATTTGGCTGGAACAGGAGTGGAAAGTCAATAAGGTGTAAATTATTTTCGGGCGAAAAAAGAGTGTGCCGAAGGACTGGGGTTGCATAAGAAGTGGAAATTTAAATTGGCTTGAATTATTTTTGGGTACAGAAAAATTGTGCCAAAGAGCTGTGGCTGGAACAAAAGTAGACATTCAAACAGTCATAATCTTATTTTTTTGTACAAAAAGTCTGATGAATCACTGAGGCTGCAACAGAAGCGGAAAGTGAAACAAGCTTAAATTATTTTTGAGTAAAAAAGATCGTGTCGCAGCGCTGTGGCTTAACAGAAGCATAAAGTCAAATAAAGGTAATTTATTTGCAGGTAAAAAAAATGGTGCTGTAGAGCTGTGGCTCGAACAGAAGCAGAAATTCGAATGGTCATAAATTATTTTTCAGCAAAAAAAACTTTGAAGAAGCGCTGTGGGTATAATAAAAGCAGAAAGTTAAACATGCATAAATTATTTCGGAGTAGAAAAAAATTTGTGCCCATGCACCATAGTTAGAAGCAAAGCCGAAATTCGAATAGTTGTAAATTATTTTTTGGTAAAAAAAATTGCCCCGAAGTGCTCGGACTCACCGAGCAGCCGGGGAATCCCCAGTCCCTGAGCGTTGTCGTTGTCGTCGTCGTAGGTCCCTTTTTTCATAATCGGAGGCAATTTTGGACTTCTCTCGATTTCTTTGGAACTCATTCCAAGTTTCAATTTGTCGGTTCCGTCCTTGTCGACAGTCTTTCCATACAACGTAACTTCGCCATGAGATTCTTTCGACTCCGTTCCAAATTGAACATGCTCAGAATTCGTTTTTTGTTTCTTGGAATCAGGAGCGTCGAAATCGCTGCCATCGCTCGACCGCGACTCGCGTCTTCGCTTCGACTTTTTCTTGTGTTTTTTTTTTTTCTTGCCTGAAGATTTTAACTCACCGCCATCGTCGTTCTCGCTGGCGCTTGCCGAAGAGTTGTGTTTTCCCTTTTTCTTGTGTTTCTTGTCTTTGTGCTTGTGTTTCTTTTTGCTCTTTTTCTTTTTCTTTCCGGCAATCTTTGAGGCATCGGGCGCGTCGTCTTTGTCAGCGTTCTCCTCGGCCGGAGATGCGGTTGCCTCGTCGGCGTCGAAAGTGCTGAACAGTTCCGTCAATATTTCGTTCGACGATTTCTCCGGCACACCTGGCTCCCTTTTTATCTTGACGGCGTCGACGCCCACGGTTGTTATCAAATTGGCGATGTCGAATATATCGGCCATGCCGAAGGTTTCACGTTTCAATTTGCTTTGCTTTGCTCGTTCCAGCAACGAAGTCCACGTACATTCCGTCTGCTTCGCGGAGCTTCTGCTGTCAGTCCGCCGGCCTCACGCCATTTGTAAACTGAAACGGTCTCATCTACTGTGGACATTGTGACGTCCTTACCCGGCCAGGGTGCATTTCCTCTGGGAGAATAGTAGAGATCTATTTAACCGACGATAGAACACCTAAAAAAAACGAGGGAGAGATTAATTATTTATTCTTTTAACAATCGGCTTTTGTGTCTATCGTCGAACTTTGCTGTTTCAAGGTCATCCCTGTCCGTCCATTTATTTTCATTGTCCAATGTCTCTATGATCATAAATTACAATTAAAGGAGGGATTTTCGAATGACTGTCAAGCGGTATATCGTTGAGTTTTGCCGATACAATACTTAAAAAAAATGAAAAGACATAATAATGATTTATTCTTTGAACAACGATTCGGCTTGTGTGTGTGTGTCGAATTTTGTTGTTTCAAGGTCATCCCAGGTCGTGCGCTTAAGGCGAAGTGAAATATCGCGGTCGGTAATGAAAACTGTAATAAACTTTTCGCAAGGGTGCTAATTTTTTCGAGGAAAAAGCAAATTCGAGCCGTATGCGCACGGTAATTACGCATCCCGAGAACAATTTCACCGTTGTTGCAACGTTCCACCAACGTCCACTTGCGGTTTACAGTGTGTGCGAGGGAACCTTTGTAGGTGAACGGTGCAGGACGGTAAAATGTTTTGACAGGGTCCTCTCGGATACAGTAGGGACCTATCTAACCGACGATACAATACTTAAAAAAAACAAGAGATCAATTACTTATATTTGTATAATTGCGGCTTTCGTGTCTATCGGCTATTTTGCTGTTTCAAGGTCACTCCTGTACGGTCATGTTTTATCATTATTTGATGTTTCTATAATTACACATTATAATTTACGATTACGAATGGGCTTTTCGAATGAGTATCGTGCCGGGTATCGTCGAGTTTTGCCGTTTCAAGGTCATCCAGGGTTACGTTTAGGACGCCGTTTCTGTACATCCATGTTTTTAAACTGTCTAATGTTTCTATTATAATGTTTCAAGTTTATATGAATCACAAACTTGAGTGATTAACTTTTTCAACTTTTACAACTCGTTACTCTGGAGCTCTAATATTTAGGATTTATTGTATATTATAATCTGATTGTAAAGGAAAAAACCGTCGAATAACTGAAATTAAAATAAATTATTGTGAAGTAAACAATCAAAACTACAGGAGGGATATCCGTATTTCATGCAACGCATGTGCACTGTGAAGTGCATTATCGATGCTAACGAATCTCTAATGCCTATAAAAATATACGATCAGCGACAAGGATTAATTACAATTTTTGATAAAGTTAACAAGAAAAACAGAATGAACTCTTCTCCCGCATATAACGTTTTACGTGTTATGCAGTTTTAGAGTCTTTAGAGTAAGCATAACAATTTTGTTATGCTTACTCTAAAGAGCTTACTGTAATTTCGCTGAACTGCGTAATGCACGGTACAATTTTGTAATAACCCATACAGCACAAAATATTTCGGAATCATTTTAGAAATATTTTTCAATCTTTCAAATCTTACAAAACATTTCTGAGATACATGATAATAATATTTTGAAATATTCTCTAAAAATATTTCAACGAAACGTTTCTTAAATACTTCAGAAACATACTTAATCTTTCAACACATCTGAAATATTTCTGAAACATAGTGATAAAATCTTTACATTTCACTGAAATGTAAAAAAAAAACATTTCAGCGAAACATTTCTCAAGAGTTTCCGTGCAAGATTTTTAAGCCGGCAAAAAAAAAAAATTTCATAATGTTATAGAAACATTTAAAGCCTTTAAAGCCTTTTTTTAAGCCTTTTCTAAAGCCTTAAAAAATATTTTCATCCTATGTGGGAACGTATCGTATCGAACAAGATTTATGGACCAGTCGGAGAAAGCCTTGTGTTCCTCCAGGCGAGCATTGCAGAGTCTACAACGTACTGCTGTGCTCGCTGGTACCGAAGATATGAATGAATTGATTGAGCCTAACCGTAGCGCTGCGCGCGGGATCAGAGACCCCCTCGACTGCTGTTCCCACGAGAATGGAATGCGGCTAAGGGCTGACCAAACTGGTTGCGCTCGGGCATACCGGTTACACGAGCCGGAGTTTTTATCATGCAACAAAAACTAACCAGCAGGAATGTGCTCCTTTCGAAGGGCACAGCGCTGCCCTGAATGTACCCAGGTCCTTGCGCACCCGAGGCACCGCTGTCTCAGGAGCGAAACTCCGTGGTACAGCTGTGAACAGCGCTCACGTAAAGGACTTGAGGAATTGCGAAATTTTTCCAATAAATCAACGGACTCATTATTATTGATTTTTTTCTCTTCATTTCATTTTTCCTTCGTAGATTATTCAAACTTTTATAAGATATTTTACAGCTTTATTTCAACTTATAACTTATGAAAAAATTGTACAGAGTAAGAAGAAACCATGCGTCGTATAACTACATGGAAATGAAAGATTTATACATTGCAGGTTTTAGCGTTGCGTGTCTCTCGCGTTGCGATCCTCGCGAAAGAGAAACTTTTATTCTAGAGGGGACAATAATATTGAAGCTCATCCATCGAAACTTCGGCTGTTAAGTTCCCCCCGTTGTATCGCAAACATTTTTTTTTTTTTTTTGCTATACCATCGTGTCTCTTTCGCGAAAGCCGTTTCCCTCTTCTATACTGCTTTTCTCAGATTATTTTATCCCATGAACCCACCCAGACGCGCGTAAATACGCGAGAAAAAAAAATTAAAAAAAAATAGACGATGAAAACAGTCGTGCGTTGATCGACGAACGACTCGTCCTCACAAAACATGTATAAGTGCGCAAAACTAAACTTTCGTTCATCTTACATCGGCTAACAATTAAAAATAATTTCAATGACCCTTTTGTTTCATCGTGCATCTTAAATCATTCCATTAATCGATTGAAAAATCTTTAATTTTTGAACGGCGTATCCCTAAATTCCAGTCTATTTGCCGAACAGGACGTTCGTTAAACGGCGAGCGTGTTGTTTCGACGATACCGAAATCTTTCAACATCGGCGCGACGCCGCAGATGATCTCTTTATCTTTTCACTGCATAGTACGTATTACGAATAAATTTTTCTGGTACATCGTGTGATAGCATTGACATACTACGTCGGCATTTAATGGCTTAAAACTATAATATTTTCACATTTCCGTAGATTACATTTTTTTTCAATATTGTTTCCCGGCACTCATTCGCACTTGACGTTATTTTTATATAAATATTCCGGTGAATTTCTGGATAGACAAACTAGCCCGGAACAAACTAGAATTATTGATATGATTCGGCAATCTAAGTATGAAATTGAATGAGATGCAAGCTAATTCTTTTTTTTTTCTTTTTCTTTTTTCTGCGATTATTTCTTTTTTATTCAGCAGGAGTGTCGTTTAGTTGTCCGATAAACAAATCGGAAGGATGTATAAGGAAGTGTAATTCATCATTGTGTTACGCTTAAGCCCCCTATTAATCCCCGTGAAATGTTATTATTCACTGACTATTATAAATATAGATTCTTTAAAACACTAATTCGTGACGTTGTTTATCGCTTCTTTCTTATTTTGTTCTTAATTTTTTTTTCGCAATACTTAATGTTTTTCTGTCAGTTGTAATGATGCAATCTATTAAAATAAGATACCTCGGTGCTCACCGGCACGTTAGCGGTTATCGGTAGCAACATGGGATTTTACATTGCCGTAACGCCTTTTATTAGTCACAATCGCATATAAAACTATGTTTTTCCTATCTTCTCTCTTCGCTCAAGCTGGACCACTCGCGGTCCTTCGTTATTCCCCCCCCCCCCCCCGTATTCTCAGAATTTTCTCAAAAAGATCTTGACTCTTCGACAGTGTCAAGTTCATTCAAACTTTACCCACGCATCCTCTGTACCACCAAATGTTAGTGCAATTTTTCCCGTGAAATATTTATAAAACGACAATTTCACAAAAAAAAAAAAAAAAACAAACAAAATTATATAAAAAATATACATATATAAAAATTGAGGCGGACATTTTTTTGCAACTTTTTTCTTTCATTTATTTGACTTTCTTTCATTCCTTTTTTTTCATAGACATTTCGTCTATTCATTAGAGATCGCTGAGTAATACTTGAAATGACTAGACATCATGTAAAGTTGCTATTCTTTTTCTCTTTTTTTTCTCTCTTTCTCCTCTCGTTTATCAAGGGAAACGCTTTGAATTTTTTTTTCTTGAATCAATCGGATCTGCCAAGAAACATTGAAATTTATGTGATTGCGAAAATAGCAACGTACGGGTGCAGGTACAAGCGACGAATACTTTTGATCACCAAGTCTTTGGGAACAACGATCGACGACGAAAACGTTCCATCCCTTATCCAATCACGCTTCAAAAAATCCCCCTTACGACGTATAAGATTCCAATAAAATGTCCGTCAGCGACGAACGCTACTTTCTCCGGGAACGCGTTGCCTCACGACAGTTATAGAGTAGTCATTATCTATTTCTCTACTGAATAAAAAAAAGAATAAATATCGGTGAAATTTTGCATGTAAGATGTTTTCAAGACAATTTCACAAAAACAAAAAATAATTTAAAAAAGAAATACATTTATAAAAATCGTGATGGACATTTTATTGGAATAAAAAAAATGCCTTTTTCATATTTTCTTTAATGAATCAAAGTTAAATTGAATCAAGTAGAGCGTTGCTCGATGATTACAATTTTTCGTCTCGTTTCCATTCATCCCAGAATTACCCTCGCAAAATTGTGACGAAATTATCAAAAATTCGTATATCCTGTGACTGAAATCGAAAGGACGTATTTTCATCGTACACACGCCTAAAATAAGCCTTTCCGCTTTTAGCCACTTATATAAAAAAATAATGCTAGGATAATTAGAAAAGAATATTTTTTGTCTCAGGGTGGATTTGCTCTCCAGGCGTGTAGAGCTGGACATCGAGAGGCAATAGTCTCGAGTTCGCGCTTGTACCTGCATACCGGTATGCTCCATGAGTCATGTCATTCAGCTTTATGATCAAACCATTGTTGCTACCGCCGTCCGGTTTTGGGCGCGAAAAGTGAATAACAGCGTAAAGCTCACGTTGTCGGGCTAAGCGTTTTTTAAAATTCTAAGATGGTTTAAGCCCTTGCCACGTGGGGCACTATGAGAAGAAAGCTCGTACCGTCATGCTGACGGGCTGTCGGCAGAGTGCGCAGGTCGTCATTCCCGGTGCGCACTTCACGCACGTTACCATGTGTCCGCACGGTAGAAAAACTACGCCCAATTCCTCGCCGTAACAAATTTTGCACATTCGCGCGTCGTCGACGGTCTTGTTAACGTTTTGTACGGTGTTCGTTTCGGGTGTCACGACTCTAGCGACTTCCTCCGTTTCGGGCTTGATTACTTCGGTGGAGCTGCTTCTACTACTCGGCCCCGCATCGCAGGACTTCTCAGACTCTTTAGTCTTCGTCTCCGTCTCTACCGCCGCTTTCGTCTCGACTTTCTTTATGTAGCTCGGAAGATTCATCTGCATCGTTTCCTGCAACAAATACCAAAATCGACGACGTTAGTCACATCATTTTTTGCTACACTCGAAAAATGATTCTCCATCGCTACGCGGAATTACGATGCACTCACTGTGTCCCCGACGCGCCCCGCCTGCCGGTGAAATCGGATACCGAGTGACATTCCCGACGTCAGACCAGCTCGAAAGCGTCTCAACTTTCGCGCGTCGGCAATACGAGAATACGTTTATGTTTTATGTTCGCGGTAAAAAAAAAAATCCCTTTCGCAAACGTAATTCGGCTGGCAGTCCGGTAATGCAATATTTCGAAATGGAAGACGAGAATAATTCAAAGAGTGGATTAAAAAAATGCATTATTACTCTATGCAATGCACAAATAATGTACAAGTTATACGTTATTTAAACGCCCGTCGATGAGATTACGATACACCAAAAAAATAACGTAAAGATCGACTTATCGACTTAACGATTTAATGGCTTTACAACCGCATTGAAAAACGAAAAAATAATTGTGTTTCAGTTTCACAATCGCCACTTTGACTGCGCGCCACCACGTGGCGGGGCGGCATCACGGACTGTCCGTCGACGGTATACATTTTCTAACCGCGTGTCGATGATATATAAAATTATATGAAATATATGAAATGTATTTTTAAAATATATCAAATATATAAAATTGCGATAGCGAAAAAAAAATAACATGTAAAACAATTTATGGACTCTACAAACGTTTAAGAAAAAAATAAATACAGTTTCATTTCGCTATCACCTTTTTAGGTCGCGGGCGCCATGGACGGTTTGTCGACGCTATAAATTATCTGAGCCAAAATATGTAACTGTGATATGATATGTGATATCATATTCATCGTTTTAATGTCTTTACAACGGTATATCAAAGACAACAAAAATTGCGTGTCTTTTTTGCAATCACCTCTTTTGACGGCGGCGCCATGGACTGTCCCGTGACTGTGTTTACATAAGCCTGTCCCTTGACCATGAGAAGATAGTAGCACTTGGAGAACCATTTAGCGTGCTGTTCCCACGGATCGTCGTTGGGTTCCCAGTCCTTGAGGCCTCCGCCGCAGTGATAGCAGAGGGTCTGGTCGCCCTTGCCGGTGTAGTAGAAACCGGCGTCGGCGAGGCACTCCTTGGTCTGCGGCATGGATTTTGGCCATGACTCGAAGGTTCTGAGTCTGGCGTCGTAGCTCGCGTACTCCGGATAAGCGGGTCCTTTAGGCCTGCCGATGCCCAGCGAGCCGAGTTTTGCCGTGCTGGGTAGTTGAAATTCTACCGGAACGGAGTGGCAGTCGGGCGAGGAGCCGGGCCGGTACTCGATGCCATAAGGTCCGCAGACGTCCCGACTCCGGGGCCTCGGCTGGGGTATCGAGCTCGGACTCTCGCCGATGGGAACGTTGCCGCAGGCTATTTTTCTTATGAACCTGCACTGCTCCTGCCAGCGCTGGTGATCCGCCATGGGATTGTCGCCTTCCTGCCACTGGCATATCTCGACCTTGCACTCAAAGCATCTAACTTTGTCGCCCTCGCCAGTGTAGTAAAAACCCGCCGCGGCAAGCTTTGCCGGATCCATATAGGGCACTGGCCAATTTTCGTAACTCCTCAGTCTCACTTCCTCCATGCGATAGTCGCGATTGTCGACCTCGTCTATCGGAACGGCGTGCGGAGATCCAGAACGCGGAAAATGCTGGTGTCCGAGAATCACCGAAGGTTTCAGGGACGAGAGACTCTCCTGATGATTGCAGTGCTCCATGAAATCGGTCATGGTTCTTTTTGATTCTCTCTTTACCGATAAACTATCGTGTCTATCGTTCCGCACGTAACGGGCGCACCTTTGGCTTCGTGTATTCAAACTGAAAAGAGACAAAGAAGTAAAACTGTGATTAAAGCATATTTGAAAAAAAAAAATTGTTCTGTTCAAGGTGATGCAAAAATACCGCCGTCGGTAAGGAAAACTGTACCTAACTGCCGTTTGGAGATCGCAGAGGAAAAGGAAAATCGTCTTTCCCTGCGCAGAATCGACAGAGGCAAGTGAGACGATTTTCCTTTTTCTCGGCATAAGCAACAGTTTTTGTTACCAACCCGGCCGCGAGCTTGCACATCACCTTAAATCTTCTTATTTGCGATTATTGTTTGCGGACGAACGAGGGAAAAAAAACTCCATCTGTCGGGGGAGGGACGAAGCGAGAGTAAGTGGTCACGCCTTACCGATTCGTTTTGTTTTTTTTGTTTTAATGTAACTCGTTAGTAGGAGCCACCGGGCAGTATTAGAGACTAGTGAAACCTGGGTCGCGGAAAGGCGCGCGTATGCGAGACTGCGGATTCGCGAGGACGCACGGAGCCCCGTGTGTGCGGTTGTGAATGAGTCTTCGGGCGGAAGCGCCGGGGCTGCTATCGTTTCCCCGACGGAAATACCGAAAAGTACTATCAACCAGACGACTTATCAACAACGTGCCTCATCGAGGGCCCGGGGAGAGAAAGAGAGGCGAGACCGTAAAAGTTTCCGGAACATACTCACACCTTCGAAGCCTCTCAGAAGAGCGACCTCGAGTCTCGATCGCAAACGTGCCCCACAGCTGTAAGGTAAAGGCTCGTTCACCCGCCCCAGAGCGCGCGACGTTGCCATCCCGCCGTTCCCGTGGCCCCGTATTCTACGTTCTCTTGTTGCGTGTATACACCATGACTATATATATATGGCTATATGTACACCAACACAACGCGGTCGGAGTCCAGCCAGTCCACGGGGGAACAAGCGGTCGTACAGTCCGTACGGCCCGCGCAGAGCGGTACGATGAATTCCCTTTTTTTTTTTGTCGACGCGTAGGAATGCGTGCCTCGGTAATTATTGTCTTGATATGCTGAGCTAACAACTGCCACGACGCAGACACTGGAGCGCACCGCGTCATGGATATTTATTTATTCCGACGGCAACGACACTCGTGGCCGCTGCTGATGAATCAATGGAAGCTCGGCCTGTACAGTCTGCTCGGAGACGAAAATTAAAGGACTTTGGGTAAAAGTGTTCTTTTTTTTTCAAATTAAACGTTGATATTTTTCGACGGTATCGATTTTAACTGGTTTCGAGATTAAGACCATACGAAACATTACCTCCACGCCCATCCCGGGCTCAGTCTGTATGAAAAACTGTAATCAAGTTTTCTCAGGGGTTCTCAAATGTACGGTCGGCAGAAAAGTCACAGCGAAAGCGGATATCATCTCGGTTTTCGATGAGACTTTTCTTTTGATAGCGAATGCCAGAATCTGTGAGACAAGTTGATTACAGTTTTTGTTACCGACCGCGGTATTGCACATGCTCTTAAGGCGAAGCGCAACTTCTCGGTCGGTGACAAAAACTGCAATGGAAAATTCGTTAAGACGGTTAATTTTCAGGGAAAAATACGAGAACGGTAAACTATGCACAGTCATTCTGCAGTTCACTGTTCTCATCATTTTCCCAAAAAGTAGTTCCCGTAAACAGCATTGGAGATTTTTGGTTTGCGAAATTGCAGCAATCTCTTTCGCACTCATAGCGTATACACTTCACCTTAAGGCTAGGTGAAACAGACTCAGTTGGTAACAAAAACTCTAATGAATGGGATTCGGGGATGGTAGACGTTTCACGAGAAAGCAAAGTATTAGCTGATGTAGAATTCAATACCGTACACGATAATGTTTCGCTTTTATCCCAAACAGCAACCATTTTTACATGACATTGATTCTAAAAATGCAAGGATCTCTCTTGCACTAATAGGTCACATATAATACGGTACATGTTTCAACTAACCTTGAAAGGTACATTTAATGGCAGGAAACTTGTCATAACTGCAGTGGACTGGCGTTGGACAAATACGCGACTATTAATTCGTTCTTTACTCCGAGGTGATGGGAAAGGTTTCTCGGCGATACATATGTGCGTTCCGTACATGTTCAATTATGAGATTATGACTAAGCAGAATTAAATTGTTTTTAACCTGGGAATAAATGAAGTCATCGTCACGCGACCGCTTTCCGTACTCGTGCGAGACAGTTGCGAGATTGCGAAAATTTTAATGGAACAGAGTTTCTATGTTTTTCCGGGTAATATAGACAAAAGCGAATTGAAAAATCAGGGATCTCTGTTACCGACTGAGTTCGTCAGGTGGGCGCGAGAGAACTTCTCTCAGATCATTTCAATTGCGGTCTTAAGGTGAAGTTCAACTCCTCGGTCGGCAACAAAAACTGCAATAAAAAATTCTCTAAGACGATTAATTTTAAGGGAAAAATAGTTCAGCAGTCCAGCAGTCTCATCATTTTCCCAGGAAATAAATGGCTTGGGAGATTTTTGGTTGCGAAATTACAGCTATCTCTCTCGCACTCATAGCGGTTACACGTCACCTTAAGGCGAGGTGAAACATATACCACGTGACATTAGCAGCTCAAGATAGATAGTTCCATTTTTCGAATCAACGCCATGTAAAAATTGTTGGGGTAAAAGCGAAGTATCATCTAACGCGGGATTGAATTCCACATCGGCTGATACTTTGGTTTTTTTTTTCGCGAACCGTCTACCATCCCTGGATGCCATTCATTACCGTTTTTGTTACCGACTGAGCCGAGGATGGACCAGGCTGGAAAGTCTTTCGTGGTCTTAAATTAGAATCTCACTTGCAACGATGGAAAACAGAGATGAACAAACGCTCTCGGGTAAAAAAAAAACAAAAATATAAAGAACGAAACCTACACCTTCGATAATCGGAATACTTTGTATCTTACAGACTCGGGTCGATCGAAGGATTCTGTTACAAGGCTGATGCATCGTACAACATTGGCTGTGCACACGTTGCATTCCCAAAAAAGGAGACACGAATCCGTGAATCATGCGTGGTTCTTTGCTCGTCGAAGCAGGCTCGCTTCGCAGCCTACACGAGAGGCCTCCGTGTAGGAGGTTTCCGAGGCGCTTACGGCGAAGACCATATGATAGTTTCTAAACGCCTACCACGCGATCGATACGCTTCGGTTCCATGAATGACGCAGGGGATGGTCATTTGTGTGCGGACACAACGATAACGCTTCTTCTTCGCATCGAAAAACAGGCTAAAAATTTAAGGGGGTGTTTAAACGGTCACGCTCATGCCGCGTGATGCAGCATTCTCGTTTCGACGGTGTCGTCACGACCGTATGCTATATATCGCGAAACGCTAATCTTTATTTGAACTTTCACATGTTTCTTTTCTGTCTGTCTGTCTCTCTCTCTTTCTCTCTCCCTCTCTCTCTTCCTCTCTCTCTCTCTCTCTTTCTCTCTCTCTCTCTCTCTCTCTCTCTCTCTCTCTCTCTCTCTCCCACCGAGCTCGAGCGAGAAAAGCGGCAACGCTGTTTGGCGCGTCAAAGAGAAAGAGGCCTGGCTAAACGGAAGTGGGCACGTAAGCGAGATAGATATCACGGAGTACGTACAAAGCCCGTTCTTTGTATGCCAGGCGGCGCAGCAGGAGCAGCAGCAGGACTACGAGTTGAACAGGAAACCGTTCCTTCCATGAACGGGGACGGCTATACAATTATTTTATACTTCTCTCGTCGACCGCCACACGTTTCTTTGCGCATCCCGTATGGGCCGCGCAGAGAAGAATCGCTAAGTTTTCGTTTCGCAAAGGTTACCCGATGAGAAAACTGAAGACCTATCCGCGGAATGCATCGATTGCACGTTGATCAGGGAATGGGCGGGTCGAGGCAAGGTTTCTCTCGCAGCCTTGCGAGACTCGTTAACGGGCGACCGATTGTTATTGACTATATAGAGTCTCTCTCTCTGTCTCTCTCGGCACGTGTAATCAGCGAATCGCGATAGTCCCGGCTCGTCCTCGTATTCACGACTTAAAGTCAATAGCATTCGACACAGCGCCGTTTGTGTCTTATAGAAAGTCTTGGAACTAAGCTATCGAGCAATAAAATTTCGTATCTGTGAGGGCGCTCCCGACTAAAAAAAAAAAAAAAAAAATTCTCGAAACCATCGTTCTGGTCTACGGTGATAAATTTTTTTTTTCGAAACGAAAATCTAGGATCTAAGGGAGGAGTTATGGAAAATCTTTTGACATACCGTTCCGACTTGCAGGCACAGTCAACGAGCGAATTTCGCTTGTCCCTCGCTGACGAACGGATACTCGTGTATTCCTTGTTATATGTTGAACGTAACGTCGCGGGCGAACAATGAAGAAAAAAAAAAGAAAACGGAAGACGGCACTTGGTGTGTTGATTGTCGATGCGAGATTATTAACGCGTCAACGATATTTCGAGATTCGGGCTTTCGTTGTATTATTTCTTTTTTAATTTATTAATTTTTCTTTTTATATTTATTGTAACAACAAACGGAGCCTGCCGTGTAACACCGCGAGGTCGAGCATTTCACTTCGTTACAGACGACGAACGAAGCTGCAATGGCGTTCGCGTTCGTTCTTGGTTGGTCGGCGCGCAGTAACTAACCAGTGGGAAGGCCGCCAGCCGTGACGAAATCCCACAAGCTCGTTTTATGTATCGCCTACGGTGATCACATAATTCAACGTTAAAACGAGGTCTTCCTTAAAAACTTCCCTGCACGCACTCCGACCGAGTGGCTTTTCTCGTTGTCCGTTAATGGAAAACTTCGATGGAGCACACACAAACCGATGCGACCGCGTGCGTTTACCCAAACGACGAACAGCGTAAGCCCCCGTAACGGAAGCTCGGCACGATCGATTGGCAAACTTGTAACGCAAATGTTCTTTCAGAGAGCGCACGTCACCGTCGCCAGAAAAGTCTGGGTCGGAAACTACGACGCGCTAAATTCACTGAAAGCGATGTTTACATTTTTGTAAACATCTTTTATTCTTAGAATCGTCTCTATTCTTAGAATCGTTTCGAGCAACGCTACAATGGAATATTTCTTATCGTTTGGCTGGAATTTTCGGGCAACGCGTTTCGAGAAACTGCGAGACGTGCGATATGCGATGTAGAATCATTGGTCTTGGATCGAAGAACCGCGATCTTCTGTGATCGCGGGTGAGATAAAAGTATCAATGGGACACTTGGGGCAGTCCTTGCGAAATAGTGTTTGCTTCGCATAAGTTTAAGGAATTGCAAACACTTCTCGACGGTATAAAGATCTAAAAAAAAATCAAGCACATTGAAGGTGCTGAAAAGATTCATTTTGCATAATAATAATTCCAAAGTGTTATTAACAAATTGATGAAAAATAAAATTGTTCGACAAATCTCCCGGAAAACTAACTTTTTTTTTATGAAAATGACTCGTTCATTTTTCTGAATACGTATGAATTTTTTCAGATTTTTAAAGTCACTTTGAATTTTGTGGCTATACATTTTTTCCATATAAAAAAAATTTCAAGATGAATTGGAATCGTTGAATTTAAAAATCTAAAATTGAATTCGAATTTGAAAATCTGAAAAAACCCATACGTATTCAGAAAAATGAAGGAATCACTTTCATGCGGAAAAAAAGTTAGGTTTCCGAAAGATTTGTCGATCAATTTTATTTTTCATCAATTTGTTAATAAAATCATGACCATAAAAATGTCTGGATCTTCAAAAATTAACTTTGGCAACTTGTAGCACCTAAATTATCGGCTTGGGAAAAAAATCTGTCAGGACTTTTTTGTTCCTTTTTTGATTCTCTACCAACGCATTTTTTCGATTTTTTTTCAAATCAATTTTTGAACTAGTTTTTATAAATTTAATATTTTGGCACGCTGCCACAGTTTAAATAATGAACTAAAAAAAAAGTATTTGGGACTTTTTTTCTGCGTTGGTGTAGAATCGAACTTAGAAAAAAAGTCCCAAAGATTTTTTTTTTTAGTTCATTATTGAAACCGTGGCAGCGGGCCAAAATATTAAATTTATAAAAACTAGCTCAAAAATTAATTTTTTTTTTAAATTCGAGGAAGTGCGTTGGTAGAGAATAAAAAAAGGCACAAAAAAGTCCTTACAGATTTTTCTCCCAAGGCGATAATTTAGGCGCTACAAGTTGCCAAAGTTAATTTTTGAAGATGCAGAAATTTTCATGGTCATAATAAAATTTTGGAATTATTATGATGCAAAATGAATCTTTTCAGCACTTCTAACATGGTTGATTTCTTTCAAATTTTTATACTATCCGGAAGTGCTTGAAATTCCCTTTCATTTCTCTGAAACTTATGCGAAGTGAGCACTATTCGCAAAGACCACCTTCAGAGCATGTGACAGACTATGGAGTGCGAAAGAGACAGCATCAGTGGCAATCTCGGCGGAGCGAGAGAGACACGCTGAGAACGTGTTTCACATGCTCTTGAGGGAGCAGTCCCAGTCTCCGGACACGCAAGAAAGATCGCATTTCGATCTTTCCCGCACGCACGCTTTGTCCGACAACTGGGACGTGTCCGGTCCTTGGGGCTTTTACCTTGTTTGATCCAAGGAGTTTTTGTACTCCTTATTGTTGCGTCTCATCTTGCGCATACGTCACGTCCGGACAATGAGCAATTGCAATGTAAGAATTTCGTTATTAACAAGTCGGGGAGTGACGAATTGGCGGAGAATGCACATATATCCGCTGGCGAGACAGGGCGATAGAGAAACATAGTTTCATGGCGGTGCCAGCAGGGAGGGCTACGAGAGAGAACACGAGACAAACATGTGTGAAACCAGAGTCCACAGCTTATTTATCTCTGGACCACTTGAGTCATCGCAATCGATTCCACGAACTCTCGTTGACGTAGTCGTGCGTGACCGGCCAGGTTTATATACTGATTTTCTAATGAACATCTTCTTATCAATGTCGTTTGCAGAGTGGAATTCGTTTCGAGTTGATTAAATACAATGCGCTCGCAACGATCGGTTCGTCCCCGGAACCGAGAGTGACGACAGCTGTGTAAATAAGGCTTAAACGTTGAATGTTTTTAGCGTCATCTGCCATTGTCCATAGTTTATGGGCGCTATTTTTAAGCACATTAAATTTTTTATGCTATATAGAACGGCCACGTAAGACCGCCATATTATTTGATAACGTGTATCGTTGACCATAACGATGTTCCTTACTTGACGACAAATGTCCCCAAGTAACATCGTGCAGAATTATTACCGCTATGTTAAAGTTTCACAATTGCACGTTACGATATTAGTGCGATAATAGTCATTTTTGTAACGAATGCAGGAGAAGCGCGGACAGCCCGCTTGCGTGAAGTACGAGGAGCGTCCGTAAAGTACGAGAAGCATGCGTAAAGTACGAGAAGCATGCGTAAAGTATGAGAAGCGTGCGTAAAGTACGAGAAGCGTGCGTAAAGTACGAGAAGCGTGTATAAAGTAAAGTCGGCCCGATGGGTACATGCGCCGTGACATTAGTACAATTATGCCTGTAAAGCGCCACTTACGGCACTCTCGGCAGGTACGAAAAGTAGCATTTTTCATGCATGATATACAAAAAAAACTTTTTCTGACGAGGTGAGTTTGCAGGAATTGCAACGCAATTGCTGCAAGAGTTTGCGTGTAATTGCAACACACGTTGATATTAAACGAGTTAAGAAACAGTTGCTTGCACGAGTATCGTACAAAATTTTATTTCACGAGGTGTAGAAATGGAGGTTTTACGCATGCGAAAACTGCCATCTTCGCACCGAGTGAAATAAATATTATTTTAGCCGATTACGACGTTACAGTGTGGTTGGTAAGCAACGCTTTATCTTTTTATCGAGTTCCTCATCGAGATTCCCAGGTAGGGCAAAAAAATTGGTTATCAAAAAGTAATCTCAATAAGTTTCATATGTCCGTCTGAACGGTATCCAAAAGTTACCACCAAAAAGTTGACTTTTGGACGTTGGACAGCTTATAGTTTATCACCGGACGGATATATGTAACATTTAGATCACTTTTCCATTCCAGATGTCTTTGGTATCTGAGTTATTTTACTGTTTCACCAAAAACTAATTGTCGGAAGAGCGTTAAAATTTTTTTGACTGCCTCATACATGCAAACACACGAAAATAAAAATAAATGTCGACTCATCATAATATCGATTCTCGGACGCGTTTCCGGTATGACAATGGATATTGTGTCACGAAGCCCTGCGTGACTACCCAAGTTTATACTCATTTTCTAATAAACATCTTCTTATCAACGTCGTCGACAGAGTGGAATTCAAGTTGATAAAATATAATTTGCTCACAATGATCGAGGGGGGGGGGGGATTTTTGAGTCACTCGTTCGCAAAACATATGCGCTCTATCGCTGTATGCGTATAAACATACAAATTAATACAGCGACAGAACGTATACGTTTTACAATCGAATGATTCAAAAATAACAAAATAACCCCCCGGTTCGTTCACGGAATGGGCAGCGACGACAGCTGTTTAAATAAACTTCAACCCTTGAATCGTTTAGCGTCCGCCGCCATTGTGAAAACATTATGAGCGCTATTTTTAAGTTAATTAAATTTTTATATAAGACTGCGTCATTGTTGAATAACCTGTATTTTTTACGAAATTAAGACGAAACATTTGCTGATCGACCATCGTGTAGAATCGCCGCTAAGTTAATCATTCCCAAATTTAAATTTAGCCGATTGCGACACTACAGTTGGTTTAAAAATAACGCTTCATCTTTTTATCGCGTTCCTCATTGAGATTATTTTACTGTTTCACGAAAGACGTATTGTCGGACGAGCATTGCATTTTTTTACTGCCTCATCAATTAAAGCGCATTTAAAAGAAATAAATGTCGGCTCACCATAATAACGATTATTGTACGGGCTTCCGGTTTCTCAATGAATATCGTATTTTTCGCCATATAGTAACACGATCTTGATTAATGACCGGCGAGAAACTCGATAAAAAAATATCGTTTTATTTCGAACCAGCGGAACGGACACTGCGGAGAGTCTGCGTCCATCACCATACGTGAATTTATTGCGACACGAATGAGAAGCGTTTCATAAACAATCGGACGCGCGCAGGTACAGTTCGTCTCGAATTAGCAATGACGACAGCCGTTTAGAATGCATAAGTAATGAGTGACTCACGTTTTAATCAACGTTTCTTTCCTCCTCGTGGTCGCACTTTGCATCGTCTCGTAAAGAATAAAGCCGCGACGATCTATATACAAGGATGCGATGAAATTGTGCAACATATGACTCGGAGATATCCGGCGGAGCCGGCGCTCCCTACAGCGCCCGATTCCATTTTGATGGATAAGCGTGCGGATAAGCCTTGTTTTCATACGCTCTACGTCGCACACCTTCCTGGAGGTGGAAGAATTTTCAGTATCGGATTTCGATAAGAAGACAAGTCCACCGCCCCGATCAATTAATCGCTCGATAAGGGACGACGTGGAAATCGTCGCGCGGTGAATAACAGCATTATAATTTATTTTTCCACGTTTCCATTGGGAAATACACACGTGTGTCATGCCGATGACGAAAAGTTCGGAGCGCACATTGACCCGAGAGTGCTGAAACAAAAAGTTTTCGTCGTCGACGCCCGATTATTCCTAATGTTTCGTCCTTAATGAAACGCATATTCGTCCGCAATCTTATCGCGACTACGAATTACACCCGGCGTTCCCGTTCTTAGAAAATCGACGATTTATTAATTTCTGGAAATCGTTCCTCGAGAATCGATAGCGAAACGCCGAAGAGCGCGCGCTCCTCGAAGGTACGTATCTATCGCGCAGTTCGTTACGACCTCTTAACACTTTTACCATAAGTCGAGGAGACTTATCTCAGATAAAACCAAATTGACGATGTTGCGATAGCGATAACTATATATTTCCATCCAATTCATTGCCAACACTCAGTAATAATATATAGACATGTGTTTTTTTTTACGAAAAAAAGGAAAGAATTAGTTTTCGTTAAGCCTCGGAAAAAAAATAGTTCTCGATTCCGTAATGCACGCGGGCTTCTTATCGATAGGTTAGTAAAATTCTGTTACAGTAACCGATAGACACTATAGACTGGGCAAACCATGATTGTACATTAATAGTTAGACACACTTGAATGTTTTTCTGTCCTTTCGTCGCGAGCCTTCGGCCGCTTAATTTATACAAGACAAACTTTTTGAATTCTTTCAATCCGTGGACCAGTAACGGTAATTTTTTCGGAATATTTTCGAGGCTCCTTTCGTTCGATACTTCATGACTATTTTTTATAAAGATATGTTCGTAACCGTGATGCTGGGGTGAACAAAAATAGAGGGGCCGATAAGTTCTAGCCGATATATCCTTCATAACATCGTATCTCCACGAGACAGCAATTTAAGCCGCGCTATTATTTTTCTGTATATACTATATATTTATATTAAGTTTTCTTTCAAGTTTTTTTTTCTTTATATAACCGCTATTGTCCACCGATTTCTCTTCTAGTGTCTATTTAAATTCGTTTATACCCGCTAAACGTTTATCTAACAGAGCGCGGTTAAGCTAAGAACGTGCGTACTGTCGCGCGAATCTCTTGCCGACACATTGGACAATGCGTCAGAGACGGAGCGCAATGTACACACGTCGCGAGGTGACCGCACGGCAAGAAGACCACCGAAACCTCCCGGTCCATGCAGATCTTGCACAATCGAGCTTCCTTCAATCTTCGGTTTTCCTCCTCCAACGCGGCTGCAAAAATTTCAAATGAGTTGCAGCGAAGTTCAATATAGTTATTTGTATGGCAAGGGCGTAGAAAGGCAATGTGAAAATGTAGCATTAACACAAGTCCGGACTCCCCTATTCCGCGCTCCTGCCATTCACAGAATTTTTCCCAACACGTCCACCAAAAACACGCTTTTTGTTTTTGTGAAGTGTGCGCAAAAAGGCATTTTTTCTCGCACTAGTGCGAGAAAAAATACGCGCGGTATTTTTCTTTTTTATATATATTTCATATAAATATAATATAATATAATATTTGTCTTTGTGCGCAGTATTTTTCTCGCACGCGATACGAAAAAGTGCTTTTCTGCGCTCACATAGAAAAAAACGGAAAGCAGGATTTGACATGCATGCGTTAGGAAATAGTAACTTATATAAGTCATGCATACGTAGTGCTACTTTTTGTGCTTGCCGAGAGTGGCGTGTAAATGGCGATTTACAGCCGAGTGTACTGTTTATGTCCGGCGCATACGCACATCGGGCCGATTTTACTTTAAGCACGCTTCTCGTACTTTACGTACGCTGACTGTGCAGCGCCACAATCTGCAGACACGGAGTAGTACTTCTTCTGCATTAGTTACAAAATAGTAATTACGATACAAGGGCGGTAATTGACTGTTACGATACTAGTGCAATAATACTGCAATTTTCGCACCGAATGAAGTAAACATCTTTTACCGACTTTGCTAAAATCACCACATTCTTTGCGTTCAACATGGGCGGAGGGCCTATCATTGACCAATGATCATTAACCTGTGCGCGTGCCCAGTACTGTTTCATTACTCGCTGGGGAGTAACTGGGCTCATTACTCGATGTGAAAGCTCTATTACTTTCGGGGGAGTAATGGTCATCAGCGAATATCGCGATTTTTCGACGCAAGAAATTTGGTTATTTTAACGAAGTCGGAAAAAGTATCGTATCCTATATGGGAGGGAACACATTTTCACCTCCTGTGATTTCTGCCCTCGCTTGACGCTCGGCGAAAATAGTGCAACTTCCCTCCCTTGTAGCATAATATACTATTAAATCTTTTTTTTTTTTTTTTTTTTTTTTTATCGGCAACTTACTAGTTCTGTCGACCGGCAGAGATTCACTTTTCGGGACGACCTTCTCGGCCTCGACTCGCGCCGATTCCTCGGAGCTTTCGCCGTTTTGAACTTTTCGTCGTCGTCGTTTTTCGGCATTCTTTATGAAGTCCACTGACATGTCGTTCAGCGCTACCGAGTTTACGGCCCCGCTCGTCGATTGCAGCGTTATCATTTGATTCAGAAGATTAGCAAGTTCCGACGATCGCGATTCAACGGTCTCTGACCTAAAAGATCTCAATTAATTGCAAGGCCGAGAAGCCTAAAAGGTTATTTCCTTGAGGGTTACATTCACCATACATTTCCATCTCCTCGGCGAGCTGCACGTGGCGCACGTCCTCGATAAGTTCGTCGGCGTTCGCGTACGGCACACCCGTGGCTTCCATTCTCTGTTTCAATGCCATTTTCACTCTTCCGACGTTCAAGCCGATTTCCAGTGCTGCCTGAGATCAACATCGACTTTTTTTTACTCGATTGTTTTTTATTAATATTTTTCAACCACTGTGCAAATATATTAAGGCATTTTGTTCTCTACCTAATTGTAATGGTACAGTTTCAAGCACCGTGCATTCTGCCAAGACGTTAGGGGTAGAGTTGCCTTTTCGGACATTTGCAGGTGTACTATCGGAAATTTTGTTGTGTTCATGTCAATGAAAACTGAGTGAATATTTTTATTGATGTAACTACATGATGTAAACATTCTTTGTTGTCACAATATTGAATCCTTAAGGTGGCGTAAGCTGCGCTATAGACCTATTAAGAGCATATCGCTCTATCGTCCGGCGTCATGGACAACTTTTAAATTTCATAATTACGATTTGTAGGGAAATAAGTTTTGCAAAAAAAAAAAATTAATTTGAAAGTTTTCGAAATTATGTCATCGTTTCGTTCGATTAAAAAAAAACGACCTTTTTTTATTTTTCTTTTCCGAATCATTAGAACCGTCGCGATCGTGATCCGTTTCATAAATAGTTTCATAAATCATAAGAGGAACTTGCACCATCTTCAGGATTCAATATTGACAAAAAAAATCCTGCGTTATTGATAATATATGCAGTACATTATATATTGCAATATATTATAATAATGTATTATTAATAATATATAAAAAAAATATTATAATAATATGCATTATGTAATAACATTAATACAAATATGCACTCAGGTTGATTGCAATAAAGACAACAATGTTCTGTAAAAAAAAGTTCCTGAGAGTACACCTGAAAATGCAAAAAAAAAGCCACTTGACCCTCAAATATTCGTATAGATAATTCAGGTGCAGCCACTAACCATCGCTGGTCCAGAGCTCATGAGACCTTCAACCTCTGCGTCGGTAATTTCGCGCGTTCGCGATCGTCGGGTATTCGTCGGCAGCGAAGTCGGCAGAATATCCGACATAACATCTTCGTCGCCGTCTTCTGGCATCCCGAGGAAAATCTGCAAATACACAATCGAATAATTTTTTGATGGTGTCGTATTTAAAAAAATGCATTGGTTTTTGAAGTGCCTTACCAACGGATCCAACGGCGGTCTGTTGTCGATGCAATGCTTTATAAAGTCCTGTCCTCGAACCAGCGAAACGAATCCACATTTCGGAAACCATCTGGCATGTTCCGTCCAAGCGTCGTCGGTTTCTTCCCAATTTCTCAAACCACCATCACAGTGAAAACACCTGACTTGATCACCCGATCCTGTTTCGCGTACGATCAAGTAATCGTAAGATTTTTCAAATTTTCAAATTTTCAGTAGCAGTAGTATTGGATTTATTGACAAGAATCCAAATGGAACAATTTTGGTACATAGCATTACATAGTGGAAGTTGTCATAATATAAATATATTGCTAATTGGCCATCAACCTAAGTCCCTCAGCCACGGGTTTTAAATAATTCATTATACTTTTCTTTTTTTTTTTTTACATAGTGTGAATGGGTACTTGACAAACGTTTGTTCAGTTAACTTCTTCGTTGTTCATTATTTCGAGCTTCTGGTATATTGTATGTGATGGGTGTTTAACTTTGCTTATTGTGTTTTGAGCGGGTTGTATACATAGCGGCTTTATGTTTCCTAGTTGCATGGAAGCTTCAATTTTTGAATGTTTCAAATTTTTAATAAAGGAAATCTCACCAACATAGTAGAAACCAGCGACGGCCAACATCTCGGGTGTTTGTCTGAGATTCTCGGGCCATCCTACAAAGGTCCTCAGTCTTCCCTCGTAGGTAGAATGTTTTGGTTCGCGCGGTGCCGTGTGCTTCTGTACTCCCAATTCGCTCAGATCCACGCTCGCACCAGGAACGAGTTTGATATTGCTCAACTCCCCTTTTTCTGCAGTCAACACTAAATGGCATTACACACTTATTTAAATATACAACGTACGCCTCTAGAACTTTTTTTTATTCAATGATCGTCAACTATTGCATATCGGAAATGACGAGTTAATCGAATGGTTTTGCTTATATAATGATTTATCTACTCTTTAATTAATATACCTGACCCCATCAACAGAACTTATGAATTCACAATAATCACAGCTGATTTGCACACGGACATGTGAGAAGTGCTGCTATTACCGAGTGACATTGCCAAAAGAGTTATATTTAGCGGAGCTATAATCAGATGACGCCAAATCACTGGTACACTCTATTCGAGCTGCGACATTTCAGCTATGCCGATTTTCGTTGGTCAATAGTCATTCGCTCGATATCGCATATGTACAGTTCAAAATTTCGTCTTCAAATTTGTACATTTTTTGTTGTTGTAAATAGCTACATAATATTATAGCGATATTATATTGTCTATACATTTTCATAAATAATAGCTCTATTCGAACTACGACATTTCAGGGATGCCGATTTTTCATTGGTCCATAGCTGTTCGCTCGATGTCGCGTACGTATAGTTCGAAATCTCGACTACAAATGTTAATATTTTTGTTTCCATAAATGGGACACACATTTTAGAAAGCTTATAAGCGTGTACCGAAATTGGTATTTTCGGATACATTTTAGAGACAGATTTTTGGAATCGATTGAGGTTCTACACGATTAATTCTTTTTTTTTTGTGAAAAGTTATGACGGTTTTTTTGCATCTATTATTTTTCTTTGAATACAATATTTTTCGTTAATTATTAGTACCATAGTGGAAATTGGATATTTTTCGGTACTCTAATTTCGGCTTCAAATTTATGCCGGAACTACATTATCATGTGAAACAAATACTTGCAGATTGGTAGTATTTTTGATCGATCATTGATTGTTTAAAAAAATTAATGTAACTAGCGTACCATCCGCAATGTAGGGATGATTGTAAAAATTACAATTCGGAAAACATCTCCTATGTTTCTTGTCTGGATCGTCTCCGGGGTCCCATTTCATAATGATTCCTTGACAAAATGCACATTTCACCTGAAAAAAAAACCAAAACAGCATTATATGAGTTATAATCGTACAAAAACAATCTCCGGTGTCACATGAAACATAAGAACATCCAGAAGTTGAATTTTTTGAAAAGTACACATTATTTTTAAAAGTAACATAGAAAAAAAATGTCAACTTTTACAGTTTGCTACACTTGAACATAGCAATTTTTTGAATTTTCATTTTTTTTACTACATATTTCTCCCAAAACTCTCAACTTTCGAAGACTTAAAAAAAAAAATCTTTAGCATAAATGTTTGATGCTGTTTTTCACGTGACTGTGTGTCGATGTTTGTAGAAGTTTATCTTTCAACGACTAGATAAATCCCTTGACTCCTCGTTTAAAATTTTAACCAAAGGTAGGGTGAGAAAATGAATGGCTCTTCAAATCATATTGCAACAGAGGGACAGAAAATATGAGACTATTATTTGGTTACCCTGGCATTGTCCTGAAGGTAGTAAAATCCAGCTCTGGCCAGGCTCGACGGCGAGACTATGAACGGTATGGGCCAATTTTCGAACGACCTTAGCCTGTGCAGTACGTTGCTATATTGAAATCTCGGGTTTGTAATATGAGATACGGAGGCATCGCGAGCTGCGTCTCCGTCCGAGGTTGCTTGGGGCAAAGTCGCCGGTCCAGGAACGTCCGTCGCCGGCAGCATTGGAACGTTGCAGGTTTCCAGAGGGCACGCGACGAACGGGCAGCTTGGATCAGCCTGGCGATGTCGGACCATCGCCTGGTCGCCGTAATTCCAATCGGAAATCCTCGCGCCG
Organism: Amblyteles armatorius; assembly: GCA_933228735.2. Classification (NCBI taxonomy): domain Eukaryota; kingdom Metazoa; phylum Arthropoda; class Insecta; order Hymenoptera; family Ichneumonidae; genus Amblyteles; species Amblyteles armatorius. Next base: position 21,605,731 of record OW121688.1, read on the forward strand.
CACAGGAAGCATTGGACCTCCAGCGCTTGCCCTGTATAGTAGAAACCGGCTTTCGCCAAACGCTCCGGATTCACCGCAGCGTTCGACGGCCACGTAGCGAATGTCTTTAATCTCTCCTCCTCGATGTTCATTACGTACAATTTTTTTTGTTCTTCGTTTTTTTTTTCACTCATTCATCCATCGCGAAACTATCGACTGTCGATTCGTCGCTTCGAATCATCGAACTCCGATGAATAAAGTTTATGTTTTTTTCAATGGTCCGATATTTACGTTAGAATCGAGTTAAACTTGGCTTTTCTTGTCGTTCCGTTGTCGTTCAATCGAGGAAAAATAAAGTTGACTTTTTTTTTCGCTTATGTTCGTCCATCACGAACCGTCGACGGTCGATTCGTCATTGCGAATCATCAAACGCCGATGAATTAATGTTGTTTCGTTCTTTTCTCCGGATTAGTTCGGTATTTATGCTTGGTTCACAATCGGGGAACAACTTTGACGCGGCGATGTTGAACTTTGTTTTTGTTGTCGTTTACGTGAAGCGTTGTCGAATCGAGGAAAAATGAAGAGTAAAACTTTTTTCGTTTTTTTTCCTTCAGTTCTTTGCGATTCGTTCCGTACGCTTTCCAGTTTGCAACAAGAGAGGGATTCGCGACAACAATCGATTGCAGATCTTTCGCTAATAAGGGGCAATCGGCGCGACCAACGCTGCGACAAGTGCATTCGTCGCGACGCGCGAAACACTTTTGTTTCCGACGAGAGAGGGGAAAAAAATTGCAATTGCACTTCGTGCTCGGTGCTGTGAACTGTCAAACAGCGACAACTGACAACAACAACCCTCGCTCGACATTCCACGGAGCTGGAGTATGAATTTTGATGAAGCTGCACGGCTGATAGCTAAAAAAACTATGGTGCGCATGCGCGCGGCTTATGGTCAGCCGCGAAACAGGGAGTTGATCAGGGACGAATCACACGCGACCGAGAACTCGGGGCTTCGTTAATCGTTCGTTCGAACGAACAATTTTCCGCTACTTTTTTCATTCAATAATCATTTGTGTCGTTCGTTTGAAGAACGTCTTCGATAGAGGATCGAATTTTTGCTAATCGTTCGATTTTAATTGTCGCGATTCGAATTGTTTCGACGGCGAACCACTCGAGAACTTCTTGCGGGTCGGCGATGGTCGGCGGTGGGTCGGCTCGACCAATCGCGGCTCGCTTCGTTCCACGTCGTGTGTATAATCATCTTGTATTTACATCGTCGTGGCTCTTATCGAGAGGTCACGGGCATCGTACACTGTACATTCCTCGAGGCCACTCGAGGCTGAATCGTTAACGCCGCACATATGAGCCGAACCGGCACGGACGATCGAAGAATATTCATTTTATTTTACAATACTTATTATCTCACGAATTATCGTTGACACGTACGGAATAAATCAACGCCAATATGTTGCCTGTACAAAGCGCCGTAAAGGTAAGTCATTGCAGAACGGATTATTGTTACACATTTTTTTTTTACACTTACTGTAATGTGAATTCCTACAGAATTAAGTCGGTGCAGAATTCGAATCGATTAAAACGATAATAAAAATAAGTGTATATCTAAAACAGTAACAGTTTCGTTAATGGTATTAATGTACCCATTTCGATAATGGTAACGAATTAGGCGTCGGTTTAATGGTATTTTTCCTCTCGAGATTGCTAAAAAAAAAGAAAGAAATTATTTACGATTCCGTTAGTTCGTGCGGAATAAATCGATTAAAAAAATAGATAAAAAAATATTTATGATTACATCCGAGCATCGAAGGTCAATGAAATATCTGATGCACCAAAATATCTCATGAAACGGCTTTTGTAATCGAGAGAATATTCCAAGTGAAAGTTTTCGTAAAAATTTATGATAATCCGTGTTCACTTAAAAATAATGGACTTGTGGCCGTTTGAATTTAGTAAGAAAAAAAAAAAATGATGAATCAGGATTTCGTTGCCTTTTGAGCGAAATAAATAAATAAATAAATAAATAAATAAATAAATGAAAAATATGATTGCAGACGAGTATCGAAGGTAAATTAAATACCTGATGCAAAACAATTTTTTTATGAGCCGGCTCTCGTAATCAAGATAATATCTTAAGTGGAAATTGTTTGTAAATTTTTTTTTTAACAATCCGGATTGATTTAATAATAAGACAATCGATTTGTGTATGCCGGTCGAGTAGGGTTGCGTTAGCGGATTCCGGACTCACAGTACCAAAATCAACCTAAGAGATGTGGTCATTGTCAGTGCGGCGAGAACGCCCATGGGATCTTTCCTCGGGTCGTTGTCCTCGCTTTCGGCCACTAAACTCGGCGCACTCGCCATCCAGGTTTGTCAGAGATATACTTTTATTTGTACAACGCAACAAAAATTCGGTAACTAATAAATCACAACTTATTACAGGCTGCGATTGAACGGGCTGCTGTTCCCAAAGAAAAAGTAAAAGAAGTATACATGGGAAACGTTTGCCAAGGCTCCTTGGGTCAGGCACCTGCGAGGCAGGCAACACTTTTTGCTGGTAAGTCTGGCAGCGACTAACAATTTTACAGTCTTCTACAGTTTTTACAAGATTCTAAAAATTCTGTGTAGCCAGTTCGGTCTCTGCAGACGATAAGATAAACCTGAAATATTTATAATTATATTTATATTTATATTTATATTTACATTTATATTTATTGTTTGTGGTTTTTCAGGTCTTCCAAAAACGACGGTTTGCACAACGGTGAACAAAGTGTGCGCCAGTGGTATGAAGAGCGTGATGCTGGCCTCCCAGGCGATCCAATGCGGGCATCAGGACGTTGTCCTAGCCGGTGGAATGGAGTCGATGTCGAACGTGCCGTTTTACATGAAACGCGGAGAGACAACTTATGGAGGCGTTAAGCTGGACGACGGCATAGTCTTCGACGGATTAACGGACGTTTACAACAAGTGCCATATGGGAAATTGCGCTGAAAACACCGCAAAGAAGCTCGGTATATCTCGTCAGGACCAGGACGATTTCGCGATTTCCAGTTACAAGCGCAGCGCAGCCGCTTGGGAGAGAAAAGTTTTCAAAGACGAAATCGTACCCGTTAACGTGCCTCAGAGAAAGGGCAAACCCGATGTCGTTTTCTCCGAGGACGAGGAATACAAGCGAGTCAATTTCGAAAAGTTTGGCACGCTTAAGACTGTTTTTCAGGTGGGGTATGATTTTCTCCCCGTGTCGATTTTCTCCATGGATTATTTTGCTTATAAAACATATCTTACTTGTACATCTATTTTACTTATACGTTCCGTTGTCAGAAGGAAAACGGCACCGTCACCGCGGGAAACGCGTCGACGCTGAACGACGGAGCGGCTGCGCTTATCCTTACGAGTTCCGACGTCGCTCAGAAACTCAATCTCAAGCCGCTGGCCCGAGTCGTTGGATTTTATGATGCCGCTACAGAGCCCATAGACTTCCCGATCGCACCTTCGTTCGCCATTCCAACCGTAAGTACTTGTAATTTTTTTTATATAGATCGAGGTGTAAGTACCAGTGGCCTCACTCTTAAGATAGGCCTTGCGAGTAGTGTTAACTTCGCATAAGTTTCACAGAAATGAGAGGGAATTGCAATCACTTCTCGATGGTATAAAATTCTTAAAAAATCAAGCATATTAAAGGTTCTGAAAAGATTAATTTTGCATTATATCAATTGTAAAATGTTATTAACAAATTTATGAAAAATAAAATTGTTCAACAAACGTTTCAGAAACTAACTTTTTTTAAATGAAAATGATTTGTAAATTTTTCTCAATACGTATGCATTTTTTGAGATTTTTAAATTCACTGTGAATTTTGTGACTTTCCACACATTTTTGCCATATAAACTTAAAAATCTAGTTGAAAAAGTTAAAAACCCTTAATCTACGATTTATAAAAATTAAAAACACTTAAGTCTACGATTTGCAATTTTTAAATACATATTTCAATAAAACATTTCACTTTATGTCTGACTCCGATTAGTTGCTGAAAAATGCGAACGTGAATAAGAACGACATAGCGATGTGGGAGATCAACGAGGCCTTCAGTGCAGTCGTTGTGGCAAATCAAAAGCTCCTCGACATCGACCCGTCCAGAGTCAATATTCACGGTGGAGCCGTGTCTCTCGGTCATCCCATCGGGTAAGTGTTTCTCACTCATTTTATCCCCGATCTCGCAATCGATTATCTTTATAAACTCGATTCATTATCTTCGCAGCATGTCCGGTGCGAGGATAATAGTGCATCTCGTGCACGCGCTTCAAGCCGGCCAGAAAGGCGTTGCCTCCATCTGCAACGGCGGAGGTGGCGCGTCTTCCATACTTATCGAAAAATTGTAAGTGAGCCGATATCCTGTATACCAGCCCTGGGCTAAACTTTTTATTCCATAAGAATAAGAATCGAAGCAATGAACAATGTTATTTTTTAAAGAGACTCGAAGATTGTTAAAGTTACGTATATCGGCTACTAAAAGACAAAAAGGCGTATCGACCGTGTTTAAAGCATACGAGTTGCGCCCATTTGATTCTCAGTAGGCGATATATCTATTTTTTATAAATGGAATTTACATTTTACGCATGTTTGTACCGACCATAATCATTGAGGCACTCAGAGGCAAAGAAATGGTAAATTTTTTACGTAAAAACAAATCATTTCATCAGTAGCCCTGATAGACAAAGCAGCACGAAACGCAGCACATGACACAATAATTACGGCACGTGCTGCACATGCCGTGATTATTGTGTCATGTGCTGCGTTTCGTGCCGTTTGTCTATCAGGGAGAATGTGCAATGACAACTAAACTTTTTATTCCATAAGGATCAAAGCATTGGGCGATGTTATTTTTTAAAAGAGAATCGGAGATTGTTAAAGCTACGTATATCGAAAGCTGAAAGACAAAAACGTGTTAAAGCATACGAGTTACGCTCTTCTGCTTCTCGGTAGGCGTTATATCTATTTTTTAAATAAAATGTATATGTTACATATGTTTGTACGATCTTTTGTACCGACCATAATCATTGAGGCATTCGAAGGCAATAAACTTTTAAATTTGTTACGCAAAGAAAAAAAAAAGAAATCATCTCATCAGTATAACGTGCAATGTCGCAGGTCTCATCGGGTCTTGTCGCCACCTACGCTCACGTTGTTCACCAAGAATCCTTGTTCGTTGTGCGAAGTTGTGAAAGACGATTTAAAAGCTCGTTTCGCCGGCCGCTATCGGTTGGTTAGCATCGACATCGCCGCAACGGGCAACGGAGCTTTTTACGAGTTATACAAATACGATATACCCGTTCTGTTTATCGAGGGACATTATTTATGCAAGCATCGACTCGACGTAGAACTTTTGGAAAGGAGACTCGCTGAACTTGAACGCAATTATGATAATAATTTATAATGTTATACGTCGTTAAATCTATCGCTCGTATAATTGTGAAGGATCTGCGCATGCGCCGGCGCCCGTACATTTTCGTGTCGCGACTTCTGCGTCCTAGAAATACGATAAAAATTAGTAATTTAAGCACAATTAAATTAGTAATTTACGACAAAGGAGATCATCGATGATAATAATGCTCTAATCCTGTATGCTGTGTACTCAGTAATTTTTATGTTCCACCGTCGCTTTGCGAATCAATGCGCAATAGTACATTACTCGATACGAGTGCGAAATAGTACATTACTCCACGAGTTAGAAAAAGTGTTTCGCACGAGGCACAAGGTGCGAAAATGGCGGTTTTACGCACCTTGTGATGAAAAATTTCGTACATCCCTCGTGCGAAACACGTTTTCCATCTCGTGTGATTACAGTGCTGCAAACTCACTCTCGTTAGAAAAACGTTTTTCGCCCTCGTGGAGTAATGTACTATTATTACACTCGGTGGGAAAATGGCGGTTTTTGCGCACGCTTCGCGTGCAAAAACCCCCGTTTTCGCACCTTGTAAAATTTTGTTCGATACTTGTGCGAAATGTACACCTCCGTTCAATACTGCATTCCCGCCCCTTAAAGCTAAAGTTTAAAGTTACCATTTTTTACACCTTGTCGTTATTTATCCGAATGGTTTTACAGGTCGGGTCGGCATAACATGTGCGATTGATTTGAAAGTTAATCCATGAAAATATTTAATTGCCATCGTATTGTACGAGTCCGAGTGGCGAGTGACCGTGACGTGACGCACCTGCCCGAACAGGTACAGCCGTACAGCCTTCTTCACCCTACGGTTCGCCGGTCAGCACTCTTCGCGCTGTGCTGTACAATGCGTGACAATTTAATTGACCAAGTAGCCGTCCATCTACCATGAAAGTACCCAGACGCATCAAGAGAATACACAAGCTCCTAACCAGCATGGTACGTAAGCTTCGTCGTGTATTAAAAATCACGGAGACAACACTCCGCATCGGTTTTCCATTGACCTGTTCACAATCTACGATTTCATTGCCGACGATTCCCAAGTAATTCTTCTAAATGGAAGTCATAACAACAACAATAATAAAAACAACAATCATAACAACAATCGTAACAACGATCGTAACAACAATCGTAACAACAATCATAACAACAATCATAACGTAATTCCATAAATAAACGAAAAAGTTTATGATTTATAGCCGAAAAATGTGGTAGGAAAAAAATGAGTTTGAACGACTTATGTCCGCATTCTCGCGAGGATGAAAATAATTTCGAGGTGGGTAGCCCCAGGATGCGCCGCCAATGGGACCGAGTGGTAGCCACTGTAATGCGCGCGGGTCTGCGACCGGTATATCGTTATTGTGGCGGGGCTCTCAGGACCGTAAGGCCCGAGCAAGCGAGCGAGCGAGCTGCGGAGTCCCGACGACGGGCTGTGCCCGGTTCGTCGCCTTGCCAATCTCAGTCTCGCCCAGCTTTCGTGCACTCCTCCTCCTACGTCTCAGCCGTTCTCCAGCTCGTCGGCAGCCACCGAGAGTCAGTTTCTCTCTACCTTCTAATCTCCCTCTCCCTCCCACTCTCGGCAACCCCTGCCGATCTTTGACGATCGGTCTGTCCCTCTTGTCTCGTTTATCTCGTCGGTCTTTGTTTTCCACGGCTCGCTCGTCCTCCCGCTCGTTCCCGATCCTCGACGGAACGAGCGTTGCGACGAGGCGCTTTGCACCGAGAGAGGAAAAACTCTTTTACCCGAAGAGAAGCGAGCACGAGCAATCTCGTTCTCATGTCTTCGAACACGTTTTCTTCTCGAGCTACTTTCATCCCGCTATATTTTTTTAAGGCCATTAAACATCACGAAAGTGTAAGTTCAATAGCGCTCTCGTGCGCTGTGCGAAACAACGATATTTCCACGAGGTCGTCCATGATTAAATAACTCAGGTTCTCGCGGCTCCATGTCTCGCACGAAGGAACCGACGATCGATCTCAAAGTTAACAGTAACTCGGATTTTTTTTTCTTTTGTATAAATGATTGCATACATTTTTTATAATCCTACCATAAAGTAACGAAGCGTGTTTGAAAAAAAAATCGTACATCGCATTCTATGCCGTGTCTATTTCGCACACAGCTTAAGTACCCTCCACTGGTTCGCCTCGGCCGTTCACTCGTCGGTCTCTCTCTCTCTCTCTCTCTCTCTCTCTCTCTCTCCCCCCGTCGAGTTTCATATCGCCGGCTCTCTCCGTTTCCATCGTCGTAAAACTCGCTTCTTCGCCGAGTCTCTGTCTTTTACCGTTCGTCCCGCTCCCGCGCCTTCGCCTCGCGATCTTGCGGGCTTTCTCGCTCTTTCACCCGCAGTCGGGCCTCTGTCGAAGTGGCCTGGCGCGTTCGTCCGAGGCTCTCCCCGTGTACGAGCGCACAGAGGCCAGTATACGTGAATCGTCGAATCGCACGAGGCTCTCTCCGAGTCCCGGCGCGCACCAACGCAGGCAACCGTGTTTCTTCCTCAGTGCTGCGGCGACGGCGTGCCATACACGGATACCGTCGAGTACATTTTCACCCGCTTCGCGGGAGAGCGACTCGCCCGCGGGTACACGCTCGGTCCTTCTCGGTTGCACGCGAGAAACGGCGATCGAGGAAAGAGTTTAGTTTCTTTACTCACCGCGAATAGCGATTAATTGATTTTTTTAAATTAATCAAATTAATTTTATTTTTCGGACACACTTTGCGTGCAGTTTTGAAGTGCAACAATTCGTGGTATCGCCGCTTACCGTAACATACTTCGGACCCCCCCCAAGCTCGCCGGGAGCGACCGTGCGCCGAGCGCGCAGCTGCGATACAAGTGCATCGTCTCGAATATACATTGTAACAATATGTCAACGAAGGAAACGTAACTTCACGAAACTTTTCGCCTCGTTTGCTGCCAAAATTAAAAATTATAACTTGCTAAAAAAAAAAAGAAGACAAAAAGGCAGCGGGGAATAAAATGCACGATTGTCCGAAGATGTGAAAACTGTTCTGATAAAAATGTTTCCCGATCGCCCGGTCTGCCTGCTCGCGGCTCTGCTCGGAACCTGATTCAGTCAAGGCTGTCTTAACGACAACAAAAAGCCGGCGATAAAGAAGGGAAGAAACGAGTCGTTGGCTCTGCGGCTTTCAGAAAATCGGTCCTTCGATAGCTTGCATATACATACATATATGTGTACGCGGCCGGAGGCAGATTTTTCTTCTCTCGCATTTAATAATCGGGACGTCGATGGGCCGCGATCGGTGCTAGTCGTGGAGAACGAACGATGAAGGCGGACGAGTCTCTGAGCCCTGCGACACAATTTAAATGCCTGAGAGCTTCCCAGCAGACTCTTCCGTGAAAATAGACGGGAAGAAAGACCGGCATCTATATATTACCTAAGCGGCTCGAGGACGATTTTTCTTGTCTCATATTTAATAATCGAGTCCTCTGTGGTTCGCGATCTGTGGTCATTGTAACTGCGAGCACGATGACGAGCGGGACGAGTCTCCGAAGCCTGCGAGACACGATTTAAATACCTGAGCCTCCCGGCAGCCTCCCGTGACAATAGACAGGAATTTCGAGGGCCCTCCATACCTCGAAGAAAGTCCCGTCGGACTCGTCGCACGGACACTGCGTGCATATACACCTACATATGTATGCACAAGTGTAACGGTCGATTTTCTTGACCATCGTACCGGCGGCGTGACCGAAGCCGCTCAGACAGTAACCCTCGATCGGGCGAAGCGCACGTAAACAGAAAGCCAAAGGCAAGGTGGATGCGCGCTGCCGATTACGTGTCCGAGCCGGGCGTTGCGATGGTGGATAAGTGGGCGCATTATTTTTAGACGACTCGTTCGACGTCGTCCGAACGGGCGACCACCTCGTGCGCTCCGGTCGGACCGCGACGTTTTGTTTTCCCCGAGTCTTTCGATAACACGCGACGGACGCTCGAGGCGTATTGTACTCGGCAGTTTTCTGCGCTGGCTTCGCGGGGGATATTGTTTACTAGCTTTTTTTTTTTTTAAGGTTGGCAGGAGCGTTGTCTGTGCGCCGCATCTCGCAGCGGTGCGTCACGGCTTTTCACCTATTCGGTTAATCAGTGCACGGAACTCAACGATACTCCGAGGAATTATTATATCTCGCGCGTTCGCACAGTGTTGCCTCGAGTGGGCCGGTGGTTTTCTCTTTAACTGACTGTGTGCAACGACACGATAACGCTATCTTCGTGACCAAGGGCCAACCTATCCGGATCGACGGTCGCAAGAAAGAAAAAGAAGAGAAAAGATTCTTTCGACCGGACTTACTGCGAGGTAATTTGTTTATTATTTTTTATCTCCTCTATGCTCGCGTGATACTTCGGTGAAGTGCCTCTTTTTGTCCTTCTTTTTTTTCAAGTAAAGATGAAGAGGAGTTTCATCGTTTCGGATACTTTTCTCAACTTTGTTTTTGTATGAAAAGTTACGTGTTTGGGGATGAAAATGAATTGTGCGTTTTTGGCGGTCGAGGGACCGTTGCTCTGTCGATAAATCAGTTCCGAAAATAACGATAAACGTTAATTGCTTCGGCGATTACTTTCACTGATGAAAATGCAATAAGGTAAACGTCCCAGTGGCTGGACAAAGCGTGCGCGCAAGAGAGACGGGAATACGATATTTGTAACACGTGCACAAAAAGTCCCACTTTTCGTGTCCGGAAAGGAACTACGACATGCGTCATTCGAATTTCTATTATCCGAACCATGGCGGAAAATTGCGATGTCGTTTCATCGTCGAGCGGTACTTTGTTACAAGCGCGGATTAAGTTTGTATCGCTCACAAACTCCTACACCGCTCGCAAGGCGGTTTTTCAGCCAGTAATCATTAGTACTTAGCAACCCTCAGAGATATTCATATCCGTGCAAGGAAAAAATTATTTCTTATTAAATAATAGTTTTGTAGTCGACTGTATGAATATACGATAATTCCACCTCTGAGCGGAAGCATAATAGTTTTTACGGTGAAAAAAAAAATGGCTGAAAGTTTTTCAAAGCGAGAACGGCACATCTTTAGCTACCTTTCTTATGTCTTACGTTTGTATGTTATTTTTCGTCGTCAAATTTCCATTATCCGAATAATCATTGACCCGAACTAGGCTCAACCACAATCGAGGTTCTACTGTAATGTCCCGGTAGAGATCGGTCTTTAAGGGTCTATAAAGAAAACTGTTTTCACTGCAATTCATTTTCATTGCATCCCCGGACGAATGTCGTCACGTAGTAAAACAATCTATATTTAACTGTGAGGAAGTTCTCTTTTTTAAACCTAAAATAATCAAATTAATTTTCATTCTCTTTCATCATAAATTTATCCTGCCGAATCGCTCAGAGAATATCATATTGACGATATAATACAGAGGAAAAGTGCGGTGAACGATGGTGATCCGATTCAAGACGATTTGTCCTTCCTCCTTTCAGAAGTAATTTGCAATTTATAATTTGTTTATTAACGGATTTCTCCCTGACCAGTATTCAAATAAAGATGTCTCTTATAACTATTTAGTTCGATCAATTGCAAGAAAAAATCAGAGAAAAAGAAGAAAAAAAATAGAAGAAAATCCTTACATGAAGTGGATATCAATTCGACTTCGTGTAAGGATTCGCTCTTAGTCGTACATTCTCAGCATCGTGAAAAAAAATAATAAAAAATTACAGTTTTCGTTACCAACTGCGGTAACGCACGTGTTTTTTAACGAACGAACCAGAAGTCGTGACATCGGATACCTCGTGGGGGGTCGTTTTGGCCCCCATGGCGATGTAAGGATTTGTTGTGCTTTCACTGCGGCTTCTCCGTATTCACTGTACGTTAATTTTCCTGATTGGATGAAACAGTTTTATTTGTACAAAAATTCGTCGGTATGGTTTCTCGACCCACGACTACGCTTAAACCTGATTCCTTTAAATAGCATCGATTCCCAAGAGGTCAATGCGACGGTAACTTGGTTTTGCGTGCGTCATTAAAACCAATTTGCGTGTGGCACGCGAGCAACAAATGTAATTGCTTTATAAATTATCGAGGTGGCGTTAATTTTCCTGATCGGATGAAAAAGTGTTATTCGTACGAAAATTCGTCATTACGCTTCTTCAAACCGCGGCTATATTTAAACCCGATTTCTTTTAATAGCATCGATTCCCAAGTGTTCGATCTATCGGTAACTCGGTTTTGCGTGCGCGACATTACAACCGATTTACGTGTGGCACGCGAACAACACACATATTTGCTTTATAAATTATTGAGGGGGAGCGATGCTTTCGCTCGATTCTACGCAAGACTATATAATGTACAGCGTTAGACTGCCTTATAGGAGCGCAGGAAAGGAAAAATCGATAGAACGTTAAATGTGACTCGTTGTCGTTGCCGTCGTCATGGAGCACAAGTTGAAACATTTGCACACGTCTTCGAAGGAATTAATTGATTGGTCATTTTTACTGACAAACAAGTGTCACGCAAATAATTAACGAGCCCCCCACCGGCGCTTCCTTAAGAAATTAATAATGTGTGAACATATCGACAGAAACGTTTACGCTTTATATATAGATACACTTACGTATTATCTAGAGATATGTTTACGCATTATCTAGAGATATGTTTACGCATTATCTGTAGATATGTTCACGCATTATCTATATATGCGTTGATGCACTATCTATAGATACGTTTACGTATGATCTATAGATACGCTTACGTATTACCTATAGATGTGTGTATGTATTATAATAACGTGTTCGCAATTAACTCGACTGAAACGTCGTTATGAAACGTTCAGTTACTGCCGCGCTGAACCACCAGTCTTTCAAAAATTTGCTACACCGTAGAATCGATGCTCCACAAAAAAACTTAGTTTTTTCTGGACGTGATAACTCGAAATAAATAAATAAATAAGCTTTTTATTACGTTTCATAAAAATACCAAACATCGTGAGTGTCCTTTCAGTAACAATCATAATAATTGTGATAAAAATATGATAACGAATAATTATAATTTATCCGCAATGTAACTTCAAACGATTACACTCACATATAAGAAAAAAAAACTGTCGGCTCGCAACTTTTGCTACTTTGAAACGAAGTTTCACCGTGCCCATCCAATTTCCTGCTAGTAAATTATAATAATAAATATCATATATATTATTATTTATATAACGTATATTACAAAAAATTTATTTCCTCAATGAAACATCGCATTCTTTTTTTTCGCTTTGCAGTTGTACGCGTTGAAAAAAAACGCACAGTCCGTCGAGTCGACTTTATTTACATTTTTCAATATATTGTCATAAAGTACGCCGTACATTGATAAATCATTGGAAAACAAAAATCTCAAGTCCATTGAATCGAGTTCACCTGTTGATGACACCCGCAGCTGTTCGCGGCGGGCTTTGGACAAGCGTACTCGGTCTCGTGGATTCTCATGATTCATGTTCGAGGAATCCCGGTCGATGTCCTCTATAGCAGCTCTGGAGATCCGGTTAGGTGCGTTCAAAGTCGTACAAAAAAAAAAAATGTAATAACAATCGCTCGGATTCCGATAGCCATAACTTGTACATAAATCATTAGGCAATCGACTTTCGATTATAAGTGGCAATCACGCTGTGAATTAAGCTCGATTGAATCGGCATAAATGCACAATCGCGAAGTGCACGCACTCTTTAACACTTTTAACGGTCTTTCGTCACTGCGATTTTCATCGTCTATCTCGCGCTGCAGAATTTCCAAGCGGTTTTTAACAGCTGACAATTTTTATCAGTCGCGATAAGTGTTCAGACGAAGGAAGGGCGGGGGGGTCATATCTGGTTCTGGATGCGTGCCTCTACACACATGAATTGGTTAATCGATGACTCACACGACGATTCGTCTGCACACGAGAAGACCAGCAGATGCTCCCATGGACGACATGAGTTTAATGCAACGGTCACTTAAAACATTTATTCCATAAGCTTACGAGCGCAGAGCCAGAAAAAATAAATTACTCCAACGGAAATTGCTCGACCCTAATAAATTATCTTGTTTTAGATAAATATTTACTTTTATTAAATAAACATTCATTCAATAGAAATAAATGTTATGTATCTTATAATATTAAAAAAAAAATTAATAAATAATGTTACTCGGGATTATCGATCAATAATTTATTGGATATAAAGGAGCTTTTATTGGATATACAGAGAGCCCTTGTTGGCAGGGGAGGCTTCTTAGAAACTAGATACACAGTGAAAAACTTATATCCTTCAGATCAACGAGGAATAATGTGTTAAATTCGTTAAATATCTGCATGAGACTAGATTTCATTCGAGTTATACCGGCTGTGCTTTGCATCGCAAAAACTTCGTTCGGGCAAGTTCACTCGAAGATTAAAGTTATATGTACGCGTGAACAATTTTTTTTTGTTTCTTCCCAAGGCCGTGCATCGATAGAGTCTTGTCAAAGATGAAATTTTGTTATCAAGTTATCATGCAGATATCTTTAGGGTCATCCGAGAATCGTGAAAGTGCGTTTCGCTCCTGCTCACCTGCGCCGTGCTCAGTCTCCAACAAAAACTGTAACGAACGTCTCCCGATACCGCAAACATTTGTGGAACCGGAAAATTGTCTTTCCCTGCGTCTGCCAATTCCGCGGGGAAAGACAATTTACCTTTTCCTCGGAACGCTACTTGTCGTCTCGGAACGCTGTTCATTACAGATTTCGTTACCGACGGTGGTAACTTAACATCAACTCAATGAGATTCAAACTCATTGGCGGTGGTCAGTAATGCAGTACACCGATCCCCGTGAGTAAACGCTGATTCCGCAACGTACCACATTAGTATTAAATAATCGCACACAATACGGACGCGAGCGCGACATGTGCTGACTCAAGTGCAGAGCGGTGCAAGGCTTGTAACTTGATGCTCGATGTATCTGGTGCATCGGGACGGCGCTTACCAGCTCCCGTGCCTTAAGGAATTCCAGGAACTGAAATTTGAGGAACTGCCCTACAATATGTTTGTTAAACGCATTCGTTTTTTTTGTAACCATTCGTTCATCGGCAACTAGTAGGTTGTTGTGGCGAGAATGCGAGCGCCCTAGTTGTGGACTATGGAATTTGGAAACCGGAAATGTATATTTCCGGAGATTTACCGGAAGATACCTCATTTCCGGTTTGAATATCTCACTTTTCAACCGGAAGTGTCGCCATACCCGAAATATCTCACTTCCGGTCCAGAAGTGACGTCATACCGGAAGTGATGCCATAGCGGAAGGGACGTCGTGCCAGAAATACATCACTTCCGGATTGAAAATTTAATTTTTTGCCGGGAAACAGTGTATTTTCGGTACCACTGCACTTCCGGTCAAAAAATGAGATTTTCAAACCGAAAGCGACGTATGTAAGATATGACTTACTTGCCGATCGAAAAATTGGATTTACAAGCCGAAAGTGACGTATTTCTTGCATGAAGTGGCTTCCAGTTGAAAAATTAGATTTTCAAGCCGGAAGTGACGTATTTCCGGTGTGACGTTACTTCCGGTCAAAATATTAGATTTTCAAGCCGGAAGTGACATTATTTCCGGTATGACACGTGGCTTCCAGTTGAAATACAAGATTTTTCTGGATTGGAATCTCCTGATCTGGAAGATCAAAATTTTGTTTGGTCATACTCGAGCGACACGCCGTTAATAAATAAGAAAAAGTAAGGCATAGTATACACGCGGAAATGTAAGACACTAGGTAACTTTGTACACTCGTCAGGGGCATAGTCTGATGCTGCGCGAACGTGATTACTGCTTGAGATCACTGTGATCGTTATATGACTGGCAAATAGAAAGGATACGCTGGTATTCGTCCGATCGTCCGGGAGAACGAAGTCGATATGTTCGAAGCTTTCCGGAGTAGCATCAGACGTTAGTTGCGTGTCGACGAGTTATCGTCGGGTTGTTAATCGACCCTAAGCAAGAGCTGGCGAACGAGTAGTGACGCACTCACGTACGGAGATTGTCACTCAATACCACTCGCAGCGCAATCTTCGTCACGATATTTCTCCGACTCGTGGGCCGCGAGAGTATAGTAGTGCGACTCGTTGGGGTGAAACGCGAAGAACCGAATAATTTGCTCGGCAAATATTATCGTACTCGAGATGAAGTGTATTTTTCTTTGGTATCCGGTATAAATTGTTGAAAAAAAACGACAGAACTGACGTGCTCACCGCCAATTTACGTATGCACGGAGATCGGTGATAATGTCGTTCTTCCGTGAGATCGTTAGTCAGTTCGTGAGGAACGTCGGTAAGAGTCTTTATTTAGTCAATAAAATCCTTAAGAGTACGTGAAATACCGCGGTTGGTCATAAAAATTATAATTAATCAATTTTTTTTCTTCTTACCTACTGTGGTATTTCATGTTTCGAAAAATACAGGCGGTCGTCCTGGAATATTTCACCAAGATAGATTTAACATCTAAGTTAGTTGCGTAATGAATTATAAATTTGTCCCTGGTCATTTTCTTTTTTACTCGCAAAGCTTTCTTCACGGGAACGCGACATTTTTTCCCCCTCTTGCAGAATAAATTAATGATATTTCTCCGACTCGTGTGCAGTGAGAGTACACCGTAAAAAGAAAAATTCGTATGAAGTTTAATGTACTTGTACAGGAAGTTTTTATGCATAAACTGGTATATTAAATGTCACGTACAATTTCGATGAACGATTGATGGTCAGTTATATAAAAACATTAGAAACACTTAATTTTTTAGTAATATACTTTAATTTTGCCATTATAGGACTTTAATTTTAATAATTTACTTGAATTGTAATAATTTACTTGAATTGTAATAACTTACTTTAATTTATCTTGAATTAAATTTAACGTGCCAGTTTTTGCATTAAAACTTCCAGTACGGTACATTAAATTTACAATTTTTGTTTACAGTGCAGATATACTAGTACCACTTGTTGGGATGACGTGAAGAAACGTATTATTTATTACGTCAATATTATCATCTTCGAGACGAAGTGTATGTATGAAGTGTATTGTCGTTTGGCATTCGTTACAAATGTTTGTAAAAAAAAAAAAAAAACATCACCAATAAGTGTGCTTACCGCTAATACACATATGGATCGGTGATAATGTTGTTCTTCCGTGACTTCTTTAGTCACTTCGTGAGGAACGTCGACATGAGTCTTTATTTAACAAAATACCGCGGTTGGTAAAAACAAATTGTAATCATTTTTAAAAACAATTTTTATCTACGACCATGGTATTTCACGTTTCGACAAATTCAACATCAAAGTTATTCGTGTATCGAATTATACATTTTTCCCTGATTATTCCCCCCCCCCCCCCCCCCAAACCTTATCTACGAGTAGACTAAAAAATAACGTTAAATAGCTTCTTATTTTAGAGAAAATTTTAATCGTCAAAAAATGTTATTCCCCCTCGCAGAATAGATTAAATAGAAATTTACCTATGAAACACAGCTTCGAAAACTTGGTTCCATTTTCGAGATAAGCCAATGAAAATAGTAAAATAAAAAATAAACGAATGAAAAAAAAAAAAAAAAAATAAACAAATAAATAAATTGTAAACAAACATCCACATGCGATAGTATTAGTAACAAAATTTTCGGATACACATAAATGTACTACAAGGATTAAAAAAAAAAAAAAAATGCAAATTTTTCAGGAACCGATCGTGCGAGATTCAGGATGGCATCGAGCGGCGTCGACGACGAGGATCTGATAGATCTGGAGGACGGCATCGGGGTGTGCGTCTCGCGCACGACGTTGCCGGAGGCCTCGGCGGAGGAGCTGGAGCACCTGCTGGACGTCTGTCCGCCGAAGCTGGAGCAGAAATTGTCGCTGACGAGGGAGCAGCAGAGTTCGATTCGTGAGAACAGCGACAACGGCGACGTGCTGGTGACTTTGGGTCACGACCAGGTCATGCCGATCCGCAAGAGGATCGACGTAGTGTCCTCCGAGACGATAAAGAGGATTCGGGACATCACGAAAAATCTCGAGCCGGTGATAAGGACCTGTTCGAGTTCG
This sequence comes from Amblyteles armatorius, assembly GCA_933228735.2. NCBI lineage: Eukaryota > Metazoa > Arthropoda > Insecta > Hymenoptera > Ichneumonidae > Amblyteles > Amblyteles armatorius. The sequence continues at coordinate 21,623,210 of OW121688.1, forward strand.
AGACTCGAGACCGAAGGAGCAACGAGCGATTACAGCGAGGACTTCGTCGACGGAAGTGCGGAGGATGCTCGAGCGAGGAGCTTCCAGGATCGACCCGACGTCACTTACGAGACGCAGGCGATAAACAAGGCCTTCAATTTTCTGTCGGAAATCGAGGACGTCGACGACGACGACGATCCGCCGCCCGACAAGCGTCGAAGAACGGAGGGAGCGAACGAGGACGAAGATTTTGGAGCGTCGTCGAGCTCGTCTTATCCGCTCGAGCCGACCTGCCTGATCGAGAACGAGGCTACGAGGTATCGCTCGAATCTCGACCTCGAGGCGGAGAAGCGAACCTCGGTGATGGATCAGAGACGCTCGAGCGAGCCGCTGAGGAGGAATCGCGAGATCCCGCCCTTATCAACGGAGGGTAATAAAAATAATTGCGGGAACGGGGAAACCGATTTCCCGACGATATTCCCATTCGAGAATCGAGAGCCGAGATTCGCGAGACTGTGGGACGACTGCGCGGCGATTCCGCGCACCGGCGGAAGACGGCTCGACGATAGACTCGAGAGGAAATCCTGGAGCGAGGGAGCCAACCGCGGGGTCGTCGATCACTGCGAGAACGCCAACGGCTTCGCGAGATCTACCAGCGTCGACGTCAACTGCCTCGACGAACCTTCGACATCGAATGGGAGCACGAGGTTTCTTCGGAAAAATTCGAGGACCATTTCCAGGTGAGAGACATAATGTGGCATTTTTTTTTATTGATGTGGGTCTGCAGGGCGTGACGGAAGGGATATTGATCGATTCTAATCGTAGTTTAGTTTCAGAAAAGAAGCTTAGGCAATTTATAAGAGTGAAGAGAAAAATATCGGGTATTAATGATTATCTGGAATAAATATTGTCGGTGGTGTTTCAATTTTCATAAAAATAATTATTTATTAATCGTTGTATCAATACGGTTATGTTGGCTTGCGCCCTTCGCGCGCTCGCTTGGATCGCATGTTTCATTTGGAAATCCATTTCATGCGGAATGGAATTTCTGCATTTTTAAATCCAGTCTGTATGCTATAAAAATCGAAATTCCACATTGATACGATATAGAAGGGAATTTCGAATCTATTCTGTACGTTATAAAAATTAGGTGTGTGTGTGTGTGTGTGTGTGTGTGGGGGGGGGGGGGGGGGGGGGACGACATCCAAGCCGACAAACAAATCCACAATTTTCCAATATAAATATATATAACGTCCTAACATTAATTGCATATTTATTAATAATGGAACAGTGATGGTAAAAAAAGTACTCGTCGCCGCACACCGAACTGAGGAGTCCCCGGACGTGCATGAGAAATCGCACGCACTATTTTCAATTACGTAAAAAAATGGATAAAAATAGAAGAAAAAAAAATATAGGTAGTTAATGATCTTCGATAAATGTTATCGGTAGTGTTTGAATTTTTTTATTTAAAAAACTGATTAATAATTAATGCAACACTCGAAGGTGCAGGATGAGCTATCCGTTTTACCTAACTCGTACGTACGATTATCGTCACCTATTTTCTACTACGTAAAAAAAATTGATAAAAGTGAAAGAAAAAAAATATCGGAAATGAGTAATTATCCCGAATAAATATTATCCGTAGTGCTTGAATTTTTATAAAAATAACGGTTAATAAATAATGCAACACTCGAAGGTGCAGGATGAGCCATCCGTTTTACTTAACTCGTACGTACGACGGGGGAGGTCGTACCGGGGGGATTATTGGCAAGGAAACGTGAATAACGAAACGCCCGCATTTTCACTTGAAAGACACTAAAAAAAAAAAAAAAATCGCGAAAGGTGCTCGAGATAGGGGAACATAACCACTCGGAGAATCCGTGCAAGGCTCCGGAGAGCCTTTCCGTCCAATTACGAGAATCATGGGCGCAGAACGTTGTTGGGGAGCATTGTTCGAAAGAGAGACTGGAGGACGTTCCGTACTCGTGGAGGCAGCTGCTTTGTCCGAGCGAACCCCTACGGACGCAAGAAGCACTTTGCAGCACGTGGTAGTCAGGAGCGTAAAACGTCATTAGCATGGGTCATGAGGGGGGGGCGCGCGCGTACCTGACCGGAAGTTGTAGTACGTAAGTTCGAGGAGGCTCGGACCCGGCGAACCGTGGAGGACCCACCGGATCTGTATCGCGCGCCATCGTGGCACGTGTTCTCAGAACTTCTTTCTGTTCATTACCATCTCGAATGTGGATGAAGATTTATTTTTTTTTTACGATTTTTAATCTCAAACGCATTTTTTTTTACAATTAAAAGAACGAGCATTGGAAAGGGGTCTGAAGGAATTTCCTATAATCTTATGTAAAAAAAAAGAAAAAGAAAAAAAATCTCACCGTCGATATCTTATGTCATATTTAATCAGGACGCAATTATAGATCTTCGATATCTTCGTTCTTGTTCGATACCTTATGTTTTATTGACTATTCTTTTTTATACAAGTTAATAACAGCCGGCACCGTTTTTTACAAATACATTTTTATTAAATTTTTATTTAACCCTAGAACTTATGTATCATTGTTTCTACCCTCTAACTCGACTGGGGTACGTATGTACCCCACGCGATTCTTCAAAGTACAAGTGTCCTGTGAACTGTAAATGGGTTTCTCTTAGTTTTTTCATAAGGAAGAGAATGGTGTGCCGCAAATTTGATTTTATTAAAGTTTTAAAGTTTAAAACATAACGAAAATTTGCAAACACCGCACTTTTTGTGAAAAAAATTGTAGTTTGTTAAAAAATGATCCGATTTTGAAATCTCAAACGCTATTTTACACGGGACACATCAGACTATTAGGGAAAAAATAGTCCCATTGTATTCCGTTTAAGAAGTAATCTTATCTAGTGATCTGAAAATAGGTAAAAGTCGAAAACTTGTAACATGGAAAAAATCAATGAAAACGCAAACAAGATCGGTTTTGCATGGGTTTGAAAATTTATTTTTCTTGAAAAATTGGAAGTAATTAAAGATAACGATAATTAACATAATAACATACAAAAATTATAAATTTATAAAACATAAAAAAATTAAATGCCGACTATACACGTCCAATTTTTTATAATAGTAACTTACATTCGATAGTTCTACCAAAAAAAAACAATCACTTATTTCCATAAAACACTAACGGAAACTCCTGACTGGGACATTTTGGTACCCCAGGCGCGCTGCGTTAGCGTTCTGTGCGATAATCAGCAAGTAACTGAGGCTGCTACCGGCCTCAGGACATCCTCAGATCGTTGAACTAAATTATCGTGGAAGTCAGAAGGCGATGATGTCAATTTCTACTTTAGGAGCGCAGTTTGAATATCGTCTCGGGTACTTTTGTACCCCATACATGAGTTTTGGGGTTAATATTTATTGAATTTTTAGTAATAGTAGAAGTGCATTCATTGACAATATCGTGTAGTTTTGCCCAATAGCTGCGTGCATCTCTCTATGTAGTAATTACAACATTCACCTACGTGACTCCGGTCTATGGCCCATTGACAGTATTGACAGTGTCTACGCATTATCAATATTGTCAATGGGCCATCGACCGGAGTCCTTTATCCCACTTTAATTTTCATTCAATTTATTTTGAGGGATTTCTCCTTTTACGACCAGTTTACAGTGAATCCCAATTCGGAGCTCACAATAATAAATGACATAATAATAAAAAATAATGACTAAAAATTAAGCTTATTAAAATCACGGAATTGAAAAAAAAAAAAAATTTCGAACAGTTGAAATTAAGAGCTGTGATATGACAATATATGATTTAATAATATTAACGAGTAACATAAGATTACACTCGACCCTTCAGTCCTGTTTAATTTGTATTTTTGAAATTTAATTTTCATTTAATTTTTAGTTAATAGTAGTAAAAGACCTCCCACAACAATGCCAGTTCAATTTTTTTTGCTTCTTTTTCCTTTCTTTTTTGTTATACATTAAATGGTTCAGAGCGGGGTAATGGGCCATCGACCGAAAAATTAAATTGTTATTTATCTTAATGATCTTAATTTGTTTATTTTCAGAAGAGGCCGAGAACGTTCGGCGTCTTCCTCGGAGTGTTCGGAGGTGGACTGGTCCTGGGTGGAGGAGTACGAGTCGCCGTGCGTCGAGACGGGCTCATCGGGTTCGTCGACGAGCGTCAACATTGAGGAGGGCTGCGAGTTCGACAGGAACGGCAACAGCAACAGAACGAGCGGCGCGGCGTGCCCGTGGGCCGGCTCTCCCCCCACCAGGGTGGTGGCGTCGAGTGCCGCCGAGACCACCGCGTTCTCCGGCAACGCCGATGGTGAACGGGAGGAACGCATGCGCGCCGGCGGGCGAACCGCTCGCGACTCGAATGGCAGTACTGCGATGTCCGTCGGCGCGACGGGCAAGTCCCCGTCGTACGGTGCGACGCCGGGACCATTACTGTCGCTTGCCGATCTCGATAACCGAATTTCCACGCCCGATCGTCTCGCCTTACCGACGAGCGTCCGTAACGATGTCGCCTCACTGACCGGCAACCTCAACAACGACAATTCGAACGATGCGGCGATTCGCTCTTCGGGAAGGCACAACAACAACCTCAACAGTCGCATGAGTGGCGCCGCGCCTCCTCGCGCCAATTCCTGGGTCCGCGAGTCGATGCGCCGAATTCGTCATCTTCGTCTACCGGAGGCCGAACGAACCGGCGATCGGTCCCGCATAATCGTCGACTCGACCACCACCGCAGCCGCGACGATACTCTCCTCGCCGAATTCCCTTCCCGACATCGCCCTCATCGCTCCGGAAATTCTCGCCGCTCACACCAACGGCGTCAGCTCCGGCAGCGTCCTGAGACCGTCCAGTGCTCCGGTCGCGACCCGGGATCACGTCAGCCGGAGTCCCGGAAATGCCGCGACACCGCGAAGAGGCAGAAGACACGGAAGAAGCTCGCGGGGCGGCAGACATCAGGAGAGAACCGGCAGACTCGTCAACGCGTCTCGCACCGGAAACTCAACCGGTGACAACGCCGAGATCGGCGTGCAGACCGGAAATTCTAACGCCACGAGCCCCGCGGGACGAAGGAGCTCCAACGGACCTCCGCAACATCCCAGCTCACCGGCTGCCACGTCCGTTACGGGGAGAAGGTGAGTTCGACAACGGAATGTGTGTGTGTTTTTAACGTATATTTTTTTTTTTTTTTTTTTAACGCAATCGTGAAAAGCGGTTTCAACGGGCAGGTTCGATATGCGAATTCAATGTGCTCATGTGTGCCGAGAATACGACATTTTTTCGGCCGATATTATGGATACGACTAGTACTTAATGATACGAATAATTTTTACTTCCTAATAGAAGAAGCTTCGTTTCAGAAGTTTTTTTTTTTTTAAAGGTTTTAGTGAAAACGTGTTCACAATGTATCAACACATCGGAAAATCATAATTAAAACAAAAGTCTGGATGTGTATGTGTGTTGTCTTAGACCCAAAAAATTGAAACTCTTACATAACTTGAGAATGGCTTTAGCTATCGAGCTTAAATGTTTGGTTACATTTTTAGCTAAATCGTTTCAGTCATTAAGGACAAGACTGTAACAATGGATTTACCAATTTATCTTCCTAATTGACTCGGGCTAGAGGTGGAATTACTTCCAAACTGATATACATATATACAGAATATGCTGTATGATTCAACTAAAGAGGCGCTTTCGGCGGTAAAGTTCCTTTTTTAAAATACCTTTCGCTTATTTTTTTTTCAACCTTTCAAATAAGTGGGACGTTTTGCCGAGAGCAAATGACCATGTCTTCTTTTAAGCATAATAACGATACGGATGTAGGTTATAAACTTTCTTTAGCGTTATAAAAAAAAACAAGACTTCAAGGTACGTCTGTAGATTTTTACAGATTTTTATTTAGCACATCAATTTGTCATTCGAATCGTTTGAAGGTTGCGTTTTGGCAAATTCTAGGTCCTCGTTGAACAACGATCCCGTACTTGAAGGGTTAATTGAAAAATCAATTGTTCATCTTATATACACAATGTATAGAGCTTTTTTTTAGAGAGGCGTCATATTTAATTATTAACAATAAGAAAAAATAAAATACAAAGATTTTGTACCTTATGTACGTTCAATCTGGTCGGTTTGGGGAGTTTGGTTTTAATGGCTCTAGTGCAATCAAGAAAATCGATCGGGCCAGTAGGCAGACGGACAAGACTGTCCGTCTCCGATCGATTTGACAATTTATATTCCTAATCGACCGGGCTAGACGAGGAATTCCAAGCTTCCAAACTGATATACATCTAAGTCATGCTGAATCAAGTAAGCAGGCGCTTCCGACGCTAAAGGACCTTGCGTTTCGCATTTTCAAAAAATGCAATCATAATTCAAATATTCAATAATTTTTTTGAAATCAATCGTTTGTTTTTACTTACACAAGAGTTTTTTTTTCGAGAGTCTACATATTCAATAACATACAAAAAAAAAACAATACACAAAGAATTTGTAATTCATGCACGTTTTATCAGGTCGGTTCGAGGACTTTGTTTTTCATCGCGCAATCTCCATCGCTTTTCTCCTTGAATTCGCGACTCCCGACAAAAGTATAATTCAAGAGATTGCGAATAATTCGAAGTCGGTTTTCGGTTGGAATTGAGAGTCTCGATTGCGAGAGCGGGGTGCGCGCTCGTGTGCTCCCTGTCCCCTTTTACGGCTACGTGCCGTTAATCGCGGCTGCTGCTATAGCCTCGCGGCAACGTAGGCGGCCAATTTTTTTTTTATTTCTCTTTTTTTTTCTCTTTTCTTTCCCCCGCGCGTCTAGCCGCATGGGACGAATCTCGATCCTCACGCGAGAACGAACTGGCTACGGCAACTTCTCTTCCGCCACTATACACACACCTACCATTGTGTTTATACTGCCTACTCATAAATGAACACGAGCATTATAGTTTCAGTTCGCTTCAACACTTTGACAAAAAAAAAGAAAATGGCTGAGCCCTGTTTCAATGTTTCCTCGAAGCTCATTTGTAACATGTGTTATCTACGGGATCTCGGACTCGGCCTTCTTCTTCCTGTCATTATACGACGACATATTAGCCCGATTGTGTTCCTCTCCGGGTAAATTAAACATTGTATTGTGTAAGGGAAAAGCAGGAGTTTCCGAGCTCCCCGGTAAAGGTTTCATAGTTTCCGGTTTGACAATTTTCGGCGGTCGAATTAATCAATAATCAACTGATAATCAATAGATACATTACATATAGATAATCAATAGATACATACAATACATTGATTATTAACCCTTTGCGTCACGGTGGGACATAGGATGGCTCACCTTTTTTCGCTCAGTTTTCAATTTTTTAAACTAATTTCTTGACATGAAATACCGAGGTTTTGTTTTTATAATATCAAAATGTATGGCTGAAAGGGTCAACCGATATTTAATTGGTAATGAATTGTTAATGAATTAACAATGAATTGATAACGAATTGACAATGAATTGACAATTAATCAGTAAATAATAACTGATCGATCAATTATTAAGTAATGAATAATTGCTTAATAGCTAACAGTTAACTCTTTGAGTATTACGGTAACAAGTATGACTGGCGTACAATATCAAAGAGTATGGTCGAGAGAATATTGAAACGTATTCTATGTTGTATGTAACAAATAGCCTTACAGAAGTGCGGACGGAAATTCATCAATGTTCCGAAGCTCCGAACGGTGTGCTAACGCTACGCTTCGGTTATCCGACAGCTTATTTGCGCAAGCAAGCCACTTTACTTGGTAAACGCGCGACTAGCACGGTGATTGAGAAACACGACAGCAACAGTCGCGTTTTGCTACGTTACGATGCTCTTTCGCGGTGCAACCGTCACTGCGTCGAACAGGGAAAAGCCATGCCGGTTTGCCCCCAAGGAAATGAAGGATATTCACAATATGTGCAAAATACATGTACCCGTCCATATATAAAGTAAAAGTGGGCGATATGGCCCAGTCCATACATAATTGATGATACATGTCACTCTCCCAGAAGGAAATGAAGTACATGTCAGATTCATACAATATACATGTACCCGTATATATATAACGTAAAAGTGAGAAATATTGCCCGGTCCATACAGAATTAATTCGCGTGCAAACCGGGGTGATCCATATTCACCACCTTTTCTCTAGCACAAAAAAAGGTTTCATATTCCTTGCATATCGAGCACATATTCGTTCTTCCATGTGGGTATTAAGTCGTATGAAATATATATATAAATAAAAATAATACTACAACGTGCCTTTATTAATTATATAATATTGTTATATAATTAAGACTCGCGAGTGTTCGTTTAGATGAAAAAAAAAGAAAAAAAAAACGGAAACCACAAAGTCTCTTCGCAGGATCGAGATTGAAATTGGTTGAATGGTATCGAGGCACGGCATTGTTTGCGGTTCGCTTCGGAGAACGTTCGACCGTGAAAGTACATCTCGGGCTGTTGTCAGAGTAGCAACGAGAGGTCGATAGTATCGACTCGAAACTACTCAAGGTGTATGCCCCTTTTTACCCAGGCCGTCTCAACCAGTAATTTCGTTTCATTGACGCACGATTACTCCGCAGGGTTTATAGAAAGAAAAAAAAAGAAGAAACAAATTCCGGTCAATGCCCGCGCCCTATCACAGTTTAACTTCGACACTGGTGTGTTCTGTATCTATAGTACGCTCCGTTGCCGGTTCGAGGCAATTGCTAGGAAAAAAAAAATGTATCGTACATGATTCACAAAGAAATCCACACATAGTCATATACTATTTTAAATGAATCATACATGACCATACATTCATTGAGATTATTATAATAAAATAATAAACAATATCAATAAATTTATTGCTTCTCTAGAACACAGCAAGGATGACGTCATGTTCCTTACATATAAAAATTAACAAAGGGGCACTTTAGCATTTCTTTTTTTTATTCATTGAGTTATTGAGATTCTTATGTAAATTATATTTGATCGTGTATGACTTATGTACGAATTTCGCCGATTTTCTATAACCGGCAAAAATGTATATAAAAATTCATGCACGATCGTGTATGATTAATAATAATACGTAAAACTGTAATACGATAATGGTTTACGGGAACGCCACTTTTGAAATTTATTTCTTTTTATTATAAAAACAAACCTGACGCATCTTCCGGTTCTCGGCAAGTCGTTCCCTTAAACTTTAGTGTACTGTATTTCAACAGAACAGCCATCTATTTTAAAACAAACACATATGTATACAATAAATTTTATAAACTAAAACTACTCTACAGATATCGCCGTCAAAGAAGAGTCTGGGACATTTAGTGAGATTAATTTTACAAAAGACTAATTTAAAAAAAAGATCCATCATAGTGTGGGAATGAGCTTCAGCAAGAATCGGGTTGTTGCAAAGTCAAACGCGAAAATAACCACAAAAACAAATATATAACAAACAAAAAATGCGATACAGATATCGACCTGAAAGAAGAGTCTTGAAGCTTCAGTGAGGGAATCCGTCATGGGAAAATCAACGCAAAGACTAATTGAAAAAAAAAGCCATCATAGTTTCCGTATCGTCTTCATCAAGAATCGTCTCGTTCCAAAGCCAAACGATCCGGTAATCTCGACGAGGGGAAGTGCGGAATGGAGAGAACAGAGAGAAGAGAGAGAAGAGAGAGAAGAGAGAGAAGAGAGAGAAGAGAGAGAAGAGAGAGAAGAGAGAGAAGAGAGAGAAGAGAGAGAAGAGAGCCCGTTCAAGGTAGCTGCCGTAACGGTACCGACGCACGGTGCCGGGGTTACGCGATGGTCATCCCAGTGCCTTCCAGGCGGCTCTTCGCTTGTTTGCTGCCACGCTGTCGAGGATCGACCCGGGATCTAGGTCAGACGCACTCTTTGTTCTTCCGTCGTCTCCCATCGTCGCGCGGCATGCTCGTTCTCCTCTTTCTTCTTCTCGGGCGGCGCGCTGTCGTGCTCGTTCGCTTGTAGTACTGTAACGCAGCTAGTTGCGTTCGATTCCACAGTGCCGCGACAGGAAATTTCTTGGGCCGTCTGTCGTCACTCGGGCTCGTCATACACAGATGATTGTCTTCTCTTTGCATCTCTCTGTAGGATTGCTGCAACTTCCTTTCCCGAACAAATAAGCTGTTTATAGCTCGGCTTGCGCTATTGCGAGTTTGCGACATAAACCACTTTCCACGATTATTTTCTTGTCGCAGACATTCGCGATCGATGGATGGATAAAAATTGAGAATGTTAAGGGGAAGTGAAATGTCGCTTTCGGTAATGAAAACTGCAATGAACTTTTCACAAGGGTGTTAATTTTTTTTTTAGGAAAAAGCTATTCGAGCCGGTTGCTCACGATAATTTTTGCATACGGCCCGAATTCATTTTTTTTTTCTAAAAAAAAAATTAGCACCATCGAATAAAGTTAATTTGAAAATTGCAACTATCTCTGTCGCACGAACAGGTGTTTCACTTCCCCTTAAGGTAGTCCTTGAGAATAGCGTTCACTTCGCATAAGTTTCAGATAAATGAGAGGGAATTGCAAAAACTTCTGAATGGTACAAAAATCTGAAAAAGATCGAGCATATCAAAGGAGCCGAAAAGATTAATTTCGCATAATAATCATTCCAAAATATTATTAACAAATTGATGAATAATTAAGTTGTTCAACAAATCTCTCGGAAACCTAACTTTCAAACGAAGATCGTTGACTTGCTGCGGCATCGGGATAACTGGACGTCGACATGCGAGACCTCAAAGTTGGCGTTAGAACCATTAGGACTTGGATGGGACTTGAAATAATCAGTGCCGAGGGGGGGGGGGGGGGGGGGGGGGGACCGGAAGTCATGTGATACCGGAAATACATCAGTTCCAGTTGGGAAAACTTAATTTTTCGACCGGAAGTGACGTCATACCAGAAATATGTTCCGTCTGGTTTAAAAGTCTTGATTTTTCGACCGCAAATGACGTCATACCAGAAATACGTCGTAATGGAGAAACATCACTTCCGGTTTAAAAATACGTCTTTTTTTTCGCCCGGAAGTGACGTATTACCGGTGTGACTTCACTTCCGGTTAAAAAAAAACATTTTTCTTTTTCGACCGGAAGTAACGTATTTCTTGTACGATGTCACTTCCGGATGAAAAACTAGTTTCCCGGACCGCACCTGTTTTTCTGCTGGTATTGCGTATACTGTTAAAACAATGGCGGACGGTATAGCTTATACCGTTATACTCGAGTTCCGACTCTCCTAGATACACAGTGCCTCCTGTCGAGTTTCGACGCTCTCCGAGTAAAACGAACGGCTAGTCGGACAGTCTGCCGGCTGTACCTGGAAATTAATCAATAAAGAAACTGAGCCGTATGCCGGTTCCACCGCCACGCGTAATAGCATGTGTTGTACAATGAAAGGTATAACGTGTCCGAGTACCGTACACGCGATCGTCTGGCCCGAACGTTCTTGGCTTAGTTAGGCTTGGCTAAAGCTGGACGTTAATGGCGCAGGCCCCGGGCCGAAATAAATCCGACACTACTCGATGTAAGACAGATCGAGGGAAATCCAACATAGTAGCCGTTTTTTCCCCGGAAAAAAATTCACTGACTTTTCACCGACCAATTAAAAATTTTCCCTGAAACAAGTTCTAACGACTTCTATTTAAAAATACCAACAACAACAACAACAACAATAATAATAATAATAATAATAATAATAATCCATCAATATAGTCGGTCGCGGTTAATGCGTTTCATTAACCCAGCGCAGGGAATCCGGCTTGGTGGGAAATGAACTCCATCCGAGCTTCCTCCTTTTTTTAATGTACTCTCGACTGCAGGTAGCAATTATTACGGATGAATCCGTGTCGAAAGAAGGAGGCTGGATGCGTGTCGCGAGCATCGCGACCTTCTGGAACGACACCGGTTTATCGGTCGGGAACCGGACGCGTAAAGAGGAACTACGGGTTTTCCAAGATTCTTGCAAAACCTGCGTATTGCTTGGGAATTCCATCTGCAAACGTCCGGAATTATCGCGTCGGATATTTTTTCGAAACTGCATCTTTTACTGCCTTTCTGCGTTGGAAAACTCGGTAACACATTATCGCCAGGGATGTCGATAAAAAAATGTTTAAACTCTGAACCAAAAATGGAATTACCCTGTTAATTTTCGTCAATAATTTTTTTTGGAAATTCAATTTTGTTATTTCAGAAATTAAATTAAATTGAATAATGCAAACTGACAATAAATATCAATATTTAGAGCAATTAAATTTAGTCATTTAAATTCAACAATTAAATTAAATTAAATTGATGATTCCTTGGTAAGATGATCAATAATCGCGTTTTTTTTCTATGTTCAAGCTATGAGAAAACGCAATTTTCAAAGAATACAAAAAATTCTGAAAAAATTCATGCGTATTCAGAAAAATAAACGAATCATTTTTATGAAGGAAAATAGTTAAGTTGCCTGGTAATTTGTTCGATAATGATTTTTATCATCAATTTGTTGATAACAAATTGGAATCATTATTTCACAGAATCAATCTTTGCATCCCCTCCCATATACTTGATTTTTTCAGATTTTTATCCTATCGAGAACTGTTCGAAATTTTCTTCGAAACTCACCTTTAGCGAGATAGTACCGCGCCGACTACCTTAAACAATAAAATATCTATAATGGGGTGTATCAAACTTCACGCGACTGACGGATCGAACGTACATGCATAATAAGCATTTTTTTTAAAAGGATTACCGCCAGCGTACGCGGCGGTAATCCTTTAGGGTACACAGTAAAAACAGTTTTTACTTTTTACAACTTATTGTCCACAAATGTCCACAATTTTTTATTTGTTAATTTTCTAGTTGTACAAACAAAAGTACAAACTAAAATTGTCAATGACACGGGAATTAAAAGGACAGATTCGTGTATTCAAATAAGTGATAAATGAGTTTCTCACTTATTTAATAACATTATTTTTACGAAATTTCGCATTCCGATTTTACGAAATTATTTTTTTACTGTGTATATGGAACATGATACCGTTGCAGTCCAGCTACTGGTAGAAACATCCCGTCCCCGGATTCACCGTCGACCCGTGGGAAATTTCTAAAAGCGCATGCACACCCCCTAGTGAACCGTATCTGTATTATGCTCGCGTGTCTGTGCAGTTGCTTTTACTATATTTCGTAAAAGACGGAAGTATTGAATGAGCGGGCACAATCGAAGCTGATGTTGTGCGGTAGAGTTTTACAGCTGTTCGATGGGGCGGGAAAACAGGTGTGGGAGAGAGGATAGCCGAACCGGAGACGGCGCTGGCATGTGGGCATACAAGACGACTTTTTGTTTTTTTAAACGAATATATGTATGAACTGTAGACGAATACCGGCACATGCTGCGTACTGGCACGAGCACGCGACATGCCTTTGTTCGGGTACCAATTTCCTGCATATACACTTCTGAAACATATGTCGGGCACTTCTTCGGCTCATTGGCGAGTCCCTTTCCGATATTAAAAATGTATAATATTGAATAAACGTTAATGATGTTGAAAATTAAGAATATCCTATAAACACACTTCGTACAAGCGAGTACATCCGTGATATATTTTGCAACAATTTTGCAATCATTTTTCAACTATTTTTCAACTATTTTTCAACTATTTTTCAACTATTTTTCAACTATTTTTCAACTATTTTTCAACTATTTTGCAACAATTTTGCAAATCTTTTTCAACTATTTTTCAACTATTTTTCAAAGATTTTGCAACTATTGGTAAAGAACATGAGAAAACGTGCAATGAACAAGCCTTTTTTACTGCGCATTTCAACGGCGCAAGCGAAAAGTTTTGCGTTTGTTTTTTCTGATATTCGTAGACGAACACTTGGCCTTAAGACTATATGAAACACGACCTCCCTCCCCGCTCGTCCCGGGCTCAGTCGGTATCAAAAACTGCAATGAACTTTTCTCATAGGTTCTCGCATATACAGTTAAAAGAAAAGTCTCATCGGACGCAGATATGATCTCGGCTTTCAATGAGACTCTTCTTTTGACCGTACATGCCAGAATCCGTGAGAAAAGTTGGGTACACTTTTTATAACCCACCGCAGTATTGCACATGCTCTTAACACCTGCATCTTAATGCCCGGATTGTTTCCGGACGGCAGCTCTGTTCGGATTGTCCACGGGTTGAGACTACGCGGAATTGCCACGGTCGGTAATGAAAACTGTAATGAATTTTTTTCATGGCTGGTGGCAGGTGGCGTCAAAGAAGAAGTCTCATCTCCATCAGACTTTTTGTATTTGACGGTACTTGAGGGTATATCGTGTAAGCTCTCGATGAGACTGTTTTTTCTACCGTACAGGCAAAGTTTTGTGAATTAAGCAGATTACCGTTTCAGTTACCGACCGAGCCAGAGTTGGGCGTACGTCTTCCACTCAGTCTTAAGGTGATGTGAAATTTAACGAAAACCGTACTGCATGCCGTTTTGAGACCGCGGTCCGCCGGCGAAAAAGCAAATTCTCTTTCCCTAGAGAATCGGCAGACGCAGGGAAAGACAATATTTTTTTTGCTCGGCGGTCTTAAAACGGCATTCATTACAGTTTTTGTTACCAGATGAGCACGGGGTAGGTGGGGGGTTATACCACATCGTCTTAAGGACATGTGAAACGACTCAGTAGGTAACCAAAATCTGTAATGAATGCGATTCAGAGACCGTAGACTTTTTGGGAAAACTTTTGGGATATGCAATTTAACACCGCGTCCGATGATGCTTCCGTTTTATCCGAAACGTCAACCGATTTTAAATGGCATTGATTCGAAAAATGCGTCCATCTCTCTCGCAATCATATGTCGCATGGTACATCTTTCCCGCGGCCTCAATCGAGGGCTAATTATCGCTTACGAATTACTACAATCCTTGGCGAGAAAAATTTCATTAATTTGCAGAGTCTCACACAATAAGGACCTGGCAAGTCGGTATTCATTTTTTAATAGCAGGTTTAGAAAATTCCCTCCTTAAATTGCCTTTTTGCCTCACGAACCGCCAAACACTCGGGTTCATCTTCGTCGTCGGCTGCTCCGCTCACCGGCGTATGAACAGCTGCTTTTCCGTTCCTGTACCTCTTTCACGTTAAAAACGCCTTGCATACACCTCTGCGAGTTCCGAGTGCAACGGTAGCCGCAGCGTTCCACTCGTCGTCCGTACGTACCGCACCATCAACGATGTGCGGTACGTCCATATGCTCTAACTGTATCTCGGGGACCAGACACTGTGAAAAATCTTATCGTTCCCACTCGCGAGCTT
Source organism: Amblyteles armatorius (assembly GCA_933228735.2). NCBI lineage: Eukaryota > Metazoa > Arthropoda > Insecta > Hymenoptera > Ichneumonidae > Amblyteles > Amblyteles armatorius. The sequence continues at coordinate 21,638,500 of OW121688.1, forward strand.
CTGCTCTAAATCGCAAATGACTGCATACAGAAAAAAAAATCGCTGATGTTGCAACTGCGGCGGACTCGAGTGCAATTTCCACACTCTTTTAACATCGAATTTAGCCACCTGTACACGTACCCATGAGATGGTTGACTCTTGCCGGCTTTGAGTATAATGCTTTGAGTATATTGCGAGGTCGGAATCGCGGTGTTTCATTATTCAGCAACATTGGGACTTGAACTGCATGCAGAAGAATAGAAGTGGATATAGAGCATAGAACAAGTGCAACTTGCACTTCCGTGAAAAAAAAAAAAAAAAAAATGGCTGGGGGCGCATTTACGGTGCGATCGAACCGAGAGTCACGGATCATCGGGATCCGACCATCACGCACTGGACATCGAGGTGCATTGTCCGTGTTCACAGGTGTGTGCATGCTCCTAGTGCGAGTTGCATTGCCTTGCATTCGTTGGGAGCACGAGTGCGTGGCTCCGGTCCTCGTCTTCCTAAAGGGTGGCGATCGATGTGTATGTACCGAGAGAAAGAGTTCGCATTACAATGTCGCGTATATCGTACAGCAGTAGCTTTGTCGGCGCGACACACAAACTTGGCGTGATATTGATTCGTGTAACAGGCTTTCGCGCATGAATATGCAAAGTTTCGAGTCTATAACAAGTAGCCCACGTAGCGGACTCCCTTGTAAAGCAAAAAATCTACGGAGAACAAAAAAAGATGTATCTGGTAAAATTTTATAGTTTTTTAAAATAGTTATCAATTTAGTTTAATTTTTAGATTATAGCAGAGCTGGGCAGTACTTAAAGTACCAAAGTACTTTTCGGTACTTTAAGTACTTTTACTAAGCACTAAGACCAAAGTACTTGTTCCTATTTCCAATGCTGAATATAAGACGGTGCAAAGTAATTTGCACAAAACGGGGACGCTAAGCAATAAAACCTGCTAAAACGACACCGAAAATGCAGATCCATTGTTTTTCACACCAAAATTGTATCGGCACCGGTTTCGAAAGGATATTTAAAAAAACCATTTGGGGCAAAACGGGGTACCCTTCGATTTGATTTGCGGCAACTTTTGTTAGCTTCATTATTACCCTATTTTGCCCCACGTCGATATGGCATTTCATGTCCTCATTCTGCCCCATGACCCCCGGTTTTGCCTCGGTTTCCCCTACTTGCAGTACTCAGTACTTAGTACTTTAAGTAATTTTCGGTACTTTGTCCAGCTCTGATTTATAGTTATATATTTCATAAACTATAAACTATAAATGGATCATTCCATCATATTATTCGCGTTGTCTGAATTAGCGGATCTCTCATTCCCACGCTATACTCGTATAACGACGCGTCGACCCCGCGCCCGGGAGCGTCTTGCTAATCTCCGGCTCTTATCAGCGCGAACCGGAAGTCGTCGATTCTCAATTCACCGACCTCGAAATTACGAGCGACGAATTCCTCGTCAGCCTCGACCACGTATCGAAGGTCGCATGTACGGCCACGGAATTACAAGCACACAAATGAGGGACCGATCAGTCATCCATCTCGACTTATCGACCACGCTCGTAAACCGTACGTAAACACACACATAACGAGTAACGTGTGCGCCCACTGTGTCTCATGTCCCGCTATACAATTCGAGATTAAAATCAGTGGAGCGTTTAACAGTCGGCAACCTTTCGGTTTCGCGATTATGTCATCCCCGGCCGAGTCGGCTAACCGGCTAACCGGCTCAAGTTCCAAGACTCTATACTAATGCACCTTGCAGACGTAACTACCTACCTAACTCCTGTAACCTATTATTAATTGCATGAAATTTTCTTTTCGCCGATTGGTGCTGAAACGCTGCGAAAAAAAAATGGAGAACCAATGAGAAACAAAAATTTATTTGACTGGGCTCTAGCAAGTAAATTTATTGGATTTAAATAAATATTTATTCGATTCCGAAAAATATTTTATTAATTTAAATACATTTTTAGTAGAAGTAGACATTTATTGACCTCACTTACGATGCGTGTTCAATTTTTTTTTGTCCTTTACAATAACTCAGAGTGGTCGAATCGGCCATCGACCGGCGTCTTTTAGTCTGGTTATTCACGATGAGTTTGGTGCGTCGCTTTATAATTTAAACAACGATTACAATTTATTGTTATTAGTTGAAAATGAATATAGAAATAAATAATATAACCTGTGTATGTACAATTCTAAATATTCAGGGAGTAGTGCCAAGTAAAGCTTTTCATATGTTTAATATTTGAATCAGAAGTTTGTGTTTCCTGCGGATTCCCGGAGGGATTGTTTTGTAAAAAGAGGTTTCAATTTTTTTTTTTTTTTTAATTTTTTACTGAAGATTTTTGCAGTGATCGGTTGAACATCTGTTTTGGCGAAGAGCAAGGTATTTGATGGAATACATTTATAATCGATTCAAATCAATATTTAATCGATTCAAATCAATATTTAATCGATTCAAATCAATATTTAATCGATTCAAAACAATATTTAAACGATTCAAAACAAATATTTAATCGTTTGAAATCAATATTTAAACGATTCAAAACAAATATTTAATCGTTTCAAAACAAATATTTAATCGTTTCAAATCAATATTTTATCGATTCAAATCAATATTTAATCGATTCAAATTAATGATTCATTGATTCAAATAAATATTTAACTGAAGGAAGCCAGTTAAATAAATTATTTTTCATGGCGTAACGGGTGATTATGCAGTTCATGGGATTATGGTATGGATCTCGGTCGAAGAAGCGAGGCGCGTGAACGCTCGATTTTTGGATTGATATTTTTCATCGCGAAACGTCCATTTCAACACTTTTCGAATATCGGATGGATAAAATTACCAAATTTTCCCTGGTCGGCTAGGTGGAACTGGGAAAGGTTGCGGAGAATTGCAGGTGTTTTCTATGGACTCGAGGTGACGTACCCTGCGACTCGATGCGGAGAGAATTTTGCATTCGCGAGTAACGTTTCCACAGCCGGGTATAGAGAAGGGGTGATAAGATAGGCCGCTGTAACCCGCTCTTGGCACCGAGCTGAAATAACAGCTCGTGGCATTAATAGCTGGGACCTAATATCGATCCGAATTGCGTATAATGTATGCAGTTGGACTGACCTGTCTCGGTGCATCGACCAAGACTGCATAGCACTATAGAGGGAAGCGCCCTGTTCGTGTCGCGGCCCGAGGGAATCGAGAATTAAATATTAAATTTATAAAAACTAGCTCAAAAATTGATTAAAAAAAAAATTCGAGAAAATGCGTTGGTAGAGAATCTTTCTCCCAAGGCGATAATTTAGGCGCTACAAGTTGCCAAAGTTAATTTTTGAAGATGCAGAAATTTTCACGGTCATAATTTTATCAAAAAATTAATTGAATCGAAAATTTAGTTTCATTTGCAATTTAATATTAATAAAAGTGTTTTTTATTTCATTTGCATTCGTTGGTATTTTTTAAATAGCAACGAAATTTTATTTCGTTAGATCAACGAGTAGTGAAAAAAAAAAAAATTATGAAGAAGCTTGGCGTTGGTTGGACAAACGTTTGGGAGTTCGGTCCGTTTTTGCGCAAACGCGATGATTCGTTGACTTTCACGTTCGTGAGGCGATACCCCTATGGTATAGTTGCATATCGCTGCTGCATGAGTTGCATCGAACGACTAGCTCGTACACCTCCTGACTCGGCTGCTCGCCTGTTACCCCCGATGCAACGCTGATGCACAAAGCGATGCACCGACACCGCTCGGGCCCTCTCCTCGGTGTCTATCCGAGCGAACGAGTGCTTCGTTCTCGGCCCCTCGCTCCGCGGCGTCGAGATAATAACGTTATAACACGGTTTATCTGACTTTCTATCGTTGGCCCTCGAATCGACATGTGATGTCCCGAGGAAATGAATCATTTTGCGCCCCGGGTTATCCGTAATGCGATTTTTCACGGTTTAGGAATATCATTCACACGACCCTATGCACTATAAGGATTGTAATAACATGATGTATATAGTACAGTCGTTTTTCGGTTTGCTAAAAGTTTCATTTTTTTAATAGTAATATCGGAACTACGTTACTTCCGGTTTGAAAATATAATTATTCGACCGGAAGTGAAGTCATACGGAACAACGTCGTTTCCGGTTTGAAATTCTCATTTTTCGATCGGAAATACGTCACTTCCGGTAAAAAAAAAAAAAAAAAAAGAAAATGGGATTTTAAGAACCGAAAGTACCAGGTAAAAGAAGTTTGGCATCAGTATATGGATTTCTATATGACCAAATATAAGGACTTAGGCATTGATAGAATGATTCGTATATGACTACATGTACCCATGTATAATCACCTACAATTATATATTGAGCCATGTAAATTTGTACATACTTGCGCGTAATCATTCTTTCCCGGGTTGGGTCTATTATTACCATCACATGATTAAAAAAAAACAAATCATACGTACAATTAGCAAAAAAAAAAAAAAGGAAAAAAAACCAAAAGCAGTAAAATAAATTATATTTTATTCCTCGGATCGGACGATAATTGGCCGGGCGTCTCTGCATGCGATTGCTCGGTATTGTCCACACTCGCGTTATCGCATTGCATACCTTTGTGAATATCTATCTACGTAACACCACGGTTCCGATTCTCGACGATGATATTGTATAAATACATATGTACGAATGAGAATTCTCACACAGGTAAGACGCACGTGCGTCCGTAAGAAATCGCCTCTCGTCACGTGATCGTTGTACAGTTATACGCAGAGTTCAGAGACGGCCTATGCTCGTAGCGGAGAGCTGTCAAGGTCCGCGAGGCGAAGGAATACGATCGGACAGCGGCCGAGCAGTAAGTCGATTTGCCCGGCGTGAGCCAGACCAGGTTAACTGGATTTAGCATCTCGCTTGATAAACTCGCTGTAAATATCTGGCAATATATATCTTTTTTTTTAATGGATAAAATTAATTGGAACTGCAACATCATTGGTGCATCGAATATTAAATAAAAACAATATATTCGTGTGGCTGTAATGAAAATCTTTTTTTTTAATTTTCATCAGAATTTTGTTTCATAAACGCGTTATGCATTTATTGAAATATTGTTTTTGTTATTATTAGCGTGAGTTGAAATCGCAACATTATTGGTGTATCGAATAGTAAAGAAGAACAATATAATTCGCGCGACTGTAATAATTTTTTTTTTAAATTGGAATTTCGTCCAAAGTTTTGTCATCGAATCGTCGACCGAAATTCGTGTCTGTCGCGTTCGTCGACTTTTTTAAATTCCTTACACGATCCTTTCCGCATTCGCGATTCGTCGGCGTGCCCGTACGGTTCTGCGAAGCGAGACCCGTTCCACTATCGAATTTTATGCCATTGCTCTACCGATTTTATGCACAGCCAGAGACGGCTATAAAAAAAATCGAAATATAAATTTGTACGACAAATTTTGTTAATGAATTTTTGGAATATTATTGTTAATTTGTACTTTTGAAGTTTGGTTCACATTACTTACCACAAGTTAATTGGTGACGAAAGTGATTCGGGTTTTTTTTTTTTTTTTTTTAATGCGAAGAGGATTCTCTGATCGACGCGATTTTGGTTTATCGATCGTTGATAAAAATCACCAGCGGTTCAGTGAACGAAAAACGATGAAATAGCAGTCGGATAATCGAAGTGCGCAAGAGCCGTGGGAAACAGGAGTTACGCCTCTTCGAATTTTCCAAGATTTTTCCGGGAGTGCTATGTAACAAAAATGAACCACGACTCGCCGATATGCCGTCGGAACTTTTATTACAGTCAACGAAGGCAGCGTATAAGGTATATATTCGACTACTTGATGTTATCCGTCGAAAAATTGCATTGAAGTTTTTCCCTCTTTTCTCCGGTACCGTCGAAATATCGAAAAAAGCATGACCCTGAAGATATCTGCATGAAATAAAATTTCATCTTTGGCAAGTCTCCGTTGATGCACGGCTTTAGAAAAAAAATGCTTCACTTTTAGAATTTTATTCCCCAAGTGAACTTCCCCGAGCAGTTTGCTTGATGCAAAACACAACCGTTATAACTGGACGAAATTTAGTTCCACGCAGATATCTTCAAGACCATAATGAAGCAAATTAGGCTTTCAACCATCTGTCCGTTGCCTGAAAAAGGCTAATTTGTTTTTCTACAAAATATCAAAAATACATTTATTTTTAGTACTTTTGTAACGGATAAGCAACAACAATCTGTAAGATGTACGATATAATATTCGGACAACCGAAATAATCTCAATATCGGTTGGTTTCCTTATAGAATTATTTACAGCATTCGTTACAGTATTTAACCCGCTCGCCAAAGTACGTATGACGTAAAGTGTTACGGAAGCCAGATAAATATTCCAAGGTCCTTGAAAAATAGTCAATTTTGTTTACGAGTCGCGAGAAATTTGATATAACGTTCGACATTCTTCGTGGATATCGTCGATTGTGAAATGTATATTATCGTCGGTTGGGGCGCTAATAGGCCTCGGGCGATCGTCGAGAAAAAAGTCGATCGGCGTCACGTTATTGCCTTGATTTTGCCTTGATCTTGACTCAATCGTGCCTTGATCTTCCCATTTTTTTTTCTCTGGTAAGACGCGAGTTCTACCTGTCAGCCTTCGAGGTCGCTTGACTAAAATTGTCAAGGCGCACAGCTGGTGTATCGTAAGTTGGTTGTCATCGATGGGCGCTCGAAGCGTCGAAGGATCGTCTGCGCATGCGCGATAGATCAACTTGTGGTTCGACACCCAGGAGGACAAAATAGTACTCGGGCCATTTCGGTACCGATTTCTCGTTGTACTTGACTATTAACTTGACGTTTTGGAATGGAGATCAAGGTCGCAAAATCGAATAGGGTTAATGAGAATAAGGTCGACGTGTCGAGTGTCCTACACTGCACCGATCGATCGCGCGTGCAATTAAGCGCTCCGTCATGGGGGGGGGGGGGGGGGGGGGGGGGGGTTGCCAAATCCATTAGCAAAATTTAACTTAATGCCACTAACTGCTTCCGCTAACTTGACCTTTGTGCAATCGATGCTCGGAGGATCGTTTAACGCTCCTATAAACAAGGACCCGCATGCAAATGCTTTGCTTCGCGCAATGTGTCTCCGCGATTGGTCATAAAGAGTTATTGCAATTTGGATCACAAAAGTTACGACACTTGCCGCTTTCAAGGAGAAGAGACGTGTGACGAAAAGTTAATTAAAAAATGAATTGAATAGTAAATTAGAAATTACATAAAAAATTACATTAAAAATTACATTAAAAATTACATTAAAAATTACATTAAAAATTACATTAAAAATGACATTAAAAATGACATTAAAAATTACATTAAAAATTACATTAAAAATTACATTAAAAATTACATTAAAAATTACATTAAAAATTACATTAAAAATTACATTAAAAATTACATTAAAAATTACATTAAAAATTACATTAAAAATTACATTAAAAATTACATTAAAAATTACATTAAAAATTACATTAAAAATTACATTAAAAATTACATTAAAAATTACATTAAAAATTACATTAAAAATTACATTAAAAATTACATTAAAAATTACATTAAAAATTACATTAAAAATTACATTAAAAATTACATTAAAAATTACATTAAAAATTACATTAAAAATTACATTAAAAATTACATTAAAAATTACATTAAAAATTACATTAAAAATTACATTAAAAATTACATTAAAAATTACATTAAAAATTACATTAAAAATTACATTAAAAATTACATTAAAAATTACATTAAAAATTACATTAAAAATTACACTAAAAATTACATTCAAAATTACATTCGAAATTACATTCAAAATTACATACAAAATTACATTCAAAATTACGTATCTCTAGCCGCCGAATAGCCGGACGATAGCAAAGCGAAGCCGTGAAGCTGCTTGAAAAAAATACGAGACCGGCAGAATAAACCGCGAGAGTCAGATCATTGTGCAGACGCGGAGGGCGCGACACCACTTCCGGGAGAGTCGACGGTACGAACCCGGGGCGGAAGAGTCTTGGACACAATCCACCTGCCCGAGAATCCGACTTTATTATCTCTCTGCTCGCACGGGCGACGATACCACAGTAAAATCATTTTCGCGTACAGCCAGGCGTAACAAAGATTACGTCCTCGGAAACCCTTTCAGTTTACTTCGTCATGGACAATTTTCACACGATGACTCTTCCGATTGCAGGATTGCTTTTTAAAGGTCTCGACGGACATTGGTATTTTTTAAAAAAGACCCCCTCGTCGATAGTATGGTCTTGGATTACCTCCTACCTGCCCAGGTAACAAAAAGACATCTGGTACGAAAAAGTCATCTGAATGGGTTGAATATTTCCGTCCGAATGGTAACTATAAGATACGTCCTACGTCCACACCCAAAAAAAAAAATTATTTGACGGCCACCATTTATTCGGTTTAAGTAAAATATTTATTTGATTTGAATAAATATTTATTTTATTTAAGTAACTATTCATTGAAATCAAATAAATATTCATTGAAATCAAATAAATATTCATTGAAATCAAATAAATATTCATTGAAATCAAATAAATATTCATTGAAATCAAATAAATATTCATTGAAATCAAATAAATATTCATTTAAATCACATAAACGGTGGCAGTCAAATAAATTATTTTTCTGGGTGCAACACTAAACTTTTGGACGTTTGGATAGCTTATAAGCTATCCTACTAGCAAAAACGTTACTAGTTACCACTAGCAAAAACGTTACTAGTTACCACTAGCAACAATGTTACTAGTTACCACTAGAAACAACGTTACTAGTTACCACTAGCAGCCACGCGCTCGCGTCGTTCGCGCTTATTTGATTTTTTTTTGGATTAGGTGTTTCAAACTAACTATTGAAACGGACGATCCCGATGGACTACGAAAACTGGCTTCACGATTTCAATTATTTTGATATATTTATCTCGATCATTCGAGTGTCATGTCTTTTTTGAGAGTCGCATTTTAAAAGGGTAGTTTGAACTTAAGATCGCTCTTAAGATCAAACTTAAGATCGAAGTTTGGTCTTAACTTCCTTGCGTGCTTGAGATTTTTCTTAAGATCGGACTTGATGTCATGCTTATGTTCGATGTTAAATTCGAACTACAGATCAAACTTAAGCTCCAAATCAAATTCAAGTGAAGCACGTGACGAAGTTCGGACCACAATACGACCTTAAGTTCAAACTAACGTCTTAAAATTCGACCCTAAGAGGGGATTCCGATGTAACCCATTCGGATGACTTTTTCGTACCAGATGTATTTTTGCGACTTGGGTTCTCAGATAGCCAACCGTCCAACCGGCATACAAGTACAATTACTTGCCGCCAAGTTTTGCTGTTTCCTTGCCTGCATTTCGTGAAAGCACACCATAAAAATGAATGAAATTATGTCAACCCTCAGGTTAATTTAAGCGGCGATATATCTTTATAAAATATTATACCCAAATCGACTAGTACTAAACGATCCTTTATATTAAATTTTATCTGAGAATCGATGGAAGCACTCAAATTTTATAAGAGACCGTTTTTTTTTTTTTTATTTGACCCACAATAACCATGACTTAAAGAAATAAGTCTTCGCAGTGAGATGCAAACTACCAGCAAGCCTTACCGATAATTTAATAACAATATGCTCTTAAGAATTTTCGACATTCAATGCCGGCAAAAAACGTACGCAAATGCGGACGCACATGACGTAATATTGCAACCATCCCATACGGACATATTCTGCCTAAGGTAAACGGCCCAGGTTCCGCTCCTGTCCCAGTTACCGCCATTAAACGCAATTTATACTAATAATATATACAGTATACGTTGAATACAAGCGAAATTGACGGCATGTTAAAGAGCGGTTTACTGTTGATTAATGCCGCGACACGTATATTTTTTGTAAAATGTTTCCTTTAACAATTGAAAATGGCGGAGACTGGGCCGCTTACCTTATTTGCTGGCGGGTTGTGGGCAAAATGCTATCTGGGTTCGAAAAGGGTGCACACATGCTGAGGAGAGATTTGTAAATTTTTGTTTGTCTATCATTCATATTTTTAAATCCACCTCTTGCTTGTTCACGGCGATCATTGCCGGGTAAATGGGTTGAGCCTTGTGCGCGAGAGCTGTTATCGCAACGAAATCGTCGATTGAAAAAAAGTAAAAACAATAGTAAAAACAAAAAAGTTCGAACGTCGATATCGTGAAACGAGTGACGCGTTTCGCTCGTTATCGCGCGAAACTTGGCTCGCACTATCGGCTCCAAAGGGAAAACAGTACCGACTCATAAATCGAAAATTCTATAACGCAGCACGCAACAAAAAGTATCGTCGATTTATCGGTATGGCAGAAATCGTACGAGGGAAACCGTGTTTATTTATTAAATGTATAAACAATTTTTTTTTACGCTGTCGTTTTTACTCTATTTCTTTTTACTCTTTTAGTGAAGGAGCCAAAGATCTAATAATCGTACGGTCAGCATAACCAATCTTCGGGCCACAGGCGAACTGAAACGACTTAGTTGGTAACGAAAACTGAAATGGACTTTTTTTTTAACGATGCGAATTTTCTCCAGTAAATCTCTCCGGCATTCGCACGCGTTTCGCTTTATCTCAAGCGCGCCTCCACAGAGTCTCAATCTCAACAGTGTGGCGCTAGTTTTTTTTTTTTTTTTTAATGCAATCGTCGTAAGTTTTCTTGTGAAATGTAGGTTGAACGATGAATCGCGACGTTTATGATGCGGGTGTGTGGGCGCCAGCGGTGGGAGTTGCATCGGCGATTTTCATGGTCGTAGGGGCGATTACAATGCTGAATATGCAGTTGTGAAGCTGTCCGATGGGAAACAAGTGGGTCGACGATAACACCGGTTTGAGTCATGAGCTATGCGCTAAGGCTTCTCACCGGTGGGACCGAGCCGAAGAGTGAATGTGGAACAAACTCTGTCGGTAATAGTAGTGAATCGCGTATCTTCCCAATAACACTTGATCAACAATCAGTAAGATTCTTCCATCTTACGGATTCATCTCAATGGATCTTACTGATCCATATCAATGGATCGTACTGATCGATGTACATGGATCTTACTGATCCATGTTCATGGATTTTACTGATCCATGGTCATGGATCTTACTGATCAATGGTCATGGATCTTACTGATCCATGCTTCCATGGTTAAATAATGAGACATGCGCTACAGTTTTTCACCGGTGGGACCGAGCCTCACAGTGAATGTTGAACAAAAAGTGTATTACTCTGTCGGTAATCGCTGCGAATCGCTTATCTTCCAACTGACACTGTGATCGATTATCAATAAGATCAACCAATTAAATAATTGCGTTTTAATGTTGCAGGGTTTGCGAGAGACAGAGGGACGTCGATCGCGACAACGAAAGGGGTGACGATGACGCCGAGGACGCGCCACCACTGGGCAGATGGCCTCATCCTCTCAGTCCAGCATTGGCATGTCTCAGTTGCACGCTGGGACTCTTCAACATAAGTAGGTTCGCGACTCTCAGCATCCAGTTTGGAGGTAAGTTGGTCCAGACGTTTTGATACTCGGTGCGGGTATCGAATTTATTTATGGTAAAGGCAGAGAATATCATTCGGTTCATATATCGCTTACAGTAGAACCCCGATTAACCGGGCTACTCGGGACCGAAGAGTCTCGGATAATCGAAATCCCGGTTAATCCGAACTGGACAGCGAAAGTATATAAGTCAATAAATGGCTAATGATACAACTTTATTTTGACTAGTAATTACATTTGGTACAACTTGCACATAATTGTTAAATAGTATGAACTAGAATGTAAAGCTTTGGATTTTTTTTTTTCATTAATAGTACGAAGCTAGTATTTTTTTGGGAGTAGCCAGTGACTTTGGTTAATCCACTTCCCGGTTAATCCGACTCCGGTTAATCGAGGTTTTACTGTATTTACGTGCTAATCGGGATGCGACATATTCACAATTTTTTATCCTACGCCCATTTTATTTAATAATTGAGAGAACATTTTCACTTTTTTAAAAATTGTTATATTATTTATATTATTATCCTACGTGGTATCAAAAAAAGAAGTGACTAAACGGTTGACTAAAATAGTGTTCGATATTTTGCTTTCAGCAAATTTTATTGTATACCTTCTGATATTATCGTTTAGGATAAAAGTGGGAAATATGGCCCGGTCTATACATCACGGATTTATGTACTAATCGGGGTGGGCCATGTTCACAACTTTTTACCCAATGCCAATTTTTGTTTGTCATCTAGAGATATGAAAAAATGTAATTGTTATTGTATAAAATGTATGATTTATATTATTATAATATATGTGGTATAAAGAAGAAGCGACTAAAGTAGTGTTCAATTTTCTGCTTTCAGCTAATTTTATTGTACAGTTTCTGGTACTATCGTTGGTACTGGGTATACCACTACTGACGCTGCAAGTGTGTTTGGGTCAGAGGCTCGCAGCCGGTGCTGTGGACATGTGGCGAATATCGCCGATATTTCACGGCGTCGGAATCGCATTGCTCGTCGCTCAAGCCTTCATCGGTATCTACAGTATTATCGGGGTATCGTGGATGTTCGTTTACTTCAGGTAAGCTATACACACACATGTATATCTTAATTTTTTATCGTCTCTAAAGAGCGAAATTCCAACAAAAATAGAAAAGAAACAATAAAAAACAAACAAAAATAATAAAAAATAATTCGTGTCATTATTTTCCACGCAGAGACTCGTTCATCACGAAGCAGGACAGGTATCGTTGGGCCGAGCCCTTCTTACTCTACCGAGAGGACACAAGAATGTTGTACAACACGAGCGTGTACAAGCTTCATGAGACGGTGCCGGACTACTTCAGCGGTGTGGTACTTCAGAGGCATCATCTTAACGAGTCCGACTCCGGAGTCGTCACCCTCAAGTTCCAAGTTGCTTTCAACCTCGCTGTTGTTTGGATGATCGTTTTCGTCTCGTTGAGCAAAGGTATTGGAGAAAAAACTTACAATGCGCGACTTAAAATAAAAATAAAAGTATCGGTAAATCTTTAAAAAAAAAAAACATTAACGCTGTTATCATTAATTAACACTAAGACCAGCGAAATCTTCTAAACGCAATTCAGAGAGACCGAATGCATTATACCCAAAAAAAGGATCGCACGAAAACTTTTTTTTTTTTTTAATTTCATCAAAGACGTATTTTACACTTAACGTATTGCACGTATTTTACACTTAAACCTTATTGAACCACAAACTTAATAAAACAAAACAAACAAACAAATTTTATTGACTCACAAAGTTTCGAAAATTTTCGTTGCAAAAGGTGTCTTTATGTTGAAGTCGAGACATCGAGTTTATTTTAAGAACAGTTGTAAAGATTAACGTGTTTTTATCGCAGGTCTCAGATCGTACGGAAAGGTCGTTTACGTGTTCACACTGGTTCCTGTATTCGGCACACTGATACTGTGCACAAAGCTTCTCGGCCTGACGCCGCCGGGGTCGATACATCAATTGTTTCCGTCGACGATCTGGAGCGAATTCTTCATCAACAGCAAATCATGGGTGGCCGCGTCTTCCGAGGTCTTTCTCACGTGGGGCCTCCTCGGCGCTGCAGCCATGCAGGTACTCCAACTTTTTGTGCATCGGAATGCGCCTCGAACTCAAGGAGTTCGAGGAGAGTCGGGAATAGGCATCGATAAAACACAGTCGGCTTCAGAACCGATGATGCCACGTCCTGGAACATCGCACATGCTCGAGAAAAAAAAAATGATCTTACACGATTATACATGATCGGACAGGAAATAACCGGTTAGATTCGATCATACGGAGTTATATCCGACCAGACATGGTCGTATTTGCCGAGGCGTCTTTTCCGGCGAAATCTTCGCTGTACATTTATGTTTATTTTTCTTGTAGTACTTTCCACGGGTAAAATTAATCGAATGCATCTTTACAGATTGCTGCTCACAACAAGCACAAGCATCTACTGCAACGAGACACAACTCTCGTCGTAGTCCTGACGTTGGTCGTACTACTCCTCTCTGCCTTTTTGGCGAACACATGCGTACAGATATTGCGCCATTACGGATATACTTATACGACGAGTTCTTTCGGTACGTATTATATTTAGAATAGATATAATATTGAAATATTGAAATATTGAAATATTGAAATATTGAAATATTGAAATATTGAAATATTGAAATATTGAAATATTGAAATATTGAAATATTGAAATATTGAAATATTGAAATATTGAAATATTGAAATATTGAAATATTGAAATATTGAAATATTGAAATATTGAAATATTGAAATATTGAAATATTGAAATATTGAAATATTGAAATATTGAAATATTGAAATATTGAAATATTGAAATATTGAAATATTGAAATATTGAAATATTGAAATATTGAAATATTGAAATATTGAAATATTGAAATATCAAAATATTGAACAATATAGTAATTTTGTAATATTGGGTAATAAGTTCATTAAGGCTTATCAACAGTTATGCTAATACGGGAATTTCGCTTTATCTTGTGGACGCAGAAAAAATAGCGGGATACACGTTCATGCGGCACGTCAATCAACCAGTACCGTCGGGATACAGCAACACACCGGAGAGATTCATGTCTCATGCCTCGTTTCTTCTTGGTCAACGTGTGGTCAGACCCGGTGCCGATGTCAGTGCAGAGTCCGGTTACCAAGTACTCAGATTCTCGACCGAACTGGTGCCGGCCACACTCGCGATTCTCGGAACTGAACAGGTCTCACCCTTTTGGGCCGTTCTATTCTACTTCATTCTTATACTCTTTGGAATAGCTCAGCAGGTGAGATATTTCAATTCGATTTTCACGTAAATTGATTTTTTTTCTATAAAATATTCTATACAATTTGCCCTGCATCTTTGTCATATGAGACATAGCTTACGTATTCAATTTTCGAATCAATTAATTCATCTTTTCCCGAACTTCATCGTATTGCAAAAAAAAAAAATCGTCATAAAAGTATACTTGGTCCGCAGCCGACTTGCACCCAGGTAGCAAGTAAACAATTATTCTCCAGCAGACAAAAATGTGCATGGAGGTAGATACGAATCTTGTTGTTTATTTCCAGTTGGCAATATGGCACTGCGTAATAACCGGGATAATGGCAATCAACACGAAAATGATGAAACTGTGGGAAACTACAATAACCTTCTTCAGCTGTGCATGCGCCTATATACTGGGACTTCCTATGGCAACCGAGGTGAGCATTCGTTTCGTAATTCTTTCGTCATTATTGTTCATCGAATTCCACCGCCGATTTTCGTTCCTCGTCCGTGATATTATCACGCAGTGCTCCTAGTAGAATCGATTGACTCACTGGCGAAGCGTATCTATATCTTATCTTTAAAAAATCGTCAGGTGATCTCTCGTACATTCAGAGCCACCTTATCGCAACTAATAATTTTACGCTGGCGGTGGGGCGGATCTAAGAATAATCGGTGCTTTCGTAGTATTATAAAAAAACTGAGTTTGAGTCACACAGCAAAACGCCTCCAAAAGTATATATCACGCTCGTGCGCGAGATAGTGGAACCGTTCGTTCAGTCGACGATCGAACAACGAGTGAATTCGAGCCACAAACTTTCAACTGTGCGCGAATAAGAATAATCGGTTTGCCATTTACTCCGCGAGTATATTTAATACGACGACGAATAATCGAATCTTCGTATACGCCTCGTAGCGAATCGAAGTTCACAAACTATATTATTTTGTCGAAATTATTAATTATATTTTGTCGAAATTATTCTTTATATCATCTCGAAATTATTAATTATATTTTCTCGAAATTATTCATTATTTTCGATTATTATCATTGCAGCACCAAAAATTATCTGGTCATTTATTTGTGTCAAAGAAAAACGGGAAGATCGGTCGTCGCAGAAATCTTCGAGGAAAAGATCGCGAGCAACGAGATAGAACCGTGCGTTTCGCCGACGATCGAACAACGAGTGAATCCGTGCCACAAAGTATCAACAGTGCGCGAACAATAATTTAATACGACGAATAATCGAATCTTCGATCGACACCTCGCAGCCATTCAAACTTTATAAACTATATTATTTCCTCGAAATTATTCATTTTCTGTAATTATCATTGCAACAACAAAAAATTATCCGGTAATTTATTTCCGCGAAAGGAAAACTGGAAGATCGTGAATACGACGACGAATAATCGAATCTCCGAATAATAGAATCTCATATCATTTTTGACCATCAAACAACGAGTGAATCCGAGCTACAAAGTATCAATGGTGCGCGAAATAAAATAATCGATTTACCATATTTAACACGAGGACGAATGATCGAATCTTCGATCGACACCTCGCAGCGACTCAAACTCCAAAAACTATATATTTTTTTTCTCAAAATTATTCATCATTCGTTATTATCGCTGCAGCAACTAGAAATAATTCGGCAATTTTTTTTCCGCGAAGGGAAAACCGGAAGATCGATCGTCGAAGAATTTTTCCAGTAATCGATCGAGCCTTCGCACCGCGTCTCGATCGACTTGCGGCCGGCGATCGAGGAGCACGAGCGACCACGATGAATCCCTCTCGTTTGCCGACGAGCCCCTGTTACTTCTGCAACGACGCCGTCGACGTGAGATTGATGTCCGAGCACGCGCAGCATTGCGGGTCCGTTTTGGAGGAGTGTCCGGAAAAATGTGGCTGTTACGTTCCACGGCGAGGCTTGAAGTCTCACCTTCGACACTGCGTGAAGGCCGTGAACGCTGGTTCGAGTAAACCCCGGTCGAGCGACGGCCTTTGCCTCGGGCCTGCGAAGATCGAAGTCACCTGGAGGGACAACGTCTTCGCCGCCCTGAATCTGCTGCGCTCGTCCGTCGGTGATGGCGAGCGTGACCGGCAGTCGATAAAGCAGAGTCTCTCGATAAACGCAGATCGCCTGAACGCGTACGAGAAACGTGTGGAGTCGCTCGGACAAACGACGATGCACGGATTACGAGAAATTAATCAGCGCAGCCTCGCGACCGAGCGGGCGCTCGGCAGTATCGACGAATCTTCGAACGAACTCGAGAAGCGAATTGGCTCGAGCCTGAACGACTTGGCCTACCGACTCGAGAGCCTCGAGCGCGAGCTCGACGATGAGAGGACGGCGAAGACGATAACGGCGACGAATCAGGAAGCGGAGCTGCGAGATCTTAAAAAATTCGTAGCCAGGGAGAGCGCGGTCGTAGGTGATCTTTGGGACGGTCAGTCGAAGCGGCTGAACGACTTGAAGCTGGAGCTGGAGATAAGATGCAAAATATCGAGGGAACTGGAGAACAAGCAGGACTCGCTGGCGGAGAAAATTGACACGATGATGGAGGAGATGAGACGCCACGGGGAGGAGATAAGAAGGCAGGGCGAGAGCTTGAGGAAAATGAAATCTAAGATCAAGGAAGTTTTGGCTCTGCTGGAGGAGCTCGTCGACGGGGATTTTAATCGGGAGACTCCGGCAGTCGGGCCGTGCGTCTGCGGAGATGGAAACGCTTCCGGCTCGACAAACGGCAGACTCTTGTGGCGAATTGATCGTTACAAGGAAAAAATGACCGAGGCCAAGGAGAAGGACAGCGTTCTGTGCAGTCCTGTGTTTTACAACAAGGATTACGGATACGCTCTGAGAATGGAGTTGCTGTTGAACGGACGCGGCCAGTGGAAGGGCCGACACGTAATCGGACGTCTCGGCGTCGTGGAGGGTCCGTGGGATCCGCTGCTCGATTGGCCCTGCGTCCTTCGCGCCTCGGTCACCCTCAGGGATCAGGAAAATCCGGCTAACGACATCAGGAAAATCGTTAAAACTGCGGCGAGGAGATTGGAGGGGAGCGAAAGTCTCGAGAAAAATTGCGGACTGGACATGTTCATACCGCACACGAGTCTCACCCGCTACGAAGGGTTCACCAAGCACGACGCTCTTTTCATCGAAATAAGAGTCACAGAGTCGGAGGAAAGCTCGTCGAGATCGTCACTCGTCGCGTAGAAAATTATGCTCGAACCTCGAGACTTAGGTGTAAGAGTGTGTCACACGGTGATTGAATTACTTGTACTAAATCATATAGTGTAACGGGACGCCCTACATTCCGGTAGGTCTTTCTGTTTTCTGCGAGATCTCGAATCGGCGGAGCTCTCGCGCAAGCGAAGTGGTCCACGAATCGCTATAAAGGCTCTAAGTTTCCCATCGACCAGGTCCTTTCACATCCTCACGAATTTACCACAACCTACTCGAAGTAACTTCAAATGGAGCCTCGTTGTATTATTTTATAGACTGCGTAAGCAGGTATGCCTCGATGTACGTGTGTCTGAGCGGAGTAACGTCACCGTCAGAGGACAATATTTGGCCTTGAACGTCGAGTCGACTTTTAGTCCCCGGATTGCAAGACTGAAGAACTCCTTTGACTTCCCTAGTTCCCTTGCGCCATATGCGCGAGCGTCTAACTAACGCTATCGTCTCATTAGAGTCGATCCTCCTTTAAGGAGAGTGCGTTATAGAGGGGTCAGCAATCAAGCTGCCTCCTCAAATCGAGCTCATGTGAAATCCCGTCCTCCACACCTTATCCAGCCTGTCCAGTACCGAACTCTTTACCTTCCATTTGGAAGAAGACGATTTTTTTGATAACGTCTTTTTTAGATGCGTAACGTCACGTTTTTTTTTAGATAACGTAACGCGTTTCATTAGGAAGAAATTTTTAATTTTCAATGTGTATTCAAACGATTTTTGTTTAATTTCGCCGAGTTTCTCGCGCTTCTCGTAACACTTTCTGTGTTAGAACCATGAGAATCGATCTTTAATACGCCCGATATTAATTACGGTAACAACTGCCCATTTTTGAGTAAACCTTGCGGAAAATTGATTGGGATAGGGCCCCAGGAATCCCTGTCGTTTCTGAAGCAAGGTAGTTTATGAACTCCTAATTACTCGTAATTCGAATTTTCGACTTCCGTAGAAATTGAAGTTATAGGAATTGTTCACTTCGACTTGAGGCGTGTCTGGATGTTTCTTGACGGACATTTCACTCCGGGGAAAAAATCGATGGGTGGATTGGAAAGGATAGATTAATATAGTCATGCATTGAAACGACCGAAAAATCGTAGAGAAAGGAAGATAATAATGAGAAAATAAATTATTTTTTGCTTACGTTATTCACTGCCGATTTTGGCCGAAATTGGAATAACTCGTAGAAGTTTCCGATAATTGTTGCGATAAATTATAAATTGATTTCAAACCAAATAATTCACGTAAATATACAAAACGAAGTTGCCTAGGGACAAACATTGTTCACTTATTTTTTCTGGGGCAGTGAATTTATTCATTCATTTTTTTTGTTGTTTTTTTATTTTTATTGCAGTTCGGCATTTATGTTGTTTATTACCTGGACTATACCGTTGGCGGAGCGTGGTGGATAATGATACTGTACCTGGTTCAAGTCGGGGCGGTGTTCGCTGTACGGGGACGTCCTCACACCGGCGAGACAGTCGTCGCCGAATTGTTTCCACCGACCGGAAGATGCATGCGACACTGGGCTGGACCCCTTCTGTCCTTCACGTGGAACGTCGTTTTGCCAGTTGCGCTGATGGTAATTATTCACATGAATTTTATATCCGAAGTGGGAGTATATTCCTGAAAAAAATGTCTATAGATTTGTTGAAAGTTGATTGTTTGTTTGTTCGTTTAACCCAATATTCAAAAATCTAGGAGACGTGAACTTCGCATTTTTCGACCGGAAGTCACGTATTTCCGGTATGACGTCACATCCGGTCGAAAAAATAAATTCTCAAACTGGAAGTAATAAGTTACTTCCGATATGACGTCGCTTCCGGTGGAAAAACGAGACTTCGAACCCGAAAGTGATGTATTATCAAATATGACTTCACTTCCGGTAAGCAAAATAAATTCTTAAACCCGAAAGTGACGTATTTCCGGTATGACCTCGTAAATCGGAAGCGACGTATATTCGGTAAATCTTCGGTAATAAAATGTACAGTTTCTAAATTTCGTAGTCCATCCCATCGCGAGGGCGCGAAGCACCCGAGCAACAAAAACCTGCTACTATACGTATATTTTAATATTTTTCAGGTTCTCAGTATCACGGTTTTCAAGAGCAGCAGTTTCCGGGAGCTGTACATTTACCGAAAAACAAGTCGGGATTACTGGCCCGTGTGGGCACGGCAATTGGGCGCAGCGATTCAGCTGACGCCGATCCTTGTAATTCCAGGAGTGGCCATAATCCAGACATGCCGCTACTTGAACAGCGGTCCACCAGATATATTCGATGTAAGGGTCCGAGTGAGTTCGTTGAAATTTGAGTTTATGGAGAACAAAAAAAAAATTTGACCAAAAATCTTTTGGTACAAAAAATCTTCTCTCTCTGTTGTGCTATCCCAAGACCGACGAGGTGGAAGTAAATTGTAGCCATTGCGAGCAATGCAATGCAAATGTAAGTTCCGCGACATGGCCATAAGTACTTTAAATCGTAGTGTCATTATAAAACAAAAATATATTAATATTTAAAAAAAGTGTTCAACCTTTTCAATCTGCAATTTTACTGCGTTGTAAAAATGTTATCAGTTATCAAACGTTTGTCGCAACTGTATCGCTCGGACTACCTTAATGTGCGATTTTACACCGTCGTAAAAAATGATATAACGTATCGAAAATTGAAAAACCAAATATTTTCTTTTTCTGATAATCGTTCGACAATAGTCGCTGATTAACGTTCATATAATTTGTTCCCTTTCCAGCGCATCCAACTGCTCTACCGTCCGCCCCTCAACACGGACGACTCGCCGAGGTCGCCGACGCAGTACGGCAACGACACGAGCACCAGTATTCACGGAAACGGAATTCTGCCCTCCTCCGCGGACTTGCCCTTCGAGGATCCTCCGCCGAAGTACACGCCGCCGCCGAGTTACACGACAGCAACGGGGGCGAGAATAGCCAAGATGCTGCGACAGAGTTTTCGCCGTAGCGTTCGCCGGTTAGCGAACGTTCTCGGTGAGACGAGCGCGCCGAGAACGCGACCGGCGCTTCAGCCACCGCCGCCCGATTACGCGACGGTTCTCGTGGAGATGAATCAGAGCGTCCTGTCGCAGAGCATAACGGTTCACGCGAGCGAGCCGAGGCCGGACGTAACGGAGACGTCGATGCCTCGCGCGTCGTCGCTCGAGCGACATCGCCCGAACACCATCGACAGAATGACGAGGATAAGCACGATAGAGCGCACTCCGGTCGAGCGGACCCACTCGACGATGGACCGAGGCCGAAGAGCGTACAACAACAGCGGCAGCTCGAACCTGACGGCCGCCGACGTGGCGAACCTCTTGCGCAGCAGCATTCGACGCGGCACAGCTCGCACCCAGCAGAGCCTCTGCAGAAGCTCGATCCACGACGGAACAACCAACGCCGCCTCGGCGGAGAACCTCGTGAACGCTGCGGCGCCGATCGGCGAGGACTCGCTCGTCTTCGACAAAGACGCTCCTCTAGTCCGCGAGAACGGAAACGACGAAAACGATGACGAAAAGAAGACTGTTAACGAAATGGATAACTCTGTTTCTGTGATATAGACATGCACCAATTAGACTCGAGAGATAGAGTGTCGTCATGAGTTTTTCATTATTTATCGATTCGTCTCTTTTTCCTTTTTTTTTTTTTATCGTCGAATTAATTATGTACGGAAACTTTTTTTTGTTTTCATCTCGCAATTTCGGTGAGACGGCGGATTAAACGGAGCTAATGAGTGCATGATGACATTGAAGAAAAGTGCATTATTAATTGTAAACGCTAATGTAGTTCGTATGTTAATCTGTCGACGCGATTCAACTTTGTAACGTATGTAGGATTTGATGTGAAGTTAACGATTCGATAGGTTTAAGCAATGAAAACATTCGTATTTTATTATCATTGAGTATTCATGAGCGTCGGCTAAGTGATACGTACGATGAGACGATTACGTTGGATGCACAAACGACATGTTCCGTTCCGATAAGCTTGTTTATCACTGTAAATGTGTTCAAATGCATGTTCTTTTTTTTTTCATTTATTGTCCACGTCAATCGTAATAACTTCGCGACGTTCGATCGCGGCCGTATGTGTGGGAATGTGCGTGCGTGTATGTGTGCATGTGTGTGTGTGTCCGTGAACGCTTCGATGTAAAAATTGTATTCTACGTCGATCGGCGACAACTTTATGTAAATAATGTTCATTATATATATTATCTGTGTCAGGGTTTAACGAGTATCACATTCCTGCTCTGTACGATAGTCGTTTGATCCGGCGAATGTTTCAGTCCGCCCGGTGTGTGCCTTTTGCTCCGACGATTTCCACCGACGTTGCAATAATTGTGTACTATACCAATCGTCGGTGGGTCTGCGCTGGGGAAAATAGAAATTCCGATTTCATCCATGAATTTGATTTGCAATTGCCCAACAGGCTACGAAGTAACTCACATCACAACGATAAACGATAATATATCGCGCCGAGATTGTAGAACAGACGGTGATGTCTTTGCTGCTTTCCCTTGCGTTTAAGTATACCTGCTATACCTGATAAATCATGGACCACAATAAAGTTTTTATGTTCTTTTATACGTTAGATAAATGTCATGATTATTTACCTCCGCCCAACTTTCGCCCATTTGTTTGTCATTTGACGACTGATTTGTTTACTCGTCGACTTTCGCCGATGTGAAGTCCACAGATCGTCACGATTCTTGGCTTGCTATTGGTCTGTAATTTGTTAGATGTCTTTTTTTTTCACGGGAGATAAATTAGTACAATTGCTATTTGATCTTCACCGGCGTTGTCATAAATTATTATACTTTCGGTTTTGTCCACGAATTTGATTTGCAATTGCGGATAAGCAACGAAGAAACTCGCGGAACAACGATAAACGATAATAAATCGCGCCGAGATTGTAGAATGGACGGTGAAGCCTTTGCTGCTTCTGGTAAAATTTCGATTTTTTTTTTCTAATTGTTTATGGTGTCAAGAATATTCAGATAAATTTTCATGCCGATATTCAACGTATTACGAAAGCATTGTGTAGAAAGTGGCGAAACGCTCGAGCAGCGGCGCGGTCGAACTTTGAATGCGTTTTTCTCAAAACGTGATTTTGAAGAGCAGTGTCTTGACACCATAAACGATAAGACAAGAAAAAATCGAAATTTTTTACTGTTAAGCCCTTGAACGCAAGGGAAAGCAGCAAAGACTTCAGCGTCTATTCTACACGCAAGAAAATAAAAATCGTGATTACTTAGCTACGCCGAACTATTCAACGACTGGTTCGTTGCTCGTCGACTTTCGGCGACGTGGAGCTCTACAAATCACGGAACGATTCTTAGCTGGCCATTGGCATATACTTTATTAGAAGTCTTTTTTTTACGGGAGATAAATTAGTACTGTTTCTATTTGCACATTGAAGGATGGATCATAAAAAAGACGATCCATTACATGAGACGTGCGAAGTGGATCACTTGATAAAAAAAATTAAAATCAATCATATATGTATACATCATGGACTCCATCCTCTTTGCTTCAGCATGCATGTCCTTAAGACTTACGCTCGTTTTTTTTTTCCTTTTTTTTAAATAATGCTTAGCCTGTTAACCGAGTACGCGTTTTAATCTAAATTAAGCTGCGAGTAGTCTCAATACAATAGTTAATTAACGACCACAAATTGTCGGTGTGACAATAAATACAGGTAGTACGGATTAGACACATCGCGACCGATAAGGTTGGAGGTCGCTTTGGCATGCTTTCTTAGTTCAAGGCCGTGGATATCAAAACCGCAACACCGCGCTCGTAAAAACTGTGCGGATCCTGGTTGGTCGCGGTGTTCAAGTCAACGGTGAACAATAATTCTGTGCGCGTGCTGTTAAGATAAACCGGGAGCGAGAGTTTTCCCTTTCTGACTTCTTCGGTAGAGGAGCGGAACCATCGGAGCATCGTGACCGGCAAGTCCGTCATGATCGTCGAGGTGAGATAGAGCTGATTATCCTTGCATAGAGCTCCCTGAAGCTTGAGTCCGGTTACCGCGAAGGAACAGTCGTCCGTGGCGATGTTGTCGCCGTCGCCGATCGTCACGTCGAGCTGGAGTTCCTCGAGGGACCAACTGTTAGCCTGGGCGATGCACTGCCTGGTCGCTGTGATGTACGCCTCGGGATTCAACAAACCACCGAGCCACACCGGAAAACTCTGTTGAAAGGTCAAGGAATTAGACTTACGAGAATATTTTAGTACCGACACCGACATTTTTTTTCCCCGAATTTGCTAAAATAGCCACATTACTTGCTTGCAACGCGGGAGGAAAATCGCCTATTATTGACTAATGATCATAGTACTGTTCTATCACTCCCTCCGAAAGCTCTATTAATCCCGGGGGATTAATGGTCATTGGCGAATATGATGTTTTTTTACGCAAGAAGTCAGGTTGTTTTAACGAAGGCGGAACAAAAATATTGTATGCCACGCGGGAGGGCGCGGATTTTTACATCGAGTGATTTCTGCAAACTTCACACTCAGCGAAAATGGCGCACATCCTTTCCTTGTAGCTTAATATACTATTGTTTATTACGAATGAAAATAAAACTTTGTGGTGCACGAACCTTAATCTCTTTGGCACCACCCTGCGAGACCAGACGGGACACCTCCTGCAGCTGCGAGACTCTGTGACTGAAATCCGTGATCCACTGTATAACCGTGCAGCCCCTTGGTACCGTGTATCGTCTCCAGCCGGCCGGCAGAATACCCTTCACTAATTCCGACAGCATGGTACGGTGATAGTTCGTTTGCTTCTTCTCGCCCTGTAATTTAAAAAATCCCGGGTGTTTATTTACTGGTGACGAATGTACGGCGGTACACTGCTGCTCATAAATGCCTCAATTTCCAAGACATCAGCATCGCAGATATCAATATTTAAGACATCGATATCTGCGACATCGATATCTGCGACATCGATATCTAAGACACAAACATAGAAGATATCAGGCAAGACATCCAGTCTTGCTGGATTTCTTCCATCCCGTTAAGACGTGAAACAGGATATCCAGCAACAGAAGAAATGCAAAAAAAGAACCAGGCTTTCATGAACAGCAGTGTATCGATAGCGTATCGTAAACTCACTTGACAAATGAGCACGACATCTTCGAGATCGTGAATAACGTCTTGGAGCAGTTTTGCCCCGCTGTTAACCTCCCTCTCGAAGTATCGATACAGAGGATCCTTGATGTTCTCGACTGTTCTCTTGAGGGTCTGCAGATTCTTCGGCAGCAGCTGAAGCCAGGTGGAAGCCGAATTGTGGAGAACCCTCATCCACGAGGGTCGTCCGTCCGCTTCGGCCTCGCGCGGTGCGTCGAGCGACTCGTCGTTCGAGTACGCCAATTCGTCCTCGTCCTCGAGCTGCTGCATCTTAAGGAGCTTCGACACGAGATCGGTCCCCCGAGTCGTGAGCAAGACTTTCTCAGCGTTGTTCGGCAGACCGAGCCACGAGGGTGTCTGTCGATCGGACAGCGACTCGATCCACTTCAAGAAATGGTCCCTCCTCGTGCCATCGGGCATCGTTATGTGCCGCTGATTGCCCTGTCCACCGTCGACGTTCGCGACCAGCGCAAAATCCGCCTCGAAGGATCTCGGTGTGAACAATTTACGGAGAAACGACGCGAGCAAACGCTGATCGAAGTCGTTGTCGATCTTTCCACCGTAGATGCACTGGGAGAGAAGCGTGACAAGCGCGTCCCAGGGTACCTTCTCGGGCGGCAGATTGGTTCGTCCCATGGCCGTTGCCTCGATCCATGTGTCGAGGGTGTCGCATGCGACCCTAAGATCGCTCTCGTTGAACTCGTAGTGCTTGGCCCATCCGAGCGGCGAGTAACGAAGGCGTTCCTGAACGATGGCGTGGAACCAGGCGAGGAGGAAGTAAAGTCTCGCCCGCTCGTTCGGCGCTTTCATCATCCTCGAAGCCGGCACGGTACTGAAAGTCCGAAGCAAGTTGGCTCTTATGCCGGGCGGCGGTTCGAAGACGAATATCCTTCCGGCTCTGAGGAGATTCACCGGAACCTTCGGATTGATCTCCATCGTCAGGAAAAGCCGGAAACCGGCGTGCGGCTGGAGACTGTAGAATTTCTTCTCCAGCTGAACGAGCCACTGCGGCGCGAGATGAACGTTCTTCAGCATGACCCACCGTCCGGATTTCACCGCCATGTTTATCGCTCGATCGGCTTGATTGAAACCCTCGGCTGACCCTATCGCGATGCTTACGATCTGCTTTCCGAGCTCGGCGGCGAGATCGTCGACTCTGCCGGAGGCGTCGAATCCAGGAACGGAGCAGAGGAGCGCCGGCACAGCGGCCTTCAGCTGGTTCTCGACGACCGAGGCGAAGTCGAGCTCGACCTCGGCCGCGGCCATGAAAGTCTCACCAAGAGCTGAGGTGATGAACAACGAGGCCGCTGCCATTACGCGATCCGGACGGAAAGCCTGGATCATCAGAAGCTGATAGATCGACGTGCCCGTCGGTGACAAGGGCTTCTCCTCCTCCCACAATTTCGGCACGGAATTCTCGGGCGTCGGCGATTGAAGCCACGTCGCGAAGTCAGCGTGCTCCTGAATACTTTGCGAGAGTTTCTTGAAAGCCGGAAGTCTTATGCTTAGTCGCATCATCGCCTCTTGCTGCTCGGAGCTCAGACTCGGCACGGGCGGTCCGCGGATGTTCAGCACGCCCTCCTTGCCGCGCAAGAAGAACGTGAATTCGCTGTCGTATGTCGACTCGGTAGCGATGCCCTTGAGGTGAATTCGACAGAGCAGAAGGGCGAACGTCAACCTGTCAGCGTGCAGCATACCGCGAGCGACGCGCTCGTAACAGACCGAGAAGAGATCGCTCGTTATCAGCGACAATCTCTGCGTGTAGTCCGAAATACCCGATAATTTTGGATTCTGCGAGAGAACCGAGGTGAAGATGTCGAGGAACATCTTGAGCGAGTACTGGTAGAGGAAGTGAATCTGGTTGAGGCTGTCCATCGTGAAGTACATGTTCGAGCATGCCTGCGATAGAGGCATGTATTGCTGCGAAACGGTCTCGATTTCGGCGATTACTTTGTCGGTCTCCTCGACCTTTTTGCTGATGTCGGCGGCCTCTTGTTTGAGTGTCTCGAGGGTCGTTATGACGGAATCGTCGTCGAGAATCTTGCCCTTGGCGTCGTTCAGCGCTTGTAGCAGGGACTTTTCGAGCTGCCTGAGACGCAGGTGGAATTCACCCTGGAGCTTCAGCAGATCGGAGCGCTTCTCGTCGATGTCCGGACGCTCGGCCTTGAGGACTTGGTTCAGGCACTGGCTCTGCAGGGAACTTCTCGTGACGGTGAAGTTTACGAAAGTGACGCGAGAGCAGATGTCCGGTGGAAATTCGACTGTCGGATCTCTGGTCGAGAGGAATATTACGAACGAGGGCGACAAATCTATGTCCTGATCGCCGAGGGTGATGAGAACGCGCCCGCCGGTTCGACGGAGTTCCCGGTTCAGAACGGGATTCAATATCGGATCGTAATTCTCGACGTCCTGAACGAGGAGCGGATTACCGAAACGCAGGGCGCTCTCGAGATTCTTTCTGAATGAATCGTCCAGGAAGCTTGTCTTTGTGATTTTACGTTCCTTGAACTCGTTCATTATGAACTCCGTCGCCTGACCGGAGGGATCGATTATCAACGGATAACGATTGAAACGCTTCAGCATTATCGCGTTCTCAGTGCAGAGATCGTCCGTCGGCAAAGCGTTCGCTTGCCATCTCAGCCTCTCGTCTGGATTCGAGAGGTACTCCGTCCTGGCGATGTCCGGACGGAACTGCAGATTCGCGTGCTGGAGATGCTGACACCAAGTCGTGAACAGATTTTGACGGTACTGGAAAAAACGAATTTGAATTTATGATGATTTTATTTCGGAGCTCACCAGTACTTCAAGTACCGAGTACTTGTTTAGTACTTCAAATGCGTACACAAGTCCTTTTTGGTACTTCGAGTACGTACACAAATACTTTTCAGTACTTCGAGTACGTACACAAATACTTTTCAGTACTTCGAGTACTTTTTTTTTACAATTTCAAGTACCAAGTCAAATTCATTTCAGTACACAGTTGCATTACGGATACTCGATGAGTGGCATGACATCGGATTTCTATTAATCAGAGCTGGACACTACTTGTAGTACCGGGTAATTTTTTAGTATTTAAAGTACTTTTTAGTACTTTTTTTTTTTAAGCATTTGAAGCACTTTTTTACTTGAACTACTTTCAGTGCTTGGGGTACTTTTTGTTAGTATTTCAAGTACCAAGTGCAAGTACTTGTTGAGTGCACACTTGTAATGCAGATACTCGATGAGCAGCATGACATCCGGTTTCAATTAACATATTATTATCTGTCTAAACTTTTGAATATCTATAATTTTCACGAAAATCTTGCAATGTAAGTTGCCGAGCATAGTCGCGATATACCGACGGCTGCATGTACTTGATGTGGCGATCGACGCCTCGCGTGCTATGTTATAACTTATAACTAGATATCTACACCAACGACATGTAAACACACCGCAAGACCGGCCGTGAAATTCAAAATACAACAGAACAGAAATCATAATATTACGCTTTTTTGTTTGGCTTAGAGTAATCATTTCGGAACTGTGTTGTTTTTTTTTTTTTTTTTTTTTTTTAAGCCTGGATAAAGCTTAACTCCACGAACCTGATTGCAAAAAGTGTTTGAGAAATGATTCAAGTACAAAAAGCACTTGATACTTCGAGTACGAAAACTATTTGTTACTTCACGTACTTGTGATACTTTGTACTTTGTGCATGAAGTCTTTTTGGCACTCTGCCGAGTTCTGTTTTATTTTTATTATTATTGTGGTAAAGCATAACTTTAAGATTTTTTTTTATCTTGTCTCCAGAATAAAAATAACTTACATGTTGATCGAAGTATCCGGCGTAAGCTAAGAACGCGGAACTCAGTAAGACGTCTCCGATAATCGTCGACATTTGACTGCGGAAAGTCTCGCTCGTTGCTTCCCATCTTTCCCTCTCTATGACCAACGACTTTATGAGAGCGATCGACCTGTCGACCTTGCCCTGGACATTTTCCAAATCGGTCTTGATCGCCTGAGCTTGCGATATGAGCTGGGCGTATTCCTCCTTGTACGAGGCAATGCTCAGCTCGAGTTGGGCTATTAGATTCTTCACTTCTTCTCCCTTGTCCTTGTTCGTTTCCGCCTGACGCTCCAGGGAATAAAGCTCGTCGCGAAGAGGTTCGACGCGCTTTAGCATGTCGGCGTACTCGATCTAAAAAAAAGTTGAAAATTGAAATTTTTATATCGCTTTCTCATGAAAGTTAGAAGTAAAAATTTTCATATCGCATTCTCATAATGTTCCTTTATTCGCCAAGCTTTTTGTTTTTAATTTTGTTTACTTCAACATCATTATAAAATTATTTTAATCAATTTAATTATTAACATTGAGTAATCGATTTTATTTAATTATTAATATTGAGTAATCAATTTTATTTAATTACTAATATTGAGTAATTACTTTAATTTAATTATCAATGTTGAATAATTAATTTAATTTAATTTAAATCAATTATTTAATGAAAAATATTTCCGTAACTGACCTGTGCCGTCGCCCATTTGACCATAGGACCGCAGGCCATGCTGGCCCGGTTAACTTTCTCGAAGTTGTAGTCAGGATTGCTCAGATAGCGACTCTTCATCTTGTCGCGTACCTCGTCGCTGAGAGAATTACAAAAAAAAATCGTCAAGACAAGGAGTTCAAGTTCGTCCCGAGAGTCGTTCGTGTCGGATAAACCAAAGTTAGCTTACGAATACATAATATCATTTTTGTTTAGCTCGTTAATAATTTCGATTAGAGAACGTTTTTTTTGTTGTTGTTGTTGTTTCTGTTGTTTTTTGTTATAGACGAATCGTTACAACATCTGGATCGTTCAATCAGAGTCTCATGTACAGCTAGTTAGTGACAATTTATTCGTTTGCTGGTTAGCATGCATTAACTGGACGAAAGTTATATTATAATCCGCAATGAAAATTGTATCGATAACATTTTTTTTTCTTTTTTTTTTCGACGAGCCAATTTGACTTTGACAATTGCGCAGATACGAAAAGAAAATTAGCTGGTCATTAAAAAAAAAAAAAAAATAATAATAATAATAATAATATATATCACCGCTTGTTAATATTGTGCCGAATAGTTTCTGAAGCAATTTAGCGGTGCTTTTGTGATGCGATGTGCGGGTGGTCGATAAAAGAATGGGGACGATTAAACGGTGCGGGCAATTTTTTTTTTTAGATCAATCGCGCTATTGCGATGATAATAGCGTGGGAAAAATAGTGGATAAATTTATCGTCGTATACGTTACGCTGCTGAATTCACATCCGACAATATTGACCGATAACGTGATAACTGCAAATGCTTTTTTTTTTTAACGGTAAGTCGCCGAGACTTGTTCGTCGGTGCTCGAAACGTACTTCGCATAGCTACTTATTTGGTTCAAAGGAAACGATATAAACGTCGAGTGGGCATGCTTACGTTATGTCCTCAGTACTGAAATTAGAGACTATGGTATTGATAAAATTGTCTCTCATGATGACAGCGCGTATAGATTTCCAGTCGCTGGCGTTTTCGCCGAGCAATAGGCAGATAGACTCCAGTGCAACCTTGACGATAGCTGGTGGGTTCGCCATGGAACGAACCTCGACCAAATGATGTTTCTTTATCGACTTGACCGCTGTACGACACAAAATGAGAAAAACAAAACGATATCATGTAGAGTACAAGGAAGATAAATGCGCAGGCATTAGGCTAGTTACGATTATATAAGTTATACGAGGCGAAAGCGGGCGCGCGCGGCGGCAGGCGGCAAGTTGCATCGGACGATACCTATAAAGTTAGAGTACTTATTGCTGAAAAACAACGATAATTTTTTTGTTTTTTTTTTCTTCTATTTACAAGTCCCATTCATCTCGCGCGAATGCAACCGATTCTTTTATACTCTCGAATTGTTGTTCCAATCTTTTTTATGTTCAGTGTATTACCGAATTCGCGTTAAAATAAAAGGTATCGAAAAAATTATTAAATATCTGTAGGGTCAATTAACCATTTGTCATATAAATTAAATTTTTGTCACGCCTTAACGCTTTAAGAGCAGTCGATCGAAGTAACGAAATTTTGCACACGAATGTCGGTGACCACGAGAATAGTTGCATTTACGAAAGAAACTGCGGATGAGCTTAATAAAAAATCAACCAACAAACACTAACATTACATTAAACAAGAGAACATGTAACAAGCAATAATAAGTATTAAGTGTTGTTGATTAGAGTCCCAGCCTAGCGTCGAACATATTCATCAGGCCCTTTAGCGAGCTCCCTTACGTGATGTCCTCAGTGTTGAAATTGACGATTGTAGGTATGAAGCTGTCCTTCATTGACGCCGCACGTATCTGCTTCCAATCTGTTGCGTTCTCTCCGAGCAACAAGCATATCGATTCTAAAGCGACCTTTACGATTGCCGGTGGATTCGCCATGGACCGGATTTCGACCAGATGCTGACGCTTTATTCCTTTCACGGCTACGCTTAATCGTAAATTCGTCAACACAACACACGACACACATTCCACATCGGACAATTAGCTGAATAGCAAAATTTTACGAATTTAACTGTTTTTTTGTTTATCGTTCAAACGTTTAGAATAGCATGATCGTTGAATCGACTTGATTTTAAATTGATCGCACGTCCTTTGACTTTAAATCAGTTCCATGTAAATGTTATATCTTCATATTTTGTACCCACAGATTTATATATTTAATGTGATGAATTTAACATAATTCAATAAAAGCGATAGAACCGTATAAAAAACGAAATATCGAAAAAAGTAAGTTTGTGAATTGCCCTATTGACTTCGATAGCTTTCGACGACAGGCGACACCGGAAAAACGGCTGCTCGGTAACGAAAGAATTTTTTTAAATTGTTTTAACCTTGAGAATAGTATTCTCGTTGAATTGACTTGATTTTACATCGAGCGCACTACCGACCGATTGTAAACCAGTCCTAGGTAAATTATAATTTCATTTTTATACCCACTGATTTACGTACTTAATGTAATGAATTTAATGTAATTTAATTTAATGAACTTAATATAATGTAATGAAACTGTATAACAGTCGAAATATCCGAAAAAGGAAAGTTGTGAAATTGCCCTATTGATTTCGATAGCTTTCGACAGCAGGAAACACCGAAAGAAAGAAAAAAAAAACTCTTGCTCGATACCGAAAGAAAATCAAGTGCGTACCGTTTTGGGCGTCGATCACAGCGGGTTCCACCTGCGCGAGATCGGCCATGACGTCTTCCCTCTTCTGGTCTATAGCCACTGTCTGGATGGCGAGTTTTTGTTGGATTTCTTGACTCTGAACTTTTTTCTTTTCGGCCTCCTGCTGATCCTTGACCATTTGGCGCAGTTTCGCGTTGGCCGCTTCGTTCTTCGCTTGCAATTCCTACAACATATTTCCACGTGAGTATTCTCTCGTGACTAGATCGAAAAGCCGCTGGAAAAAAAAAAAAAACAATGAGGCTCGATATAGGTAAATTTTACTTGTGACTTGACGGCGAGACTCTTCTGCATCTCCTCGACCTGCTCGACGGTCTCGGCGATCTTGCTCAGACCGACGTTCAGGTGGAGTTGCTGTTCCTCCAAGTCACTTCGTTTCTCGCGATACAACTTCACGAAGTGATTGATAAAGTCGAGATAGTGACGAGGCGTGATAGCCATCGTTCTGCTGCCTCGCTTGGCCAGTCTGGCGTTCGCCTTGTGCAGCGTCTGATGCACGTAGACGCAGGCGTTTATAACGGCGTCGCGGTGCATCGGTTGAGCAGGAATCAGCGAGCACACGGACGGGAAGAAGTCCGGACACTTCCATGACGGTCTCTCGAGATCGACCCGATTCGTGAATTCCTTTCCGACCTGGAACAGCGCGTTGTCCGACCAGTCGCCGAACCAGTTGAGAACGCATCGATTGAAGAGCGCCGGCGACGTCGCGGCGCGGTCCTTGAGCCCGTCCGTACTCGGATTCATCGTGAATACGACGTGCAAGTTCTTCATTACTTGACCGGTGAACCACTTGTACAACTCCTCGTTGGAATCGAGCATGAGACCCTCGCGCTGAGCCCCCTCCTTGCACTGAGTCATCAGCGTCGTGTACTCGTCGCCCTCGAACAGTCCCGGCACCTCGCCGTTCGCCAAAAGCGTGTTCATACGCTCCAGGAATCCGGAATCGAGGACGTTCGACTCGTCGAGGATAAACGCGATCTTCTCGTCCTTGCAGCCCGAGCGACGGAGCACCTGACGCAAATCCTCGTCGAAGTCCTCGCCGGTGTATTTGTTATGGACCTGAGAAACGGAGAAAAGAATTTGAAAATAAAAAACGGAATGTTGACGTTGATGGGATAAAAAATGTGGCTCTTGATTTTGGTGATGGATTAAATAAGAAACGAGAAAAACGTCATCTTTTTTCGATTAATTTACCATGAAAATTTATATTTTATTTAATTTTCGGAACGGAAACGGAAACGGAACGTTGACTTTGACAGGGTAAAAAAAAAATGGCTCTACATAAAAGACGATTTTGATGGTCGATTAAATAAGAACCAAGGAAAAGGTCATCGTTTCTCGATCAATTTACCGTTAATTTAGATTGTATTTAATTTTCGTTTTTGTCAAAAACACAGCAGCATAATTCTCGGAAGAAAAAAAAAACAAACTTGATGTTGTTAGGCCAAAAAAATGGCTTTACATAAACAGCGATTTTGGTGATCTATTAAATGAGAAACAAGAAAAAGCTAATCTTTTCTCGATCAATTTGCAGTTCATTTATATTGTATTTAATTTCCGTTTGTGTAAAAAAAACAACATCGAAATTCTCTACGGCTCGGGAAACGCAGTTTATCGAATCGATTCTCCAAGTCATCCAATGGCTTACCTTGATTTGGAATATCGAGAGGCCGTTCATCCATGCAACGAATCTCGACAGAGTCGTCTTACCAGCACCAGAGACACCGATCAACAGTAGATGTCCCTGTGGCTGTCGGAAAATTCTGTCAATTCGCAATACATGTTCGAGAACCTCGTCGAACAGTACCAGCGGTACGTCCAATTCCTCCTCGTAGAACACTTTGAGTCTCGCGCGTACGTAGTCCCTCAATTCTTGTCGATTAACGGGAACGTAATCCTTGGAGAGCCAGTTGCTGTAGAGAATCGGTCTCGCCAGGGCTTTCTCTCTGTCGACGCCCAGGAAATGTTTGAGCGCTACAACGTCTATGTTGTTGTTCGTCCAGGCGCGCTCCGAATCCTCGACGAGACGATCTTGGAAGAGACGAAGGGCCTCGTGAGCCCACAGACGCACCAGACCCTCGACCGAGAGACTGTCGAGAGGTCTTATTGCCTCGCATATACCGCGCACCCATCGCGTCATCTCACGCGGCGAATAGACGTAGTGCGGTTGCATGTCTTGGGTAAATCTCTCCTGGGAGGCCAGGTAGAACTCGACCATCGCATTCGTCAAGGGCTCCGCGTAACCTCTCAGAGAAGGAGTTAGCCTAAAAAAAAAAAAAAATGGTTAGTAGCTTGCACTCTATTATCTCCGCTAAAATTAGTGTTTATAATAACGATTAACAGTAGATTGAAAATATTCGCTGTAGCGTTACTTCCGGTTTAAAAGCCTTACTCTTAAACCGAAAGTGACGTCATACGAGAAAACTTCACTTCCGGTTCGAAAATCACCGATTTTAACCGGAAGTGACGTCATCGCGAAAAACGTCACTTCCGGTCAAAAACCGATATTTTGGGTCTTCAGTTCACTTTACCGGGTCCGAATTTGGTCATACGACCGCGACCAATTACGGCACGAGTAAAAGGACAACAATTTAAATATCGAATTACGGCCTACTTCGAGGTGTTATCGTGACACGCCAACTTTTTAAGAGTGCTAACGACGACTCAGTCACTGAAGAAATTTCTATTGACTTATATTAATAAACCGGTAACAAATATTATAAAAATTTAAAAGCTTCAGAAAAAGAAAAGTTTTGTAATTTCCGTACGTACCGAAGCATGGCACGCGTGAAGGTTCCATAAATCTGTTTGAGCGAAGTTTCGCCCGGATAGTCGACGTAAATAACAGGGACGTGCCGAAGAAATCTGTGACTGAGAGGTTTTCTGCCAGGGTCGGTCGGTGGATTGCAAGCACCGACGAACTGAATCCGTTCGAGGGAGACCCAGGCCTGGTCGCTCGTACGATAGAATCCTCGATGCTCCACCAGCTGCCGCAGGAACGATATCACCCGCTGCGTTCCGTAGTTGTCCATGTCCGGTAAATTAATTTCATCGCAGAAGAGTACGAGCCATTTTCCCAATTGCACCGGCGAAAGTATGACGCCGTTCGGTGTCTTGCGGTATTCGCAGTAATGGTCGAAGGTCTTAAGGAGGAGCTCCGGAGTCGTGGCGGACGAGAAGTTCAAACCCACGACTTCCATGTCCGGAAGGGCTCGCAGCGCCGAGAACAGTGTCATCGTCTTTCCGGAACCGGGCGGGCCGCACAGTACTGGAATAAGTTTTTCTCGTAAGCATAACAATTCTCAAGTTGTCAATTTCTTTTTCTAAACTGTTCCTTCAAATTAACCTCTTCTAACTAATATTACTAATAAACATATTACTAATATTACTAATAATATCTTATATATTTTTTGTTTTTTTATATAATATAGAATGGATTTCCACATCCTATGGGCCATGCGATTCACACATAAATGATTACTAATAAATTACTAATGAACCCGCACGACATTCTTTTAAAGCGCACTCACCAAGAGGTTTGTGCTCAGCGAGCCAAGTGTAAAGCAGACTCTCGTGTCTGACGGTATCGAGAGTCGGAACGACGATATCGGGACTGGCGACTTTGTGAGTTTCAACTTCGATCTGCGGGACTTTGTTGCTCCACGGTAGCCACTCGCCGTGAATATTGACTTCGAAGTCGATTATCGGTATGTTGCCCTGAGAGGGTAGCGGTACGGTGGTGATGGATCTGACGAAGTCCCCGAGGTCCGATCGAACCTTGAGTTTCGCGTCTCCGGCGAAGCTCCACAGGAGGGCATAGACGAGGCACTTGGGCATGTATCGCTCGAGCTGTTCGCTCGGCAGTGGGAAATCCACGTGTGCGTGATTGTACTGCAGTACGTTGCGAACGGCCTGATTGAGCATCGAGAACAGCGAGCTGAGCGCCCTCAGTCTCGTGAAATCCATTATGTGTTCCTGCTTCATAGCGTACTCCAAGCATCTGACGACGAGGCCGTCGGGTGCGAAGTAACTTTGCAGTATGCTGGCGACCTCGCGCTGTACCTGAAGCGCCGGCGAGACGGTGTCTTCCTTCTCGTTCTTCTTACCGAGATTGTC
Source organism: Amblyteles armatorius (assembly GCA_933228735.2). Classification (NCBI taxonomy): domain Eukaryota; kingdom Metazoa; phylum Arthropoda; class Insecta; order Hymenoptera; family Ichneumonidae; genus Amblyteles; species Amblyteles armatorius. The sequence continues at coordinate 21,675,048 of OW121688.1, forward strand.
CTCGTCTCCGTCTTCGAGCGGAATATTTTTCAATCGCAGCATGTAATTCTCGAATATCATTTCGGTGGAGAGGACGTCCTCGGAGAACCAGACCATGCCGCACCGCGAAACGGTCGCCAAAGTTGCGTACTTTAGGTCCTGAACTTCGAACATAACGCGGACGTTCGGGGGAAGACTGAGACGCTCGCCGTTCGGCAGAGTCAACAGCTTGTTGTCGTCGAGGACCGAGTTCAAGTTCTCGACCCACTCGGGATCGACGTCTCCGTCGAATATTATCCACTGGCGTTTGTTTATTTCGCCACGGACGTTGTCGATTATCTTGCGAAGAATGTGGGTGAAAAGACCGTCCGTCCATTCGCGCGTGTTCGGGTCGAGAACGCCGTAGAGCGTTTCCTTGCTGATGGCTTTGGGATCGATCACGTGAGCGACACCCTCTACTCCCTCGAAACGCTCCAGGGCTTTCAGCAGCACCTTCCAGGCTGTCGTTTTTCCAGAACCGCTCGGACCGACCATCATCAGGCCGTGATTCAGATTGCAGATTTGATAGAGTTGAAGGACCTGGAAAAAATTAATTGTTCCGTGAGCGACGCGAATGATACTTGGCAGCTACGAACGAACGATTAACGTGCAAAGGATGCGAGCGACGCTAATTTATTGTACACGCAATACACAAATATCAATAATTTCCCCGAACGTCGACGCAGAGTCGGGCCGATTTTTTTGGAATTGGAAATTTCAATCGCGATATCGACTGATAACAGTGTTTAAAACTCGGTTCTTGGTATTAGACGAATATAGGAATTACAGTATCAACCCTTCATGGATATTTAAATTTTGGCAAGAAAAACCCTTCGAGAGACTTTTTGCTTGGAGAAAACGACCATGCCTTCTTTTAGGCACAAAACGATATGGATGTACGTGATAAATTTTCTTCTGCGTTATCAAAAAAACAACACTTCGAGGTATGTCTGTGAATTTTCGCACATTTTTTTTTTTTTTTTTGAGAATAACTTGTTATTCGAATCGTTCGAAGGTTGCGTACGCGAAGGGTTAATACTGTGCGTACAATATGACCTTGAAGATATCTGCACGACATCAAATTTCATCTTTGACAAGTTTCTGTCAATGCACCGCTTCGGGAGGAAAAAAAGATTGTTCACTTGCAGAATTTTATTCTTCGAGTGACATTTTTTTACGACGCAAAACGCAGCCGTTGTAACTTGATGAAATTTAGTCTCGTGCAGATATCTTCAGAGCGATCGTACAATGACCTTGAAGATATCCTCATGACATAAAATTTCATCTTTGGAAAGCGTACAGGAAGAAAAAATGAATTGTTCACTTGTAGAATTTTATTCTCCGAGTGAACTTCGCCGAGCGAAGTTTTTGTGCGATGCAAAACACAGTCGTTGTAACTGAATAAATTCGGTCTGCTGCAGGCATCTTCAGGGCGATGTTGTACAATTGATCGCGATAAATATTCCCCAAAATCGGATGTTGCGAAATCCGAATAAACAACTTTTCGTTCGCGCAACGGCCAACCCTGCGTGGACACAACGGGTCGTAATTATTTTAATCTCACCTTTTCTACCCAGGTCTCACCGGCGGTTTCCTTAGCGTGCATTTTTGGTAAACATTGTTGAGTAATTAGGAATTTATTGTACAGACTACCGAAGGTTATGTACAATCTCCGCGTTCACATTATCAGAACGTGTGAAAATGCGGGTTGAAGAAAATAATGCCGCAATTCGGGCTCGGATATTGCAGAGACTTTCGCATAATCGTAACGAACAATGTATGAGATGAAAAGTGTATGTACACGTTGATTTTTTGTATTTTCGTTATTATTACCTTCTCCTGCCAGGCGCCACCTTGCTCGTCGCCCTCGCCGCATACGAGATATTCCTCAGCACATACTTTTCTGATCTGATCCTTCAAGCCTGGAGATTAAAGAAAATGCTCATTAATATTCTATTTTTATCTCGCATATTGTTTTTATATTTTTCGTTTTCAATGCCGTAGTGTACTCGCCCTTCATTTCGGCGCGTGTGTAGTTCACGTTCGGGAACACATCGTTCAGAAGACTGAACAACAACGGAATATCCTCGGCCACGAGCTTCGGCACCATCGTCTCGCAAACGGACTGTATGAGAATCTCCTGCTCGGGCAAATTCTCCGCTATCGATGCCTCGTCTATGTCCGTATCGCCGCGATTGTGCATTCCCTCCTTGATCTTCTGGATTCTGTCGCGCTTCACGTTGCCAGCGGAAATCAGCACAGACTTGAGCGCTCGGAGACCAAAGTCGTAGTGGGACTGATTGGACAGTTGCTCGTCGCACAATCTGAATAATCAAAAAATATATTGCTTGAAATATTTTTGAAAAATTTCGTACACGATTGCTATCAGCCTCAGTGGGAAAAAAACAAAATAATAAAAATCGGAGCTGGACAAAGTATAAAAAAATACTTCAAGTACAAACTACAAAGTTCTATAAAATTCACCGCAAAATTTGTATTGTACTATATTTCACGTTTTTGTCATGAAAAAAATAGAATAAAAAAGAAACAATCCCATTCTTGTTTCTTTTTCAAGACAAATGTTTAAAAATAATTTTAAAAAAAAATTCTCATTAAAACAAATACTTATCGAAAAGTTTAGACAGACAATCATGTATCAATAGAAACAGGATGTCACGCTGCTCATCGGGAATCGATGTTGCGAGCCAGTATTCAAAAAGTACTTGTACTTGGTACTTGAAATCTTAAAAGAAACGTACTTGAAGTACTAAAAATTGCTTGTGTACTTCAAGTACCCGGGAACTACGAGTACCGCCCAGCTCCGATAAACAATATTTGATAGACTGCAAATGAAGTGTAACGTACTTGAAGAATGGAACGATTTTGCAGGCGAGTTTCTCGGCGGATCTGAAACCTTGACTGAACAGCATGACCTCGGCGATGAGTTGTCTGTCCGGAGTGGTCATAGCGAGGGATCTGAAGAGCTTCTTCAAATTATCCGGTAGATTCGATCGTCCAGCGTATCCGGGATTCATCGTAATGAAGATAGCCATGTCGGTCGATACTTTGACCTGTTTGCCGACGAGCTCCACGCACAGAGTTCCCCCTTTCTTTCCCTCCATCTGACTCTTGAGCGCTTCCTGTATAGTTTGGACCTGTTGGGAAACCGCCGAGAGCATGCGCTCCTCAAGACGATTGAACTCGTCGAAACATCCCCACGCGCCGACCTGACAAAGTCCGACGAATATGCGTCCCATAGCTTGAAAGTCGAAGGTCTCGTCGCAATTGAAAACGAGAACGAATCTACCGAGCTGATGGCCGAGAGCCTTGACCGATTCAGTTTTTCCTGTACCGGCTGGTCCGAACGGCGAACCACCGAGACGAGCCTCGAGCGCTTGAGTCATCGTCAGGTAGCATCGATCGGTCAGCGGTGTTTGCACGAGTCTGTCCTGCACGCCGAGATACTCGAAGCCGTAGAAGAACTTCGCGTTCGCCATGTGAATCGTCAGTTGCTGCAGAACTTCGGTCTGCCGCGGATCGAAGTAAAATCTCATCTCGCACAGCCACTCGAAAGCCTTCGGATTCGATACTTTGTTGCTGATCAATCGTCTCGTCACGGTTCTCTTGTGCACGAACTCGTTTATCAGATGCTCCAATTTCTTTCGTCTCAGAGCCGGCTGCTCCTGGAGCACGGAATCGGCGAGAACGTTCAGAGTTCCCTCGACCTGCAGTAAAACTCTCTCCAGGGGATTCTTGCTCGGGTCTGCCTGAGCCTCGTGCAGCGCGGCTTCGACGTCCTCCGACCACAAAATTTGGGCAGCCAGAACTATGATCTGAGCCTGATAGTTGTCGCACCACGTCATGAAAGCCTGCAAAACGAAATACAATATAATTTTTTTTTCCTCATAGAGGAAGCTGTTTTCGTAGAAAAAAAAATTCAAATTTGATATTTTATTGTCGAAGTACTTAAGGATGCATCGTACATACTTTCCCAACTAAAAGTTATATTCGATCAAAAGTTCAGTGCTTCGCGGTGTGCCAAAAATGTGAAAAAAATCAGAGGTATTAATTATGTGAAGATCTTCGATTTAGCATAATAATAATGCCAAAAAGTTATTAAAAAATGATTTAAAAACATTATCGTTGCAAAAAAATCAGAAGATCTTCTATTTTTTCATTTTAAATGAATTCCTTGATTTTTTTTTTAGAATTCGTGTAAATTTTTTCGAAATTTCTTATATTTCAAAATGTTTTTTCATTCGAACATTTTTTTAATCGATACAGAGGCACGATTTTCTTATATGTTTCCGTGTCGCGATTCTATTTAAATTTGGCGAGACAATGGATTAACATTGGACAATGTTTGGTATTAAATTCGAAAAAAAATATTAATCGTAAAAATTGTATGATATTTTGAAACTTTGAGACTTTTTTTACACCTGACACGAGTTTCAGAATCAAACATCATGCGAATAGTAAAATGAGTTACAGTTTCATAATCAACGGTGAAGAATCGATTAAAATTAGCCTCAGAACGACGGATTACGAAAATTTCAGTTTGCGATTTTCTGCACTAAATTTTGCGATACATTTTTACCGTTTCAATCTCATGATCTACAAATATTTCATATTACGAAAAAAGGTGCGAAAAATTGTGCACATAGCAATTTTGCGCCCAGCTTCCTCCACGAGAGTGTAAAAATTCGATCGACGATCTTTCTCACAGAGAAAGTTCGCAACGAATAATGCGCAAAATTGTATCAATCGAGTAAGCCATCAGGGGCAAATCACTTTGCCCCTTTTTTTTTACCAAAAATGTAACAATCCTCGTCAAAGGCCCGAATCGACCTCTCACCTGAGCGTTAATGTTTCCGTCTTTGAACTGTTTAATATCCTGCACAGCTTTGGCTAGGCTCGAGGCGAGCGTGACTCGCATCTCCTTCTCCACGAGTGTGAGCCACTCGTTGATCTTCGGATAATCGATCGTCGAAACGGGAGTTTGAAAGCTGACTTCCTCGCCCTCCCTCGAAGCTATGCCGGTTATCACGGTGCAATCCTCGTTGAGTAGAATAGCCGCTACGCCGGCGAACATTTTCTTGAAGTGCTTCTGAAGTCTCGCGACGTTTTTGCTGTTGCCGATTATCTCGAGAAGATCCTCGTCGCCCACAAAGTAGAATCGCGGGAAGGAAGTTCTCTCGCGTTCGAGGTACTCGCCGAGAGCTTTCTGAATCTTGCCGAGAAGATCGGCGAGTCGTTCGAGGGCTCTCTGAACGCCGGGAATGTTCAAAACGTCCATGACCATCGGCGACTTCGAGACTTTTTTCATAAGTCCGAGAAACTCGGAACTGATACTCTGAAACCTCGACGTCTCAACCGGCAGAAGAGTCTTAATATCGGCGCTGCCCGAAAATATTCCTTCGAGATAAACCCACCGACGTTGAACGTCGATCCACACGTCGAACAGTGCGTTTATCCTGTTCAATTTCTCCTCCCACGTGAGCGCCTCTTCCTCGAAGACCTTGTAGTAAGGCGACAATTTCATAGCCGCGACGGAATTTATGTGTTCCTTTACTTTGTTGAAGAGATCGTCCCAGCCCCTTATCAACCGACACTTGCTCTGATAATTAATGAGATCGAGCTCGTAAGTCTGCCAGGATTCGCGGACCTGCTTCAAGAACTCTTCCAGCGCCATCTCGCCCTGCGCGACGAGAATAATGTCCTTGACGATCAGCTCGTTCTTCTGCAAATTAACGTCCCAAACCTGCCCGAGCGTGAGCTCGCTCAGTATCCAGTTTACCCGAAGCTGCTTCGTCAGTTGCTTCCAGTGTCTCTCCTTGAGAGCGTCGGACTTCAGTTCGATTATCATCATGTTAACTTTTATGTAACTCTGAAGCATCTTCTTGACGTACTCGTACGACGAGTACTGTCTCAGTCTCGCCGGTAGTTCCTTGAGTTGTCCCATCATCGTGTCGAGCTGTTGTCGAAGTTTTCGCGGCTGAACCGACAGCCAGGGTTTCTCACGCGTCTCGTCTATCTGCGCCCAGATTCTCGAGAGCTCGGACCAGACGCCGCGCAGGTCTTGGAGCTCCTCGAAGACGACCTGCATCCTGTCCTCGCTCGTCGAGACGCCGCCGGGTTCCTGCAATTCCAGGGCCTCCTTGGCCTTCGCGACGTTGTCGCGCTCTTCCTTGAGCCTCGCGAACTTGCTCTCGAAGAGCTGAAGCTGCGAGAGCGCCTCGTCCGGTCGCAGGTGTCCCTCGACGGGCTTTCCTCGCTCCCAGTCGCTCAGGAAGTCCGTCGTTCTCGACTCCACGGCCTTGTCTTCCGCGACTATCTTCATCTGCAGCGAGGCCACCTGCGTCTGTATGCTCGTGTCCTTGCGCTTTATTATCTCGTTGAAAGCTCCCCACTCGCCCTCTATGTTGTCAACGTGCAGCCACGAGGTCGGAAATTGAAAACGCTGACGCTCGAGTATTCTCTGTCCCTCCCGATAAACGTCGACCTGCTTCTCCCAGGCTTTCATCTTGCGTTTCAGGGATTGCACGTAAGTTATGAAACCAACGGCGTCCGTCGTGCTCGCCGCCTCGATCGATTGCTGCTCGAGGTCGCTCCTGGACTTCGATACCTGGGAATGAAAACTCGCCATCTCGTTGCCGAGCAACGAGCCGAACTTGCCGAGGGTCTCCTTGTGCCAAGAGTCGTACTTCAAGGAGACTTTGCTCTGCACTTTAGCGAAGTCGATCACGACCGGTCCGAACTCTCGTCTCGTGTCGGAGGTGTCGAAGGTCGTGCGGGTCTTCTTTATGTCGTTGAGACACTTCATCCAGAGATTTATGTCCTCGCCGAGTTTGCCGTAGAGATTGTCGGGCTGAAGGTCCCAGAGAGCTTGATATCTCAGCCACTGGTCGACGTACTCTGCCACGTCCCGCATCTTCGACTCGACCGCGTCGTAAGCGGCCTCGAGCGGTTGCTTGCCGTTCGGCAATTTTGTCAGCAGGTTCCTGTACGTGCCCGACTCGGGCTTGTCCAGACCGACCTGGTAACGCGAACTCTGGAGACGCGACTGCGATGTGACGATCGCTTGCCACGCGAACAATTGTTGCATTATTTGAAATCTCGCGTCCTCAATGCTCGGATAGAGATACATCGTTTGATTCGTTATTCTGACTTCGTGAATTTGATTCTGAATCTTTGGATCGCCGCCGGGTTTGTGCGTCGGCTGAGCAGGCGCGTCCGTGTCCATGCTCAGATCGACCTCCTTTTTGTGACCCATCAGCGCGTCCGTCCAGGCCTTCACGCCCGCTTCCAGACGCGCAGCCAGATTCTTCTCCACCTCCTCGTCCAACCTCGCAACCCAGATGTGCAGGTTCGAGTAATTCTTGAGCGAGAGCTCGTCGACGGATTTTTGAATCTTCGCTAGAATGTCGGCGAAGGTGTTGGCCGAGTAGGGACAAGTCTCCAGCGAACGGACGTCCACGTCGAGTTGCTCCTCGACGACGAGAAGATCCTCGACCTTCTCTTGGAAGAGAATCACTATGTCGGAGAGACGCTGCACGTAGGGATCGAGCTTGTAACTCTCCCAGACGAGAGCGATGCCCTGGAGACGAAAGGTGATTTTTATTAGTTTTTATCATTTTGTTTTTGGATGCACTGTTAAAAAGAATTCTCGTGGAATTTGATGTGACGGACTAGAGTGTTTTTCCGCAAATACGGGTACATTTCATTTTTATCTACAATCGTGATGAAAAAATTAATGCTCAGTGTATTAAAACTATATAGGCAATACTTTTGTTTTTAATACTTTACTTAAATTTTACTGTAAAAGTGAAATGACTTTAATTTTAATATTTTTTTTATTTTTATTTTTTTATTAATGTTCCGTTCCAGGTATACCCCTTAGGGGTTTTTACCTTAGCTCCCCCCTAGCCTAAACCTATTCTAACACTTTCCTACCCGCACTTCGCTAATCTACTCTAATTCCGTGCGTCCGCCGCCGACTTACTTCCCCCTAACTGTACCGCATGCGCCGAGGACACAGGGAAACTGCGGAAAACGCATGTCGGTACAGCTGGCGATATTCTACCGATCCTCAGGTATTTCTGCACTGGAGTAAAGTGCAGAAACACCAAAGTTTCAGAAGAAAGCGCCTCCCGCTCACCGGTCGATGCGCCAGCTAGCGCACGGCTGAGCGGTCACCCATCCAAGCACTGACCGCGAACGATTGTGCTTGACTTGGGAGACCACCGGAGCCGTGCGACTACCGCGCATCCACCGCTGTCGGTCCTTTAATTTTAATAAACGATTTCTGTTTATTTGTTTCGGTATAATTTATTACTTCAATTTCAATGAAAGAGTATATTAATCTTTCATCACAATTGTACATTAAATGTAATGTAGGAGTTAGTTTTTTGCATGAAAACTTTGAGTCCGGTACATTAAATTTACAATTTTTTTTTTTTTTTTTTTACAGTGCATATACGTTTACCGACGTACGAACCTCCGAAATCAGGGACAGCACGTCCTTTCGCATACCCGCGACCAGTGGAATTATACTCGCTTTGTCCTCGATCTGAGGAACATGAAAGTTTTGTTAGATATTTTTTTGTAGCAATTAATTTACGGACTGACAATCACGATTACACTATACGTATACACGACACAAATAACATTGTCATTCGGATAGTTTTGGTAATACAGCTCGTAGTGAGGCGGATGTTTCAGTCATTGATGACATCATTTAGGTGAAAAAAATTGGGCCCCTCGCTCGGCATCGAAAGTCTCAAATATCAATAATAATGATAATATTTATCATCCTTGAAATTATTTTTTTAGAGAACGATTCCATTCCAACGATGGCTCGCGAGTAATGTTGCTTTAGTTACTGAAATATTTATCGGATAATGAAAAATTTGGAATTACCAATTTGTTCGTTTTTTTTCGGAGCGATATTCAAAATACTGTCAAATACGCGAGATTTTTCGACAGTATCGGTATTTGGGCTCGTAGTGAGGTGGATGTTTCAGTCATCGATTCGATTGCTTAAGTGAAAAAAATTGGGCCCCTCGGTCGGCATAGAAAGTCTCAAATATCAATAATAATGATAATATTTATCATGCTTGAAATTATTTTTCTAGAGAACGATTCCATTCCGACGATGGCTTGCGTGTAAGACGTTTTCTGGTTCAGTGACTGGAACATTTATGAGACAATGCAAAATTAGGATTTATCGTTATTTTTTATATATATAATTTTTTTTATTCGAAGCGAGAGATTTCTCGACTGTCGAAACGAGGATTTTTCGGCAAAAAAAGATAAGAGGTACGAAACGTATCAAGATGCAAGCTCGCGGTATGGACATACATAGAGGCGATGAAAAGTCTTACAGTATAACATGACGGATTACGACAATTCGATTTGCAGGGGAAAAACACGCCTCGAGACGTGTTCTCTGGGCTACACAAACTAAGCAGGCATGAACGATTATAAGTTGCGATATTAATTAAGGCCAAGATGCATTATTGAGCGGATATGAATCGTGTTTATGACTACCTTTAACGTGGGACAGTGGGGACTCCGATTGGTAAGCTAAACAAAATTGTGGAGATCGGAGGAATTAAAACCTTCCACAAAAAAGATGAATCAGTGGCCTCACGATCTTTCGTGCTATGGACTAGCGTTGTTATTATTATTATCATATTTGCAGGACGACTGAATTTATCTTTTGGTGGAGCATCGGATGATCTTTTTTGTTATGATCTTTTAAAAAATGACTTTCTTTTTCTTCAAATTGTGGAGATCGGAGGAATTAAAACCTTTCGGAAAAGATGAATCAGTGGTCTCATGATTTTTTGTACTATCGACTAGCGTTTGCTTATTATTTTTATCGTATTGGTGGGACGACTGAATTTATCTTTTGGTGAAGCATCGGATGGTCTTTTATGTTATGATTTTTTTAAAAATAATTTTCTTTATCTTTAAATTACGGAGATCGGAGAAATTAACCTTCCACAAAACCTTCCACAAAAAAGATGAATCAGTGGTCTCATGATTTTTCGGACTATCGACTAGCGTCGATTATTATTATTATCGTATCTGTGGGACGACTGAATCGATCCTTTGGTGAAGCATAGGATGATCTTTTTTGTTATGATTTTTTTTTTCTTATACGTTATATATATTAACTTCAACAGGATGAGCGAACGAAAAGTTATTCGTCGCGTACTCGCCTTTTCCAAGGTTCTCTCGTAAGTTCGAATGCTCTCGATGAGGCTGATCGCGAAGGGGTACAGCTGATTGGCCTGGTGCGCCTTGTTCACGATAGCGAGCGGTACTCGAAATCCGAGATTCTTCAGGTTCCTCACTTCCTTGGACAGGGTGATAATTTCGGGCAAGAAGTTGACTTTCAGCTTGAGGACGTTTCCACGCCCTGAACGCGAACGAACACTCTCGATAGTGAAAATTCGTCCAGTCACGCCGATATTTCGTTGCTGAACTTTGCGAGCCCAGTCGTCGAATATCTCTTGGGTCGAGAGCTTCAGACGAAAACTGTCACCGTCCGCTTTCAGCTTTTGTCCTTCGATGTGGTTTTCCCAACCTTTTCCTGTGACATATTCCAAATATATATATATTTTTGTATATATGTTAATTAAATACATTGTATATTAAACAAATCCGATAATCCGTACAATGTTTGCATACAGTCAATTTTTTAAATAATTTTTTGTTCACTGGCAGGGACTAGAAATCGTGTAATAAAATGTTTGTAATCTCTGTAGTTTATATTATTAGATTAAGGGTAAAGTCGCCTCTCTTCGGGCATTTTCAGTTGCATTTTCGGGAAATGTTTTGGAAGAAAATTTGTTCTGTTTATTTGCAATTAAACTGAGTGAATATTTTCATTGACGTTATTATCACATAATGCCGGCATTTTTTTGTCACACAATATTGGATCGTTCCGGTGGTGCAGTGAGATTCAAAGAGTATTTCGAATACTTCTGATCGGGACAGCAATCTGACAAAATCAACCATTCGGAAGGTGTTAAGAACATTGATTTTACATATTAATAATTCCAAAAAGTTATCAACAGACCGGTGAACAAAAAAACCTAACTTAATTTTGCCAAAATTGATTCGTCAGTTGATCCGAATATATTTGATATTTTTTCGATTATTTCGTCATTTTCGAAAACCCTTTATCGAAAAGTGTCTAAGCTGTATTTGTGTAAAAGTGTTTATCGAAAAGTGTCTAAGCTGTATTTGCGAATGTTTTAGATCGATCATCCACAAACTTCTTGAATGTAGTGTAGTCTTTTTGCGAAAACATGTCAAAAATGTTCCTAATTTATTAACATCTTCTTGGAATTAGTAATAGGCAAAATGAATGTTCTTAGCACCTTCTGAATGCTTGATTTTTTTCAGATTCTTGTTCCACTGAAAGGTATCCGAAATGCTGAATCTCCTGAAAATTCCGGCGTTGTGTAACAATATCAATAAAAATGTTCGCTGCGTCTCATTGCAACGAACAGAAAAATGTCCTTTTGTAAACAATTGCTGACGATAGTCAAGAAAATGCCTGAAAAAGGGCGATTCTACCCTTAAATTAGCGGTCGGTTGAATTGATCGATTTTTTAAAATTACAGTAAAACTAACCGAGAACGTCTTCGACACGTTTCAAGTACATGGTGAGCTGATAGTCGATTTGCTTCACCCAGATGATGGATCCCGAGACGGGCGGTATGTCTCTGACCATGCTCATCTTGCAGCATTTGCTCTGCGAGTACTGGACCTTGAATTTCTCGTGCAGAGCCTCGATGTCGTCCTTGACCCGTTGTATGAGCTGTGTCTGATACTCCCGTATGGCACCGCGAATGTGAGGTCTCACGAACAGTGCGTTGAAGCGCGAAAAAATTCGGAACATTTCGTTAGCATTTTTCGCAGTACCTAGCTGATCCCTGAGATGAGCGGTGATTCTCGCTTCGACGCGCTCGATGCGCTCCTCGTATCTGTGGACAGCGGCTTCCCAGGATTCCAGTCCCTCCTTCGTAATATCGAGACAATCGACCTCCTTAACGTTCTCGTAAGCGAGATTGACTTCGCTTATCGCATTGGCGTCGGCAGCGTCGAGAGCGAATTCCACCTTCGGATTCTCGTTGTCGGCATTTTCCATGCTAGGATTGGCGTTGTTCTGTCGCACGGTCGGTCGCAGAACGCGAACGATAACGGCGCGCAGCTGCTCGTGCTGACGACGAAAGCGTCTCATGTGCTCCATTCTCGTTTGCAGTTTCTTGTGAGCGAGCGAAACCCTCCATACCATCTTCATGTGCTCGTCCCGTTTCTTCTTTATAACATCTCTGAGGAGACCGGTGAGCTTGTCGTACTCGTCGTCCCACGTTATGAAGACATCGAAGCACTGGCACATGACCTTCTCGAAATCGTCGAAGGGAATGTGCATCAGCCTCCGCGTACCGAGCACCTTCAGCAGCTGCTGTCCGAGATCTCGCGATATCGCCTCGACCAATCGCAGAACCCGCTGAAACGGATACTTGGTGCTGCGTATTTTTCTCAGATGCATGAATATCTGTTGTATAGCGGCGCGAATTCTCTCGAGTTCGGTCGCCGAGAGTAGATCGTTTATCGGAAAATCTTTCATCAAGGGATTGTAATCGTTCACTGTCGCCAGCGCCTGTTTGAGGCCCGTGTCAGTGTCGAAGCTGACCGTTGCGTGAAAACGCTTGCCGTACTTGAGTATATCGAGCGTCAGAGTGATCTCGATGCTCTCGCGCTTCTCCTGAATACGATGCAGCGCTCTCTCGAGATTGAGCCAGAACGATATTTCCTGAAGGGCCGTGCCGGACTCCGGATCGCGATTCAGTTTCGTAACCTTCTGTATCTCCTTTATCCATCTGTTAACGCCATTTTGCAATTGATTGAGGAACGTCGAGTCCTCGACTTTGTCACCGAAATCAGCGACCTTCGGCTTTCTGTTCTCCTCGGCGCATTGCTTTATGACCTGAACGACGACCGGGTGAATCGGCAACGATATCTCGGGAATGTCGATGTTCTGCTGCAGATGCAGAAGGCCCATTTCGAGCTCTGCTATTTTCTTCTCGACGGACGGTGCCATTTTGTCACCGTCCCTGTCCGCTCTGCCGGTCTCCTTGACGTAGCTCTTGAAAAACGGCGCCATCGTTTTGCTTATCGCGTGGAGCGTTTCGTACGGCGGACCATCCGGATAATTCACGATCCTAAGCTGCGAGGGAATCGACTTGTCCGCCTCTATTACGGTTCCTCTCTTCGTCAATACTATGGAGGATATTTTCGGATTTGTGAAGTAAATCTCGTTTGAGATGTGGTACATTGCGCTCTCCTTGTCTTCGTCTCCCTCGCCGCTGTCCTCATCTGTTGGATTAAATAGAAACGAGTTAGAGGAGGATTCTTTCTATTTGCAATGCATCTATGTATGAACAACTAGCGGGTTGTTGTGGCTCGGGCACTTCGAGGCCTCGTTACGAGCTATGGCAATTTCGAAATCAGAAATTTCTGTTTCCTCCAATTTATCGGAAATACGTCACTTCCGGTTTGAGAACCTAATTTCTTCCGGTAGTGACGTCGTACCGGAAATACCTCACTTCGGATTCGGAAAACTCAGTTTGCTACCGAAAATGACGTCATACCGACAATACGTTACTTCCGGTTTGAAAATCTAATTTTTCGACCGGAAGCGACGGCATGTCGGGAATACGTTACTTCTGGACGAAAAGTTAGGTTTTCAAACCGGAAGTGACGTATTTTCGGTATGACGAACTTTCGATCAAACAATGAGATTTACAAACCGCAAATGATGTACTTCCAGACCGAAAGTTATAATTTTCTGATATTACGTCACTTCTGGTCGAAAAATAACATTTGCTCACCGGAAATGACGTACATCCGGTATGACGAGCTTCCGGTCGAAAAACCCGGTTTTCAAACCGGAAATGTCATATTTCCGTGCCGGAAGTCACAAATTTCTAGTGTGACGTGACACTTCCGATTCAAAAATGAGTTTTTCGGACCGTAAGTCATGTATTTCTTGTCGAAAAATGAGTATCTTCGGAGTTACCGATGGTTGGTGTGCAGTGTTGGTGTGCAACTCACTGAGATGCACAGAACAGTATCGAAATATAATAATAATAGGGGAATAGTTGCCAGGGCCCTGGGATGGAGGCACCTAGGAGGACTTGGAATAATCAGGGCTGTGGTGGCCCTAAGGGAGTCCACCTGGATTCTGGACAATTGGGGCAAACAAACAAGCAGACAAACACCTTTCTAATATATACATGACATATGCAAGAAGAACCCTAGTGGAACTGGTGCAACTATGGATTCGGAGTTGCATCGTAGTCGCAGTCGCACTAGGGTTGACTAGACATGCATCCGCGAGTTGCAATGACTATGGAGAGACCCCGGGTATACTGAAATGAGACTGATCGCTTTGTTCAAACTTTTAATCTTTATGCAACTCTGTATTGATGGACTCGAGTCATCCCCATGCAACTAAAAATCGAATAAATTAGACTATACAACGATGGTTGCAAGGGTTACAGAAAAACGACGCTAAAATAAAGGGTATCCACGAGTCTGGAGCAAGTTACAAATTTGAACATTGTGCATTAGTCTATTGAAGTCTGCCGATGGTCACCTCGGTTACGTTAGGGAAGGCTGTTTTTGAGCATGAGTCTCTCCCTATCACGATCTTTTACGACAACATTTTATAATTTGGCATTTTGTGATCGGCTGTAAAATACATTTAAAGACGTTGGAAATTCATGAGTGATCTTGCAACCAGACAAATGATTTCCGGTAATATTTACCTTGTTCTTCAGTACAATACAATCATTCAAGTGATTTTCGAACGTTTGGATTAGATTTAATATATGTATTAAAAAAATCATATAAGACGGGACTCACATCATTTCTAAGCAAACCGACAGAAATCATGCTTTTTGTTATTGCCAAGTATGTGCAGAAAGGCACTTTTTTGCACTAGTGCACAAAATACACTTTCTCGCACTAGTGCATGGAAAAGGACTTTCGCACACTAGTGCATGGAAAAGCACTTTCTCACACTAGTACACAAAACGCACTTTCTCACACTAGTGCATACAAAGACACATTCTTGCAATAGTGCATTGAAAGGCACTTTCTCGCACTAGTGCGAGAAAAAAGAGCATATCACATTCGTACACATGCTCCATATTATTCTCACACGCAATGCGTAAAAATGCCTTTCCGTGCTCGCTTCTGTAACAGAAATCAGGGTTTTACATGTGCATGCATTAGGAAAAGATTGTTACTCCTAGAAAGAATCACTACAATTGATCTTAAGGCCATGTGAAAGATGTACCATGTGACATATGAGTGCGAGAGAGATAGATGCATTTTTTTCGAATCAATGCCATTTCAAATCCGTTAACGTTTTGGATGAAACGAAAGCATCATCGGCCGGGTATTAAATTGTGCATCCGCTAATGCTTTTCTTTTTCCCTAAAAGTCTGCGGTCTCTGAATCGCGTTCATTACAGATTTTGGTTACCGACTGAGTCGTTTCACATGTCCTTAATCCACAAATACAAGAAATGGATTCCGGAGAGCACAACAGTGCTATCGGGTGTCTCTAAAAATTACAGTTTTTAATCGTCATCGGTACACAACAGACAAATCGCATGAGTGCGGTCGACGATTGAGCAGCCCGGTCATAGATGTTCGAAAAAAAAAAAAAAAAAAAAAATCGGACGCGCTGTCAATATCGATTGCGGTGACGATGTACCGTTGCTTCGACGAGAATAGCAATGGAGGGAGCGGACACGTAATTACCGTTCGAACGGGGGCGGCATAGTCGGGAGGCTGATGCTTCCGAAAGAGATCGCTTCGATGAGCTTTACGGACACGAACGAAATGGAAATTTTTTACCTTTGATCGAGCTTCTCTGTATGCAGAGAGCCCAGACTTGTGAATCGCCGATGAATTTTCTGATGCACTCCTGATTGTTCTTCTCCTCGAGTGCGGTGAGAAATGCGGGCGGAACTCCATCTTCGTCGGGTGCGAGAATGGGCACGACTTTTCGAAGAAAATTAACGAACGTCGTGTGATCGACGACGGCGATGTTTTGCGACTCGGGCGATGGCTCGCCGGAGCCGTCCAGCGAATCGCCCATCGGGCCTAACGAATTTTTAACTCGTCTATTATCTCTATACAAAACGCCGGTACTTTTATTGAGTCTCACGATTTTACGAGCGAGACGTAAGCTGCCCAACCCGTCTTCGCTACCTGTCACTTTACTCCATCTGACTCACGAGCCGCAGCGCCATCTGCGGTGGCGCACCGCGCCGGTGCGGGAAATTCGACTCGACCGCAGCGACTCAGGGCGCGTTTCGATATCAGCTGCAGGCTGTGATCACCTGCGAAGTTATTTATTTGTTGTTATAGTCTTATAGTTATGGTATACGGGACAAACGCTTTTCACATCAATGTGGGCATGTGCAAGAAGTGTAGAGTGTGCTAGAATGCCATGCAAAACGTATACAACGTTACTATCGTCTAAAACCAGGTTCGCAAAAGTTGAGCGGACCCAATAGCTACCAGGGTAAAAGTGTAAGGCGCTGTTGTGCTCATACTCAGTAAGATAGTAATTGATCAGGCCCAAGTTCACCAGAGATTATGAAATAAATTATGAAAGAGTCAAACCATGTTTCCTTGGCAAACTTTGTTTTAATTGTTGACATCACAACCCAGATAGACAAGCGCCATGAAAAGTAGCAATATTGGCGCGATATTTGCTACATGTGCGGCACATGTCGCAATTATTGCGCCAACTGCTACTTTTCGTGCCGCTTGTCTATCAGGGAAGTGCTTTCGATTTGGCGTTTTTCGTCATTATAACGTGACTGCGCATGCGCTCGTTCGTTTTTTGCTAAGAATTCCTATCAAGAAACGACCGTGCGCATGCGCACTCACATTACATCAACGAAAAACATCCCAAATCGAAAGCGCCTCCTGTATGTGAGACAACTCTCTCGTGATGTCTCTCTTACACTACGCGAGCGCCAATAACGGTATCTCTCTCGCTCTTATTTTCAGCAAAGATTTTCGCGGCTGGATGAAAAGCGTCAACTAAAAATATTTATATCGTGCTTTCAATTCAGCCGTCAAAATGTTTACGTTAAAATGACGGATTGATTCGATTGGTCCTTTCCATCGAATCTAGCATCATCTGACAGAATAAACCAATCAAACCAATCCGTCATTAAAACGTAGTCATTTTCACAGCTGGATGGAGGCGCCAATTATATCACGTAGCGAGACAATCGCCTACAAGATACAAGCTACAGAACTAAAACAAATCCCACCGTTCGGGCTCGTCCAAATTCGTTAAAAAAGAAGAAAAAGAAGACAACAAAAACCTGAAGTTTTTATTTTCATGCAGTCGATAACTCGTCTATAGACTTCAGTCAAGATCGACCCTTCGCTCGTCGAAACAAAATGCCTCCGAAATATAAACCGGTAAAAAAACAAAAACCATCTCGAACAAACAATGAATGACGGAGATCCGTCGTGGAACGAAACATTTTTAACTTGCAACGTATAAATTATAACGCTTTTTTGTTTGTCAGGGAGGAAAAAGATTTCCCCCCCGGGTGACGTCGAAACCGCTGCCGAAACAGGTTATAAACGGCAACGACGGTTCAGCCACGTCGGAAGCGCCGGCAGCGAGCGGTCTTGACCAGGATGCCGAGAATCAATTCGAACTTGAGCTGTGCTGGTGCATTCAACAATTGGAGCTTTCACTCAAGAGCGGCAAATTGTCCGAGAAACAATCGCTCGATATAACGAAGACTGTAAACTTGCTGGGCAGCAGCACGGCTTCGCTGATAAGGAAGAGGCAAGCCATGAGAAACACCTTGGGAGATTACAGAGCAAAGATGGAGCTGGAGGAGAGGCAGCACAGCAAATACATTTCCAACGTCAAGTTCTCGGCTCCCAAGGCCAAGGATAACAATAAATGTGTGTTTCTGAGAAAATTAAATGCCGTGGAAAGGGACACAGTTGAAAAAGAAGCTGGCAAAGAGACCCGGGATACGGATGAAAAAAATGAGAAGAACATTTTCGTAATGAGCAAGGAACCTTTGGACGTACCCTTCAGGTTTAACTTCAGTCAGCCCGAATAGAAATAACAGTAGTTTATCTTTCCTCTATGATTCTCCCTATACTATGTTACATTGTATTTATATTTATATTATAATTTTTATCTATACTTTGAAAGACCTCGGGACACTGTAGAGTCAAGTTGGAGCTGAAGGAGAGGCAGCACAGCAAATACCTTTCCAATATTCTCTGCTCCCAAGACCAAGGATAACAACAAATGTGTGGTTCTGAGAAAAGTCAATGCCGCGAATGAAAACGAAACCGGAATACTGAGGAAAAAAATTAGAGAAACATTTTGAATCATTTCTCTATAATTCTCATATACAATTGGCTTTGTCCGACTGCAACTGTGAATATAATTTTTTACACTTGATTTCGAAACACCTTGAGAGACTACAGAACCCTAAGATGGAGCTGTACAGACAACATGGACAATATATTTCCAATGTCAAAATCCCAGCTCCCAAGACCAAGTATAAGGTCATAGAATGAAATAAAGTTGTTCATATATTTTTTCTATAATTTTAATGTACCATTGTCTTTTTAATTGAAACTGAAAATTTAATTATTCCACCTAACTTCGATCAGCCTAAAATAAATAAAAAATAGTTTTTTTAAAAATCTTTTATCTATATTTTGAGTGTACAATCATCTCCATATATTTTCTTTTACTCTCCTCGACCAATTTCCCGTACTTCTCGTTTCCCGATCGCCAATTTTTTTTATTCAAACATGTTAAATAAATCTTCACATTGTTACAAAAATTTTCGCGCGCCGAACATAAATCTTTGTGGTTTATCGGTAATCACCGGGTCCTGTGGCGCAACGGATAACGCGTCTGACTACGGATCAGAAGATTCCAGGTTCGAATCCTGGCAGGATCGACGATTATTTTTTTTTTTTTCTCATTCCAACTATGGCACGATTTTGTCAATAATAATTATTCAATTCGATGATCAACTCGACACGATCACGCTGATTTCTGCAGCGTTAACATCCGGTTTAACGGCTGACATACGGTCCGCAAGTATCGGGGGCACGCTACGTGCGAACCGGAAACACGGAAACCGGAAATACACAACTACAGTCGATGAGACACTGCGTATGGCAGTGGAACGACGAGTACGAGAGTGTCGAGGATTAGTTTTATATTATTGAAAAAGTACACGAGTTCGATATGAGCGACGACGTTGTGACCGGTGTAGAGAACCTGAATGTGAAAGCTGAAAAGGCATGATAAAAACAAAATCCACGTTTTATGATGAACGCCGTAAAGTAACCGTAGATTTATAATTTGAAAAAAAAGAAATCGAACGTCTAAAGCTATGCTGTCTGTACTGCGCTATCGCGGTTGCATACAGCGCGGCGCTAAGTGGAAACACGCTTGGGTTGGTTATGACGATTTTTGTCATCATACTTTTTCCCTCGCTGACGTTTATTCCATAGTTTGTTATCCTAGATGCCGTTTTTTTAAAATTGTTACAAAAAATTGTTCGTGGCACGATGGTGAAAATTAAACGTCGTGCCATATTTATTCCTGTGTGAAGTTTGTCGTGGGATCGATATTCTGACGTAACCTTAAACACTACTGTGCATCGTCCGACTAACGCCAGGCTAAATAATCGCTCCTCGTACTGAGATGATTATTTTTTTGTTTTAAAAAATTTTTATCGTGTTGAAAATTTTTAAGATAAAATTTAGGGACGTAAGATTGAAATATTCTTTAGCTGGATTGTAATTCTGGTAATTTTTATTCAGAGCAAAATGAAGCCTCCAAAGGAGAAGAAAGGTGCTCCTGAGAAGAGCAGCGCATCGGAGATGAAACCATGGCCTGCGTTCATTCAGGTAAAGACCAAACATTTTAACAATAAACAGTGCTCGCGTTCTCACTAAAATTATCTTGGATGGTCGCAGAATAATGTATCATTTGTAAACATTAAATTTTTTTAATTCATATTGTAGCTGCATGATGACATTTCTTTATACTCACAGTAACATTTAACATTTCTGTGTGATCGTGCGATTGATTGAAAATTATTTATCGCACTCATAAAATAAAAAATTAGAATTTTTGAAAATATTTTACGACATGTACAAAACATGTAAAAACATGTTTAAACATTTACAAAAAAAATTTAACGTAATAAAACATTGAGCCTGATTGGACAAAAAAAAATGATTTATGAATAAATTTCCAAAAGATTTTTTTTTAAATTAATTTACAAAAAATATATTTATTAATTAATTTTCAAAAACTATAAATCGCAGCTTGCCTCGGCGGATCGTCAAAGTTTCTTGATCCTTGAAACAACGTTCAACATTTCCAGGTCATCGTGCTATCGATAGAAAATAATTTATAGTGTTCATAAAATCAAAAATTGCAATTTTTCAAAAATTAAAAACAGATAATTAGTTTGGACCGGACACCAAGAAGTAACCGTATTATCGGAAGATTATCGTGGCAGAGTATTTAAAAAAGGAAAAAAAAAACTCAAAACCATAGATCTAAGTGAAGAGAGAGTTTTTTTTTATCACGGCGAACAGAAAAAAAAAATTAAAAAAAATAATCACAAAATTTCAGGAGCGAATTGTCATGTGGGACAAGCTGAAGGCGGAGTACGAAGCAGACCTTGCATCGAAGACCCCGTCGGACATAACGGTGACGCTGCCGGACGGTAAGGAGATGCAGGCCCAGTCGTGGCGCTCGACGCCGTACGAGTTGGCCCGAACGATAAGTCAGGGTCTCGCGGACAACACGGTCATCGCGAAGGTGAACAACGTGCTGTGGGATCTCGACAGGCCGTTGGAGGAAAATTGCAAGCTTCAGCTTTTGAAATTCGACGATCCGGAGGCCCAGCAGGTGTTCTGGCACTCGAGCGCCCACGTGCTCGGCGAGGCGATGGAGCGGGTGTACGGCGGTTGTCTCTGTTACGGTCCACCGATAGAGAACGGCTTTTACTACGACATGTTTCTTGGCGACAAGAGCATATCGAATCTGGACTTTCCCTACATCGAGAGTCTCTACAAGACGATCGTGAAGGAGAAACAGCCGTTCGAGCGTCTGGAGATGAAGAAGGAGGATCTCCTGGAGATGTTCAAGTACAACGAGTTCAAAGTTCGTATACTGAAGGAGAAGGTGAAGACGCCGACGACGACGGTGTACAGATGCGGTCCGCTGATAGATCTCTGTCGAGGTCCCCACATAAGGAACACCGGCAAGGTGAAGGCGATCAAAGTGACGAAGAGTTCGTCGACCTATTGGGAGGGAAACGCCAACGCCGAGTCGCTCCAGCGTCTCTACGGCGTGAGCTTTCCGGACAACAAGCAGCTTAAGGAGTGGGAGAAATTTCAGGAGGAAGCCGCCAAGCGCGATCACCGAAAGATCGGAAGGGAGCAGGAATTGTTTTTCTTTCACGAGCTATCGCCTGGCTCGTGTTTCTTCCAGCCACGCGGCGCTCACATCTACAACACCCTCGTCGAATTCATACGCACCGAGTATCGCAAGCGAGGCTTTCAGGAGGTCGTCACGCCGAATATCTACAACAGCAAGTTGTGGCAGACTTCCGGACACTGGCAACACTACGCCGACAACATGTTCTCGTTCGACGTCGAGAAAGAGACTTTTGCCCTGAAACCGATGAACTGCCCGGGACACTGCATGATATTCGACGTGAGGAATCGCTCGTGGAGAGAATTGCCACTGCGCATGGCGGACTTTGGGGTGCTCCACCGTAACGAATTGTCCGGCGCGCTCACCGGACTCACCAGAGTTCGCAGGTTCCAGCAGGATGACGCGCATATTTTCTGCACCGGCGAGCAGATAAAAGACGAGATGCTCGGGGCTTTGGACTTTCTGAAACACGTTTACGGAGTCTTTGGCTTCACCTTCAATTTATGTCTGTCCACGAGACCCGAGAAGTATCTCGGAGATCTTGCCGTTTGGGATCAAGCCGAGAAAGCCCTGGCCGAGAGTCTCGACGCTTTCGGGGAAAAGTGGACGGAGAATCCCGGCGACGGCGCCTTTTACGGTCCCAAGATCGATATCACGATCATGGACGCGCTCAAGAGGTCCCACCAGTGCGCCACTATTCAACTCGACTTTCAACTACCAATTAGATTCAATCTATCATACGTCAAGTGAGTCACGATCGGAATTAACAAAGATACAGCATACTTCCTAGAAGAACCTATTTTCGTAATGTTTTCGTAAAAAAAAGATTTTAATGTCGGAGTAAAAATAGGCTAAAACGTGGAGAAATACTATTTGTAGTTGACGTTCAGATACATATGGGCCATTCCATACCATTTCGATATGGATCTACCCCTTAACATCTCGGATTGGGCCCGCGATTTTTATCTGACTGAACTAACTTTCAAAAGCATGCAGATTTTTTATTAGACTTTTAAAAATTGTTTATAATTGTTTGTGATTGAAAAAATGAAGTAATTGATCGCCACAATTTCAAAGTCTGAAACAATTCTGAAAAATCTTGTTATATACGTTTTTTAAAAATTATTTGAGTCGACGTGGGCTGGCGTCACCTTCTATATTTTTTTGTAATTTTTGTAAAAAAAAATCAAATAGTGAAAAAATCAGTCGGCTTTGGTTTGCAACACTGCATCATTAGGAATGTTTTCATATTTTTCCGAAATTTGTTTTTTAACTTTAAAAAAATCGGAAAAATCTGTGGCATTTTTAATTTAAGGAAATTTTGAGCTATCGTCCTAAAACTGCACATGAATATAGTATTTTTATCATCGATCGTTGGAATTAGATTTGGTCAAAATCTATTCAAGTGGACAGATTTTATAGGATTCCTTGTCAATTACACAAGGAAGTATCGAGCTTAAATTGGATACGGAAATGGATTAACATTGTACAATGTGTAATAATTTTATTGTCATTTTACGTTTTTTGAATCTTTTGAAAAATTTGTTTTTCACACCCGAGTTTTCGAATCGAATGTCATGCAAAGAGTAAAATGAGTTATAGTTTTGTAATCGGCGGTGAATTATAGATTAGAAATTGTTTCAAAATGACGAAATCCGCAAATTTCAGCTTGACATTCCTACAATAAATTTCCATTAAAATCGTCAAAATGTACTGCTCTGCAGTAAATTTTGATTTTTACTTTATGAGATGTAGACATTTTTTTGTGTTACGAAGAAAAGTGCAAAGTCCTTTGCACATTGCTTCCTCGATGAGAAAGCCAGAATCGATCAACGAACTTCTTCGTAGAGAATGAACTTTCTATACGCGCTAAATTTTAGTAAATGAGGAAGCCGTGCGCAAATGTTTTTGCACATTTTTTAATCTTCGTTTTTTTTATCACGTATTTGCAGAATGAAGATTAACCGAAAGTGAATTAATTTTGCAGTGAGTCTGGCGAGAAGACGAGGCCGGTGATCATACATCGAGCTATACTAGGTTCGGTCGAACGTATGATAGCGATTCTGACGGAATCTTACGCCGGAAAATGGCCATTCTGGTTGTCACCGAGACAAGTAATGGTAATCCCGGTCGGTCCGCAATTCGACGACTATGCTTTCCAGGTGAAGGAAAAATTGTGGGCGTCGGGCTTCATGGCCGAGGTCGACATCGACGCGAGCGATACGATGAATAAGAAAATTCGCAATGCTCAGTTAGCCCAATTCAACTTTATCCTCGGTAATGTATTTATCCTTGATTTATATCTTATTCACGACAATTCTTGAAATACTTATTATAATGATTATTACAATTACTACAATAATATAATACTAACAACAACAACAACAACAACAATAATAATAATAATAATAATAATGATAGTTGTTGTTGTCGTTACGTAATTCGCCGTTTCATAACTTATTTTTAATTCCAGTGGTCGGAGAGAAAGAGCGTGGTGCGGGCACGATTAACGTTCGTACGAGGGACAACATTGTTCACGGTGAGCTGACGGTCGACGAGCTGATAAGGAAGTTCACGGTCTTCAAAGCGACCAAGGATCGCACTTGCGAAGACAAATTCTAAAGACTCGTCTACTCCGCTCGACAGAGTTACTTATTTATGCTTGTCTCCTACACTATAAGTTTTGTGGGTGATAAATAACGTTTATGATTTATATTTATATATGTTCACTACAGGTTTCGTACAAAACAGATATTTTTTTTTCCCTCTATATACTTTGTCGGAACGTACTGTTTTACGTATACATATATATATATATATTTAGTTATATATGTTATATACATAGTATGCAATACTTCTTTACGAACAGCCGAAACACCGAAAACCCGACGTCAGTTAACTGCAGGGTTGTCCCATCGTTGCCGTCTCGTCTCTACGCTGAATAAAGCTTAATAAAAAAAACTTGTTATTTTCTCAAAATTATTCATCGACGTACCCTGATAGGCAAGCGGCACAAAAAGTAGCCGTTGGCGCAATGATTGCGAAACGTGCCGCACATGTCGCAAATATCGCGCCAACATTGCTACTTTTCGTGGCGCTTATCTATCAGGGTATCTTCGCAACGATTTTCGAACTGGAATCAATGACAGCACCCATATAGCGAAAAAGTAACTTTGAAAAAAGCGTATCACATATTTTGCTTCGCAGATTTCGTGTGATAAAGTTTTTGAAATCGTACGAAAAGAATGTGCAACTGTGCACGACGTGCGAGGATAAACGTCTGATCGAAAGTTTCAAGATTCGGTTCGATGTAATTTTTTTCTTTTCTACCCTAAAATTTTAAGCCGATGCTGAAACAGTGTGTTTCAAATGTCTCGAAACAGATTGTTTTCAGTTCAATGATATCAGGCGGTCGCAATTAAGAAGATGTGAAACACTATGGAGTACGAGCGCGATAGCATCAGTGGCGCTCCCGACGGAGCGAGAGAGACACGCTGAGAATGTGTTTCACATGCACTTAATAGAAAACCGACACCGATGCTATAAAAGTGTTACTGACTGGGCCGTTTACCTTCGGCCACGGTATTATCTTGAGAATAGCAAAAATAGCAACAAAAAAAAAAAAAAGAGAAAAAAGCCAACGCAGGTCTAAGTTACTCGTGAAACAAATAAAGCATAAAATGGCACATCCCGAGATGTAACGAAACTCGTGCATACACTACCCCGATAGACAAGCGTCATGAAAAGTAGCATCATTGGCGCGATATTTGCGACACGTGCGGCACATGTCGCATTTATTGCGCCAACTGCTACTTTTCGTGCCGCTTGTCTATCAGGCGAATTGTTAATTTCAATTTCAACTGGCTGAATATATCGCCAGAGCTATAATACCAAAATTATCACACAACAGATGCGATCTGAAGTGTTACATAAATGGTAGATTTTTTTTCCTTTCTTTTTCTACATATTACACTGAAACGAATCTAATACGTTCGTCCGCAACAACGGATATTTTGTTGTTGTTTTTTTTGTTTTATTTGTTTTGTAAAAAGTGTGGTCCTCGGTTGTCACGCCGACCGGAGGGGCCGAGTCAGTTTACAATAATTACACATAATCAATAATCGATATGACGAACGATGCACGAGAGACACGGGTGTCTTGACACACTTGGTAATTATTTCAAGCATATCGTATTAGCACTCACCCTCACGTAATTATTCAACAGTACATATATATATATATATATATGTGTGCTATTTAAATGGTTGCGGTGATTTTTGTTTTAATATACAATATTGCGGGATGTACAATTACGTACAATTCCAATTTTTTGTTTGTTTCATTTTACGGCTAGGCTATGTTTTAGAGTCTTCTTTCGACAGTATTCGCAAAGCGCTCACGGACGCAATATGGATTGATAACATATTTGTTTCTTTTCATGGTCGTGGAAATAAAAAAAAAATCGTTAAAGGGAGTCGATACTTACTACTACAGCGCTCGATGAAGCCATCATATGTGTAATATGGCGTTAGAGTTTCGTTGGCTAACTGACAATATTATATCTCGATATCCTCATGTTGAAAGCGAAGCGATTATAGTGGGAGTTATCGAGGAAAGAATTGGGAAGGCGAGAAAAATATTGGAAATGGACGGTTCGACGACACCCGAGCCAAGATTGTCCTGCACGACTTTGTCGTGACATCTGGCTATAAGGTCGAAGTCGACGAGATTCATCTGTTTCCCGTTGTACTCGATCGGTGATATGCAATAATTGCGTTGACGAAACTCATCGACGGAACCGTTAGCGAGATGACCTTCGATAACTTCGTGTATCTGACAGTCACAGGGAAAATGATTGTTGATCGCGACTATCGTGTTTACTTGAAGAAAAGTTTCTTTTGCGCGTGGTGCTGCGAGAACATGATTACCGTTGAATCTAAATATACCGACCGAGTTTTCGGTCGTCAAGCGTAGTTGGTCTATAACGTCAATCTTGTTGTTAAGTATGTTGAGACTGTCGACATGAGCGAGACCGGCGAAAGCTTCGGCTCTCATCGCACCGAGATCGCTCTCTTGTATGTTTAGTCTCTGAATATGAGTGAGTCCCCTGAAAGTGTACGCTCGTAGACTGGTAAGATCCATGAAGGTTAGCTTTATCTGTCCGACGTTCTGAAGTCCATTGAAGGCATCGCTCTCGATAACCCGAACACCCGAAGGAAATATAAGGTGCTCGACGTTCGTAAGACCCGAGAAAGCTTTGCTCTGCACTGTTATCAGGGGATTATTGCTCAGAAGTATCAACTTTACGTTACTCGTTCCCGCGAACGAGAATGACTCGATGTAACTTATACGATTATTCGCGAGTAACAGAGACGTCACGTTCTGCAAGGTGGCGAACGAAAATTGGCCGATGTAACCGAGCGGTGTCTGTTGTATCGATATATCGGTTAACTTGTTCAAACCGCGAAAGGCGAATGGCTTTATCGTTGATATGTTGTTACCGTCGAGACTCAACTTACGAAGATGTCGAAGACCCGCGAAAGCGTCGGATTTTATAATAGTAAAGTTGTTCTTTGTCAGTGACAATTCCTCGACGGCGGGGGTCAGCTGCGACGTCGGTATGTCCTGCAGGCCTCCGGTGTTGCACAAAGCCTAATGGATTATATATATATATATCAATATATTTATATATATTGCTACGACCGAGTGAAATCAACAACACGCATATTTGGTTTTGGACACGATATTATTAGTTGCAATTACCACTATTTATCTCTTTCAAACTCTGATCAAGACTCTCGTCATCTCGTCAATCGATAATATGTTCGTTTTTCATTTGTCATACCACGCTACCCAAGTAATCTATGTAATATCGTGTGTCAATCTTCATCTCTATATTCGTTACACAATTTATATATGTAAAAATAAATAATGAAAATGACCTGCTTGGACGATAGACATATGCATTCCGTGGGACAGGGTATACCGCTCTCTGCCGAAGTGGTGTTTGCCTCTTCCACCGAGGTGAGCGAGACGCTCACCCCTGTCAAGCATATCAACAGCAAGTAGTTGGAAATCTGTCGACACACAGTCAACGACAAATTTACAAGCATTAATCCGTCAGCATATAAAACACAACGCCACAATAATTAACTGTCCAACTATTTTATATAACGTCACGGTTAAATTTGTACCTGCGCTCCACGATACATCAATCTCGTTAGTTTTACGGCGCATGCCTCGGCATCCGGATAGGCGTCGACTCTGCTATTCGCTCCTCTCTACTCCTCCCGAGATATCAATCTCTCTCTCTCTCTCTCTCTACGAATCTCACGTATTGTATGTTATCGACGATTCGACCAAAGAAAATAATGATTAATATGAAAAATACGAAGAAAAAAAAAAAAAAAAACTATTTTCGTATACACTCGCGCGTGCACGGAGCGGTCCACTCTGTACGTAACCGGTCGACACGCAAGAACTCTCGTCACGTCTCCGTTACTTCCTCTCTTCTTCTTTTTTAGCCCCTTCGAATTTATTTATTCCGCTTCTCGGTGACACACCAATTTAATATTCCTCTCTGGTCTCTTGTTACCCGACCCTTTTCTTAAAACTTTAACTTGCGTTGTTGTTGTTGTGTATCTTGCAGTTCCGAAGCTCGACAGCTAGGCTCGACAGCTAGGCTCGATGCAAGCCGAGATTTTAGGCCGTGCGCGCGAGGTGATACCGTCGAGCGATTTAACAGCCCACGAACGATTCCAACTGCGCCTTCATTCGGCTATACAAACCGGGCCCGGCTCTATTACCCCTTACCCGTGCTCGCCATCCCCGATCTATCGTCGCAGAGAGAGAACGAGGCTTTCGCGTTGTGCGCAAGCTCATAATTATTCTCCCCGTTCGCGTGCCACCGCCGCCGTAGCTGGCTCGTAGCTGGCTCGTAGCTGGTTCGTAGCT
Organism: Amblyteles armatorius; assembly: GCA_933228735.2. NCBI lineage: Eukaryota > Metazoa > Arthropoda > Insecta > Hymenoptera > Ichneumonidae > Amblyteles > Amblyteles armatorius. The sequence goes on from OW121688.1 coordinate 21,703,593, forward strand.
ACTGGCTCGTAGCTGCTGTCAGGGAGTTGTAAGGCACGTACACGAGTCCCGAGCACGGTGAGGGTGGATCGTATTGAATCTCGTCTGTACTTGTCCACAATCTCTCTACCTATATCTCAAAGACCCGGCGCATCCTCCGATCTCTGCCTCTCGATGCATGTCTCTGTACCATCTCTCTTTTCCTCGCCCGTTACTATTTTCCGCATGCGACGCACGGGACAACTCTCTGCTCAACCTCCTGGGGGCAGTATAACGTATATGTTATACATGCGACGTCGAATCTGTTGGCCCTCTCGTTAGCTTCGGCTCTTGGATACTAAAGATCTTTCATCGTTCGATGAAAAGAGTGTGCGCGAGGAATATGTGGGACGTATCGAGAGGAGAGGCTTCTCGTGTTTGGAATCTCCGATTCATATCTTATAATTGTCAACGACCCGTGCAAGTCTCAGAGAATACAAGGATAGCTTGACATGGAAACTCATATTCACTCGATAAATCCATGAAAATAGAGTGCTGCATTAATTAAGCAACTGAAATTCAAACGGTGCAAAACGTATGGTTGGACGATGAACACTTTTTTGGAAGGGTGTATTCACAAAATATCCATTTGGACTTGTGCGGGATTGATTTTGGCATTGGGTCGAGATAGATGGGAATCAAAATTAAGGAGATAATGAGTTTTTATATGAAACATAGCATTTCATAAATTTATTGGTCAAAAGTCGAACGCTGGATAATCTGAGCTTTTGTTGCTTCAAGTTCTTTTTATTCTATGCAACAATTGGAGCGATCTTTTAAGATTATAGATGAAAACAATAATTGAGAACATTCGAATCTAGTCGATTTTTAGTTTTAATGTTTCACTTATATTAATCTGTGTAATTCGATATAACCGAGAGGTCCAACTATCGTCGATATACGTTAATACACCGATCCCCTGGGCCCCAGTCAATCGTTTGTTGCTCTCCGTCTCTCTTTTCGTTTTTTTTTTTCTTTTTTTTTTCAACACAGTATCCATATAAATTCGCATCGATTATCAATTATTCTATTATGTTGTCTACAGCGCCTCACAATCAGTCGCAATGTTCGTATGTGTAACGCGACAAAAACATCAACAAAAATATTATCAGTCTTACACGTAATACAACATTTAGTTGTCAAGGCATCTCGTTTTTTGCTTACAATAGTTATTAATGTTTACGTTGGGGGACTTTCTTTCATCCCCCGAGAATAAACTCGTACGGAATATTTTGTCTCCCGCCGGAGCAACGATGTTGACGCGGGTACATCTCTCGCGGTTCTCTATTTTCAATTGAATGTATTTATTATGGATTCTCTTGCATTCTTATATTTGCCTGACGGTATTATTGTTAATGCATCGCATCGTCTGGCCAGGTACCTTTTTTCAGTTTTACAAACTATTAAACATTTATCTGTCAGTCGTTCAATGGTAACTTTACACTATATATATATATATATATATATATATATATGTGTTGATTGTACTTTGCAGTCTTCAGTATCTTCTGTTTGTTCAATTATTCGACTACTTCTGCATAATATATATCGATTATAACATAACTGTCATTTAATATAAACAACCGGATAAACGAAAAGTGTATCGTTTCCGAATCATTCATAGTCAATCGTCTTAATGTAATACGTTTTTGTTGTTGCTATTTCTTTCTTCTTTCGTAGATTATTGATCAGACGCTGAATCTCTAAGGACGCATAGTGCGCATGTTTCGAACATAACAAGAGAGGATCTCGTATCGGTCTGGTTGTTGGGCAGTGTACATTACACAAAATAATAATGCAAAAATAAAACACAAGCTTCTTAGTCAGCTCGACCGTTGGACGATCGCGATTTTCACTATAACGATAACTCTAAGAATATAAACGTGTAAAATAGTACTGATTACGATAAAAAATTTTCATAAACTATGATGACGATGATGATAATAATAATAATAATAATAATAATAATGATATTTTAGGAGGTAGTATCGTCCATCTTTCTATAAAAGTCTAAGGTTGATTGGTTTAACACGATACCGTCGATTGTTTATGAGGGTGGGTTTCGATTCAGTCTTAAAATTATACATAAACAAGTGCTGTTCATTGTACATTTTGAAGTAGTGAGTGGTTTTCTCATCACATATCTCAAAACAAAAAAAATACAATAATTGGACATGCGTTGAGCAATATTGCAGCTGTATCCCGGTGCCAATGTTACGGTAACGATAATGTAACCTTTAACTCTACGATAACAAATTTAACATCTATATCTCAGTCGCTAACGTAAAAAACTTCTCAAAACTTTCTTTTTTTTTCTTAATCTTAACATTCGATAATATTAATTATGCGTCATCTTAAATAACGGCATTTAATGCCGCTTGGTTGATTTCTCGCACAGAGAAAAAAAATTCAATTGAGTCAAGAAAATGTGCGCTTACGGGTGGCGAAACAAGTGTTTGGTTGATCGAAAGGAATACCTCGTTGATCGAACTAACAAGCCGTAAAATCAAACGTTTCCTTACTTACTACGACAATTATTTCGTTCGATCAACCGAAAATTTATTTCGCCACCCGTAAACGCTCATTTTGTTGACTCAATTGATTTTTTTTTCTCAGTGCATGACCGATTGAATTTGAAATATATATATATAGGTGGTTATTCTTCTTCCGATATTCGATTTCCTCAATCCAACAATCGACAAGTTCATTAGGAAAAATCATCGTATCAATAATTTGTTCTATCAATCAAGGGCACTTCTTACTTGTCATGACCTTTTTCTTTTTATCCCCGAAACTGTTCGTTACCGAGGAGAGTACGACAGCTTGTATGGATTGTATAATTCGAAAGTCTGAATAGGAATGGAAAAAAAAAAATCAACTTTAAAAATGTATATATCTATGGCTCCTCTTTGATACCAACACTCGGTGGCATTATAACGCGAACATCAGATCTACGGCTCACCGAGAGATCCTCGACCTCGTTATTGCTTTCCTGCGCCGGTGATTGTAATTGCGATTGCGATTGCGATTGCGATTGCGATTGCTGGTGTGGGATTGGTGGAAAATAGTCAAGTTGAGGCTGAGAGCCAGTTTGAGTAACGTCCATCATTGCCTCACGGTCGTCATTCGAGTCGTCTCGACTCTCCGAGAAGGCGGTCTCCGAGAGTACCGCCGATGAATTGTCAATCGGTAGACCGCCGCTGTTCTCATTGTCGTAAATTCTCCCGTTAACGTTACCACCTAAACCGAATGGGAAACAGGCGCTGCTGCCATTCGAGCCACGCTTGAACGGTCTCGATGTAGTGATCCCGAGCTTCTTGACTTTGTCGTAGAGAGTCCTCGATGGGACGCCAAATTTGCGAGCTGCTTGCAGTGCGCTAGTGCCGTCTTTCACGGCATTTATAGCATCCTCGATGTCCTTTCTTGTGTACTGCTTGTAACGCTTCCATTCGGGTTTTTGGGTCGGTACGTAATTGGCTATTCCTGAATGAAATAAAAATTAAAAATCAATGATGTGAATTTGAATTTAATATTAAACAGAATAATTACCTGCTTTCGAATCGTCAAAGAAACTCTTGTGTTTCTTGTCGTCTTCCTCCGCGAGGGAGACTTCACCGGCGCATGAATTCTGCGACGAGTGACAATTAGATGGATCGATGGCGATACGTTTATCATCGGTCTCGTTGTTGGCCGATCCATTGCTGTGAGTCGTTCGATAATGAGTAATATCGGGATGAAGAATGGCTATTGGCTGAGAACTATCGGCATGACCTTGACCAAGAACCGTTCTCAGGATCGGTGTGTCGTTGTTTCTCATCATAATATTGCCGGTTGAGATTTTTCTTTTCCTATTACCGTGCGGAGTCGAAGCATCGGGCCCATTGTTGTCCCAGTGAGAGGCGAAGAGCGACGCGTGTTTAGCCGATATCGACGATTGAAGAGCCGCCGCGGCGATCGCCGAATTTTGTTCAGCCAGAGCGAGACTCTGTCGGGCTGCCCACAACGGTGTCTGATAATCCGCCGGATGAGCTTGGCCGTTGGGTGATTGTCCGCCGTAGCCGTAGTACGGTGAGCTTGTCGAGTGAGGAGGGGAAGTGTGACCTCTGCCGGGTCCGCCGCCCGCTGCACCTTCCGAACTGTTGGCAGCATTGCTGCTGGTACTGGTGCTTATTCTTTCTTCGTGTCTTCTGTCTTCCAAGAGGGAAGAGCTTGATTCGTCCGTCGCGACGAGACCCTTCACCTTCAAAAGCTCGGCGACCTTGAGCAATGCTGCCAATTCCTCCTGCACGACTTTTACCTCACCCGTGTACATGTATTCCAATATTGCTTTTATCTCTTTGCACTTCACGTCCTTGAGTACGACCACCGGATGCGTGTGGCCAAGATCCATGAACAAGGTCTTGAAATACGTTGAACATGCAGCTAGGACCATCCTGTGACATTTTATGTGTGCTCCATCTTCACCGCCCAATGTAACGTCGGCGAATTCTTCGTTTATCAGGAGCTGATCGAAAGCCTCGATAAGGTTCGCTTGATGATTGTTCCAGCGTAGACGGTAGTGCTGTTCGAGGTTGGCCATCGTCGATTTTTTTTTCTTTCCTTTTTTTGTTTATCTGCAAAGAATAAGACAACGTGCTATTTTCGGTGACCAATCGCTTTCAAATTATATATATGTATATGTATATATATGTGTGTATATATATATATGTACATATATATATATATGTATGTATAATTTCCTCCTAACAAGCCTCCAGAAGCATATTCTCGAACGTTCTTGGTTGGGGCCATAGGACTGCCCTGAGAGATAAAAGACCCTCGCTAGGAGGAGCGTTTTGGCCGAGCAACTGCATAAACAGAGCCTACGCAGTGCGTCACGCGCCTTTCTCCAAAATTCCAACGATAGGCCCGCGGACACGAGGAATGTCGCCGCTAATAGGGTTCGCACTACTTTTCCTCCGCTCCGACAACAATACTAAATCGGCGCTAATGAACGGTCGATTGGAAATTCCATATCGCAAATCGGCAAATTCTTCAAGAGATTTAATTATAAGAGAGAAAAGACATTAACGCCTTCGAATCGAATATTGAGCTCCGAAAATTAAATATATTAAAATAAATATAGTGGTTAGACCTACTTGTATCGCCGAAACTTGCTTTCCTCGACGCGGCAAAAACAGAAACACACATACACACACACAAACACGCACGCACACACGGAATCACTCACGCACTAATCTCGAACTTTTATTCTAACTCAAAATCGATCGATACTCATACCGCAAAGTATCGAAAAAAAACAACGAAAAATACTAGCTTCAAGATTAATTTGTAAAAGGGTTAGGTTCGCGCGAGTGGAAGGACTAAATTGACGATGCGACTGCCATCCCGTATGTGCGGCTGTACTACTGTCCGGGCCCTACCGCTCTCTTGTTCCTCTCTCTCTCTCTCTCTCTCTCTCCCTCTCTCTCTCTCTGTCTCTTTGGATTTTTCGGCGAAGAGCGCGAATAAGACCGACACTTAAATGCCACAATTTAGTGAAGACTGACTGAGGGGATAGCTTCGCGGCTCGGGGATGCTCGTCGTCGAAAAACTTTCTATCTTTCTCATTCTTTCTCGTCAAACGCCTCTGTTACTCGTCTCTTTTCCTCGCGCGCTAACGCGCACTTTTTTCACGCACGCTACTAGGTCGGGGCCCTACAAAACACCCGCACGAATTCTGAAAGAAGGTTGGACGAGAAGGCTCCCCTCTCAATTTTCTTTCCTTTCCTCCGTCTCTAACGCTTCATCTATCGACCCCCCACTCCGCTCGGAAGAAGCTCCGACTCTCCACTACTATGTTTTCTAGGATAGTCCGCTGCACTCTCTCCCTCTCTCTCCCCCTTCATATATATATATATATATATATATGTATATAACATATATATACACGTAGGTATACGCAGTAGCTCGTCTATCCAGCCCCTCTCAATTTAGCTATATAGGCCTGTGTGTGCGTCAGTGCGTGCTTTAATGCGCGACGTTCCGTGCAACGCCGAATCGAGCGAGAAAAGGGAAAAGGAAAATTGTGAGGGAGAGCGAGCGAGAGGAAAAGAGCGAAAATTGTTACTCTCTCTCTCTCTCTCTCTCTCTCTCTCTCTCTCTCTCTCTCTCTCTCTCTCTCTCTCTCTCTCTCTCTCTCTCTCTCTCTCTCTCGGCTTCGCTACGAATTTTGTAGGGGTGGCCCTCGAGGCTCTCGAGCGCGGTCGGACTGGCAGGCAGCGACGAGAGAGAGAGAGAGAGAGAGAGAGAGAGAGAGTAACCAACAATCCCTCGAAGCATATATTTCTTGCATATTACGCTGGAGCTAATGGCTCTTTACCACCACCGTCAAAGAAAATGACACGGTACGAACGGCCAATCGCGGTGCCATAGTTCTTCAAGCCAAATATCCAGTCTATACCGAGACATATAAAATCATCGAGTCAAATATAATAGATAGAAGAGTAGAATAGAGATATACGAAATAGCCATCTTTCCGCTGTTGAGTTTGAAACTCGCAGTCAGACTCCGAGATAGAGGAAAACGTTCGAGTAGTGTAACGAGTCTGCTGCCCGGCACTCCTTATCGGCTAGAAGAATCGCCACAATAGTCTACGCGTCATCGCTCGGCGCATTCACCTTCTTCTTCTTCTTCTTCTTCTTCACCCTAGGGCTGGATGTGGGTGCGTGCCAACCAGTGAAGGCTTTATATTTTCATTCCCCCGCGCCAAAAATTAATCACTCGTGACGAAATTAAAGCGCAACTAAATTTCTCGTCGACAAAATTTTCCGTCAATTCATTGGAGTCTCGGCAACCGCACGAAATTTTTGACAAATAGTTGAGAGCGAGGAAATTTTTATTTCCCGGGAGACCTTAACCGCGGAGGTTAAAGTCTCGCCTTGTGACGAAGCTTCCTTCGGGAAGTTTTCGGCGGTGCATGTTAGCGAATAAGAGAGTCCCCAGCCTTCCAGCATCGGCGTAGCGGTACACGGATAGAATGAGAAGGGGAGATCGGTGAGATCGGTGGGATCGGTGGGATCGGTGAGATCGGTAGGAGGAATGCGACGGGATGGTAAGGTGAATCTTTTTCCTTTACCCTCGCGGCTCTGAGCCACCTGACCCATCCGAACACCGCCTCTCTCCATACTGCGGTGCGCTATACAATACACAAGCTTCACAAACTTCTGGTATCCTCTCCGAAACATTTTTCTCCCTCTCTAAAAATCCGAGGGAAATCCACCGAAGAGAACGCGTTAGAATTTAATAATAAGACTATAGGCATAATTCTATTCACATCGAGCTTGGATTATCTATTATAGTAATTTTATCTAATTGATAATTAACGCTTTCTAAACTATATCTTTTTAGCTAATTTAGATAATCGGAAGTTCCTCTTGAAGCAGTTTCGACCTATCCCGAAACACAGAATTTGACCTGCAGAGGGATATCGAAATATCTCAAAGACGCGATAAGTATAACGACGTTCTGCACTATCTGTAAATACTATTCCGACGTCGTCCGTCGAGGTAGGAGAACGATGGCGGCCGAGGGTATCGACTGTTTGCTCATCGGCATCGCACAGGCAGAGGGGGGAGAGTTTCTCACGATAAATATGTGCGTCGCCCGCGTAATCTTTTTCTAGGTCACGTTGTGTGCGTAACGCGTTCGTTGGCTCCGTGTGCGTGTATTCGTTGCACGCAAGCTCGCATGATGTTTTTGTTGCGAGGCGGACCGGTCCCGCTTCCACCAAAATATATTTTTTATAACACGTTTCCTATTCCGTTGTCCTGTGGAAACGCCTTAAAATACATGTCGTCGCATCATTTATTAGTTCAGTCCTCCCGCTGACGGGAATGTGTCTTGTAATAAATAACAAAAAAATTTATGCGCTCTGGTAATATCATTTTTCTTTTCCTATAATACATAGTTTGCGTAGCCCATGGTCGGCTAACTTCGCAGGCAGACAGGCAGACACACACGCACACGCGCACACGCGCACGCGCGCAAATAAAAAGAAGTATGAGTCGTAGACGTGAAAACTGAAAAGCTATGATAAAAAGGGAAACAGGTTCCTAATCCCCGGAGCCTCGCCCAATAGAAAGTTGGGCGAGGCTGCTGCATCTTCGCTCTTGCGCGAGGATACGCGATGCATCGTATAAGCCATCTTTTAAGCGAGTTACTTACGAGCGGGAAGGTCAAAAAAAATATTTTCCCTATCACTTGAGTTTGGTGGCATTTATATATTTTCTAACTTTGTCTCTTAGAAACATGGAATTGAAATAAAAATGAACATTCGTAGGCTGTTGACCGCTGTCTGACAGGTCCATTACCTCGCCACTTTATATATATCGTTCGAACTATACCTGACCCAAAATACTATATTGTATTTCTCTGTCTCTAACGTTTCGCTGCGAGGTCTCGCCGTCTAGCTCGTCACACAATGGCATCCTTACGGACGGTCCATTGCACCGCGAAAGATTACGAGAGCCAAAAGGATAAATGGCTTCGAGATTACGCTTTCTTTCGAGGCGTCAGGCACGGAATATCTACAAGTTCCATCCAACGAAAATCCGTCATAGGTTCAGGAAGGTCAAGGTAATTTTTGACGGGTCCCTCCTTTTTCGTACATTCAACAAGAATACATTCGAGTCTAAATATAACAGAGGACGTATTAATATTTGAGTTTTTAGAAAATAAAAATTGTGTTTTTATTTATTCGCTTCGGCCTGGCAAAAATATACATATCGTGCTCGTTCCCGCGTGTGCATGGTAACGCGTCGATGCGCTCGAGTTTGTTGTTGTTGTTGTTTTTTTTTCCATCCTCATTGCGCTCTCTGATCGGCGGACCGGTTGCAATAAAAAAGACAAGACGAGCCAACAAGAGCCGTGAAGAGAAAGAACGAACGAAACTCTGTGAGCGATTCTATGGCAACCCTATGTAAGGGCGTGGGCTTATCTGCGTTAGAAGGAGCGTTAGTTTTTTCGGGGCAAGCCAACCCGCAAACCGGTCCCTTCGATCACGTGGAATGTCCATGATGTTGCCACACGCATGCACAACATGTGTTGCCGAAGCTGCATCGGCACACAAACCCATACTATCCTAAAGACCTCCTCCATAGCACTTTCCGCGTTTCGACACCGTTTCATCGCTTTTTCTTCCATCTCTGTTTTGCGCGCGCCCCCACCGCTCACTGTATATCGCATTGGAAAGCATTTTTTTTTGTTCTTTGTCTATGACCATGAAAATTTCTGCATCTTCATAAATTCACTTTGGCAACGTGTAGCGCCTAAGTTATCGCCTTGGGAGAAAAATCTGTAGGGACTTTTTTGCGCCTTTTTTGATTCTCTACCAACGTATTTTCTCGAATTTTTTTTTAAATCAATTTTTGAGCTAGTATTTATAAATTTAATATTTTGGCCCGCTGCCACGGTTTCAATAATAAACTAAAGAAAAAAATCTTTAGGACTTTTTTTTCTAAGTTCAATTCTACACCAACGTATTTTTTCAAAAAAAATTTAAATTTTTTTTAATCTAGTATTTACGAATTTTGCTTTCTCATAGAGGAAGCTTTGTTCTGGTAAAAAAAAAATTCGAGATATTAATGAAAACATGCTCAGAATTTTCCAAAACGTCGAAAAATCACATTTAGGAAAAATGTGAGTTTGTGCAGAATTAAAAGTAGAAACGAAAGTCCTAAGGATTTTTTTTTTTAGTTCATGATTTAACCCGTAGTAGCGTGCCAAAATATCAAATTCATAAAAAATAGCTAAGCAAAAATTGCAACATTTTTTTTGAAAAAATGCGTTGGTGTAGAATTGAACGTAGAAGAAAAAGTTCTAAAGGTTTTTTTTTAGTTCATTATTTAAACTGTGGCAGCGTGCCAAAATATCAAATTTATAAAAACTAGCTCAAAAATTGATTTAAAAAAATCCGAGAAAATGCGTTGGTAGAGAATCAAAAAAGGAACAAAAAAGTCCTGACAGATTTTTTTCCCAAGCCGATAATTTAGGCGCTACAAGTTGCCAAAGTTAATTTTTGAAGATGCAGAAATTTTTATGGTCATTCTTTGTCTGCGTCGAGTTGGCCATAAAACTCGACTTGGAGACTTGTTAAAATATAACTGGATGTGCAAGGAAAACCCCTATACCAGTGAGGGGGATAAATTAAAAAACATACCTACATATCAAACAAAGAGATTGAATATAAATAATGGTGAATATGGCCCGCCCCGATTAGCATTCAAGTCAGTGATGCATGGACTGACCCACATTCGCCATTTTCACCCTGTAATAAATATTTATTCAACAATATTTGTTTATCGCTCTATCTCACACACACACACACACACACAGACAGTTGTGCGCGCACGCCCGCGCGCACGCCCGCACGCACGCGCGCACATTTATACCTATATAATTACTTGACGGAATGAGGGAAAATAATATGGTCAACACGCGCGTGAACCTTACGAGATGCGTTGGTTTCGTTCGACGATGCGGGTACGTCGTGCATCGTTAAAATCCATCGTGTTCTCTTACTCTCCGTGAATGGCTTAGGATGACACACCGTAAAGGAATAGAGAGACGATCCCCGCGAGAGCAGCTTTCGTTGACGTAACGTCGAGAGAAACAAACTTGTCTAGTACACCCTCGCGTCTTTCTATCCGGGCACGTTGATACGAAACGTACAGCATTGGGTACATACACTACCAGCCCAACCCGCATCTCCGTGAGAACGGAAGTGATTTGCCAAGTCCGCTTCGGAGCCCTCTACGGGGGATGGTATATACATGACATACACAAATGGATATGGCGCTCATACTACGATACGCTGATCTCTGTGTACACGGGTATACAGAGAGAGAGAGAGAGTCGACCTAGGAAACGCCGGCTTCCACGGGTGGTTTATGTACTCGTAAGAGTAGCGGTTTTTCTTTCCCCTCGATAGGGATAAGGGAAAAAACATGCTTGTTTTTAAATATGCCGCCCCTAACGAAAGGGAACTTGGAATTTTTGTCAACGGTTAGGCGTGTCGAGCTGCAATGCGTACAAGCTGCACGCATGCGAGAGCCCTGTATATCGAACGCATTCAGGTTGGTGTTTTTATATATATATAAAACGAGTGAAATATTCACGAAGGCCAAGTTTATCCACCCTCCGCCAGTCAGCACGTCTATTTCCAGCTCTGAATACTATTTATAATCGGTCGTAGCACAAGCGTGCCTGAACCCTCGTCTGAAGCTCTAGGATGTATAGGCGCACACGGGTGGATCGAATATAATAAAACAAAAAGCAATGGGCAAAACAAAACGGTTAGCTATGCATCCGAGTGCAAGCACCGTTACGCGAATTGAGGTTTCGAATTACGTCAACTTATTTCTTAGTCCCGTTATGAAGTCGCGCACGCGATGCGTGCAGAGAAAAAGGGAAAAATAATGATAGACCGATTGCACAAAAATTTTTATTAATCAACCGATTACCAGTCTTATTGCTGGGTGCAGTAGGTATATTACACAACTTTTCTGTTTAACGTTCGATCGATGCTGTCGAGTGAGAGGGCTCGAACAAGAAGAAAAAGCGGCGCAATCGGGAAAATTGAGAAGCAAACAGGTGCCGCAACATTACAGTCGCAGAGTCGCCTGGACCTGGTACAACACTCCGGTTCATTGTTGGGACCAAGGGCACGGCCCGATTGCTACGCGCAGCGTTCGTTGAAAAAAAAAAAAAAAAAAAAACCCCCCTCAAGCGCATTGAGGCGTAAAAAAGGCATCGGGTGGGGTGATAGGGAGTAAAAGAGATGGAAACTCGTGGAACGAGGAACAGGGAGGAAAATTGAGGGAAAGATATTAAGCTAGAAGCGAAACAGACGCAGAGAGGAAGCGAGTGAGAGGATGACCTTGGCGAGTAGGGGTGTACACGGTCGGAGCGACCGTGGGCGTTGCGCGCGCAGAGAAAAAGAAAAAACCTTCTTTCGATGCATTTCGTGAGGCCCTGGTACAATCTTGTCTAGCTTGGAGAATTCTTTTTTTCCGCTCTCTCCACTACTATCCACTAGAGTTATGCATTGCTTTGCTCTATGCTGTAGCTGTCCGCGTGCGCGCTTGCGTGCGTGCGTGCGTGCGTGCGTGCGCGTGTGTGTGTGCGTGTGTGTGTACGCGCGCGCGTCCTAGCACAGTCGCCTAAAACCGCGCCGAGTTGGCAGCCGGTCCAGAGAGAGCGCTCCAGAGAGACCCTCGCAAACGGCCCTTGAGCCGTGTAAGGCATACCAGAATCGAGAGGTAGGGGCCTGTGAGATTTTCCTTGCAGCTGAGAGCGAACGCTCGAAACAGAGGGCCCCTCTCGCCCACGCCGATATATGTGCAGACGAACGACTGTAGGACTAGGGCTTGATATTTGACTAGCATAGATACTTGTACGCAACGCAAATAGGCGTATCGATGTGCGCGTGTGCGAGCCAACGCTTATGCTGCGACGCGACGATTCTATCGTTCGCGGGATCACTGACTTGTAAGGGAAGTACATAGTAGACAACTGCTACAAACTTTAGCGCGAGCATAGTCTATTCTATATATAGAAATAATATTTTATCATCCAGTGGGCTAATACGCGGAGCTGATCACATTGCTTGGAAAGTTTCGAAACTTAGGAAGGTGCAGTTTGCAGAGAGGCCGAGAATATGATTCATTATTTGATGGTAGACTTGATTTTTCCGTTGATCGGTGATGTGAAGACTCGAGTTGCAGAAAATTCTTATTTCGACTCTTCTTACAAATAATAATAATTAGAATCATACAACTATATCGTAATGCTTACATTTCCGTACGATATTAAAACGTTAACGGCAAGCGAATTTTTCTTAATTTATATGTTTTTTCTTGAGTAAGGGATCTTTCGTCGGCTTTTCGTTCGCTTTGTTTCCCACATTGGATCGAACGGCTCTTTCGACGATTATTTTTCACGAGGGATATAGCGGGCCGCGTCCGGGATCAGTAGCAGCCTACCAGCCTACCTGTCGCTCGATGAAATTCACGCGCACACAGACACATGTACGCACCGAAAAAGCGAAAAAATTTCGTCAGCGTCAGCGTTAGTCTAGCCGCAGGGCCACTCCTCCTCTCCCTTATAAAATACATCGACCAGTGCCTATTACAGGGGCCCAACGTCTAGTCCTCTCATCCGGGGGTTGTTCCCACACTCGGCGCCGACGACCATCAACTTTTTCTCCGTCTTTCTCTCTTCTCTCCTCTTCTACGTGTAGTGTACTGCTGCGAGCAGCGAAAAACCCTCCCCCCCGTATACGGTATACCTGCGTAACGGGTCACTATCCAATCTTCCTCAGTTTTTTTTTCTTCTACCCTGATCTTTCGACTGTCCGTGTCTCGTTCGCTTCTTCTTTTTTATATCCTATTCTCACCGAAAGGCAGATCCAGACAGTCTCCAGGCACCTTCAATAAAAAGGATTATCACAGACATCCGCCGAACATCACATGATCGCAAAGATATTTGCAAACGGGGAAAATAACGCGTTAAATAGCCTTTGGCGTGTTATTGACTGTACCCCCATCGTCGATGCGGGACCAGTTTCCCGAGTTTACGACTTTTTATGGAAGTCCAAAGAAAAAGAGAAATCACAAACGGTGCTTCGCGTAGTAAATTTATTAGCAAGGGTTTGCTAATCTCCGTCTCTCTCTCTCTCTCTCTCTCTCGCTCTCTTTCTCTCTCTCTCTCTCTCTCGATCGCTTTTGGATATTTTTCTGGAGGGACGGGTTATATTGCAAGGACAAATGCGGCGAGCCATTATTGGGGAGGGGTATCCAGGGGTTGAGAATAATTTTTTTTTTTTATATATCTTTTTTTTTTTGTAGCTTGAGGGACCGGGCGTTGTATAGTTTTCACTGGGTGGTAAAAACTATTGCGGTACGGACGAGACATTGAGAGAGAGAGAGAAAGAGAGAAAAGCCGGATACGCAACCAGATGGTGTTCTCTGACCCCTCGATCTCGCGCCCGACTTGTACTATAACCGTGTATAAGGGCTCCCGGCCAATTCTACTCGTTCACTTGGCCAACTTATCGTGTCAAACCACCCCTCGTTACAGTGTACATCCCATTGGGGAAACGAACGTGTGTGTTTTTATATACGCAAGAGAAACAAGGATAGCGGAAAAACGGAAGGAAACAGGGGAAAAATCGTTATACGAAACGGCGAAGGAGGTGCGACATTTCCGGGTAAATTTCGCCGCGTGTGATATATATATATATATATATATATATATATATATATACATACAGTAAAACCCCGATTAACCGGTGTCGGATTAACCGTGCGTCTCTCAAGGTTTTTTTATGCGCGGAGCAAACCAAAGTCACTGACTACTTCTCCTCTATTCTTTATTTTTCACGATAATAACTTGGTATGAAAATCAATACTGATCTTCCGTTTCTCGTTCTCTGACTACAGCCACTTTCTTTGCTTGGATGTCGCAAGTTTTTTTATTGCTTTTTTTCGACCGGTTTTCTGTTTCTTGCTTTTCGTACTAAAAAGCCCAAAGGTGTACGGCTAGCAGAAATCGTGTCGGAGGATCTCTGTTCTTCGTCGACATTGTTGCGAGAAAGTCAAGTCCTTGACTACGCGCTTTGCATAACACAAGAATATTTTTCACTGGCGGATGCGAGGGCGTCTCATCGATCCCTCCGACTATACACCCTCGTCGTTGTTCGCAATGACTTTTTTCTCCCATTGAATGTTCGTCTTTTAATTATTTATCTCTCCTTGTACGTCTTCTGTATATGGAAGGAGAATCTTTCATCTGTGAAAGATTTATCGCGCCTCATTAAGTCATTGCTTCGCCGCAGTGCGATTGTGTTTTCGATGAGCGGTGAACTACCATCGAACTGCCGATAAAGTATTAGATTCGATAAAGATTGATGCACAGATCGTTGTCTCACCAACGATCAGTGCTGCTACACCAAAGCTTTCTTTTCAATTCAGACAGAATAAGAGATAGGATTTGTTCGAAGCGAGTCTGAGGTGCTTGAAACCCTAGTATACTCATATATTCATACGTAAACAGATGAAACTTTTTTTTCCTATGTTCCGCGATAAGTTATAAAGGTAGTCCATTTTGCCCCCCCCCCCCCCCCCCCCACCTTTCCAGTCTACACTAAGCCGATGAGGTTAAAAAAATGATAGTCTTGACAAAATCACATAATTTTATTGGTCGTTTTAAATCGAGTGTCTATACGCGAAAACTTGGATTCCGGCAACGCTGTCCCGGCATTTGCTGGTAAGGCTGCCGAAAATTGAGCTTCTAATGTACATTGTAGATATAATATATTCATCTTAATCCTTGTATAGTACGTGGAATAAATTTACATTAGGGAGAGCTCGCACAATTCTCAATTCACCGATCCCATGCTATGCAAACGGTCTCTGTCTCCCACTTATTTTCTATTTCATTTATTTTGTTGATGTCTTCCACTTGAGAGCGACCGCAATACTAGTCGGTCTAACGTTGTAAATAAAAGAGAAAAAAAACAATCAGTCTTACTCGTAAAACAACTTATCGTAGCAAAGGCCTCGTGATTCACCTATTACTATTTTCAATAAAATATACTCGTGTGTAAAATTTCACAAAGCTCAACTTTAACTCTACACGTAGGTAATGATATATTATAGCCTCTTGTTGGTATCCTTGCATCCCCCTCTCTGTATATCTATTGTCTTGGTTGCAGGTACTTGTCGATTTCACAATCTGTTACCGTGTGCGGTAGTCGATGATCAGTCGTAATATCATAACGAACTATAAATACGCTCATTATATGCGATTGAGGTAGATCGGTCTTGTCGTATCTCAAAGTGAATATATGCATTGAGTAATATTGCAGCTATATCCCAGAGCCAACGTTTTCGGTAACGATAGTGGGTAACCCTTAAACTTTACGGTAACAAATTAACAGCTATATTTCATTCGTCAACGGAAATGTCTTCCCTAAACGTGTAATCGTACTATTCAGTAATGTAATTATGTCATCAGAGCTGCAGCATTTAATGCGGCATTTAATGCGACATTTAATACTCTCTCGTTGTTTCCTCAACTTGTATGTACAAATCTTTTATGCCAACATACTCAATTAGCATATGCAACATCAGGCATCATCAATTTCTGTTTTAATTAAAAGGACACTTTCGGTTTGTACTTGAACCTCAAAATTTTTGACGTAAGTCGGAAAAAAAGTACGATCGGGTGTTTAGTCTAAATATTCAAGTAGCCTCTTTGATGACAATTCTCGTTGGCATAATAACGCCAACGTCCGATTTACGAGATGTCCTTACCGAGAGATCCTCGGCTTCGTTATCGCTCTCCTCACGATGCGATACCTGAGCATGTATCGGAAGTCGAGGATCCGGACTCGGACTCGGACTTTTTCCGTCAATGTTGACGTTAACGTTAACCTTGGCATTATGGTCGATATAATTGTCGCGGCTCTCGGCGAACGTAGTCTCCAGAACCGATGCCGGATCGTCCATCGGTAATGTATCCGAATAATTTCCATAAATGCTGCCGGTAGCGTTGGCCCCTAGTATACCGTATGGAAAACACGCACCACTGCTGCTCGCGCTGCACTTTCGTTTCGATATTCCAGCTCCACCCCCGTTCCTCAGTTCTTCTTCCTTCTTAACTCTGCTTATTTTGTCGTACAGAGTTCTCGAGGGTACTCTGAACATGACTGCGGCTTTGTTGGCGCTCATGCCATTCTCGAGAACAGCCGCGATAGCTCCCGCTATGTCCGTATGGGTGTACTGCTTGTAACGCTTAGCGGTTCCGGGTTTACTTGCCAATGTAATACTTGCACAGTTACCGTTACCTGCGACAAAATAAAATGTATATTCGATAATTGCCAAGTATCGAGTATTAACTTATTATGGAGTATGAGGGGGGGGGGGGGGGGGGGGCAAGTACCGAACATGACAAATTACCTGCGCTTGTCTCTTCGGAAGAAGATAGTCGAGAGACTCTGTTGTCATCCCCGCCAACCATCCAAGTTTCACTCTCGTCAGGACTGCGAGGCGGATGAGAGTCGATCGCGTAATCGTTGCTCACCGCGACGTTACTGGCCATTCGATAATGAGAATCGTTACGAATGAGCGGTACTTGTCGGGAGCCACCGACTTGACCCTGATCGAGAGCCGTTCTCAGTATCGGGTTGCCCCGATTAATCGTTTTACTGTTGCTCGAAATTTTTCTCCCTCGTCTCCGGCGCGGAAAAAGTTCCGTACCGTTGTCGCCATGGGGTCCGAGAAGGGGCGACGACTGCAAGGCCGCAGCTGCTATCGGACTGTTTTGACCTTTGGGAATAAGTCCCTGGGAGAACGCGGACCATGCAGACGGGGAAAGCTTTGCCCTTTCGTGTTCGTTCATAACTCGAGATTTTCCGGTCAACCAATGAGGTGAGCTTGCCGAACTTGGAGGCGAAGCTCGTTCTTCGTGAATTTTAACACTTTCGCAAACCTCGGTAGTATTAACGACGCTGCGATTGTCAACTTCCCGTTGCGGGGACTCTTTATTTTCACCTACCAAACCCTTGATTTCCAGAGCTTCGGCAACCTTGAACAAAGCTGGTAATTCATTCCCCGGAACGTTTACCTCGCCCTTGTACATGTACTCCAGTATCGCCATAATTTCCTTATACTTGACGTCGTTGAGAACGACGATCGGATGCTCGTACGGAAAATCAATCAAGATCGATTGAAAATACCGCGAGCTTGCAGCCAATATCATC
The DNA here is from genome assembly GCA_933228735.2 of Amblyteles armatorius. Lineage (NCBI taxonomy): Eukaryota > Metazoa > Arthropoda > Insecta > Hymenoptera > Ichneumonidae > Amblyteles > Amblyteles armatorius. The sequence continues at coordinate 21,721,414 of OW121688.1, forward strand.
TTGTGACATTGAATCGAAAGACCGTCCTCAACTCCTAGTGTAACGTCCGTGAATATCTGATTTTTGTACTGCTCGGCCATTGTCGTGCGCAAATTTTGCTGATGATTATTCCATCGAAGACAAAACTCCTCCGAGGCTTCCATTGCGACTGTCAACTCTTTTCTTTATTTTTTCCTTCCTTTTTTGATCTCTGAAAAAAATATTGTATTTATACCGGTTAATGCCCGATGGGATTATTACCATTGAGAGCTACTGGTTAGTGAGTAATAGCTGTGGTATGCGATAGAATAGCGATAACATTCAATGACTAATAGCGACCGGATGAGTTAATGCGAAGAAGCTTTATTTCGGAAAGACTGCCAAAGTTTTTCGTCCCTTACGAGCCAGTTGATCGGTAGCCCTTATCTTTCTAAGAGCCATGGATCAACTGTCTCGACTGTACGGGCTCTTGAAGCGTCACGTCATTCCAAATTCCAACGACATGGACTTTGTATAGTATAGTAGGTACCTATAACTCCGCTATAATAACGCTGCATCCGCGCCGATTAACAAAATATTTTCGGATTTTTTAAAGATATTAATTCACTTTTTGCACACGGACACCTCAAAAAAATTCTCGATACAAGCTATTCTTGTTCAGATAGTAATAATGTCGAAAAAATTTACAACATGAAGATCGATGATATCATAATGTCATAAAAATCGACTTGTTCACACGGATTTTTTTTACAATTCAATTATATATTTGATTGTAAATTTATTAGAATTGTTTAATAAGGGTAGGATACAGTGCGGGCTTACCTCTATTGTAGAACCCGGAAAATATGCCCTCCTCTCCGCGCAAAATGCAGGTGTACTTTCACTTTTTGTTGGACGTTAAATCGAATCGATATCTATGCGAAGAAATTTTCATTAATGGGGTGGCGGGGGTGGGGGGGGGGGGGGGGGGGGAGAAGGAACATATATGTATATATATATTTATATTATAATACGCCAAAGGATTGAACTTAGAAATAGGGGTAACACTCGACAAGTGGAAGGACTAAATTCGCGATGCGACCGTCATCACAAACGCCTGTTCGCACTACTGCAACCTCGTCCCTACTACTACTCGCCTCGAGGTGGTTTCATCGCTCGGCCGAAGAGCGCGAATACGATGAGCGCGTAAATGCCACATTTGAAAGACTGACTGAGGGCTGGCTTTTCGGCTCGGGGGATGCCAGTCGTGTCAGGATGCAGTTTCTCCCTTCCACTAACGCGCACTTTTTTTTCCCACGCACACAAGTATACAGGGCTGGCAACGGCAGCAGGGTTCCTGTGTAAAACACCCGCACGCGGAACGACCACGACGAGTCCCTCGATCGCCTTTTAGCCCCTGTGTGCCTGTGCTAGCTCATTGTTAAACTCATAGTCGCACAGGGCGCGCAGCACCCACACACACAGAGTCACTGCGTATGGTGGAACGCTAATGGCGCTTTTCCACCACCACTGGACCTATCTGCAGTCAAACTAATTTAGTTTGACGAACGGCGAATCGTGGAGCCGGACGGTAAACAACCAGTTGTGCATTTAAAAAAAAAAGGCCTCTTGTCCACAAACGTCAAAACTTGTCGTGTTGCCTTTTAATTTTACACTTGTTTGGTGTTACAGAATACAGTTGGTTAAATTATTCAAGTCTATTGACAAGATTTGTTTGTTAAATTTCCAAACTTTTTTGTTTTGTTTAAAAGCAAAAAAGTCCGAAATAAAATAGAGAAAAGATGATGTAGGACATTGTTTCGTTATCCAGGCAGTGCCAATGATTCGCTTAGAAATATATTCAAAGCGGAGAGGAGTTACGTTAACTTTAATGTGGAGAAAAAAGCGTAGAGGAAAGCCGAGTTCCACGGTAGGGCTCAAGGGGCTTGCCGGTGAAGAGAGCGAGGGAGGAGGGGACCCAGGGATCTCACAGCGAGAACGTTCTGCCGCTCGCCGTTCGAGTCCCCAATATGAGAGAACGACTGTTCGACTGCCGAAACGAATCCTCTCGTATATACACAGGTGTTTGTGTGCGTGTGTATTTTTATTGTTCTTCTTCTACTTCTTCTCCTCTTGATGCCCTTTCCCAGCCTCTCTACATGTGAATACACTGGCGGCAGTCACCACGCCCCGTGGAAACTACCCTCTGCATTAATTTACAGCGCATGTATAATTACTTGGCCAAAAAATTGCAAGGTGCTCCATTTTTTTTTATTTTTTTTTCATTGTTTTATTTCGAATCGGCGCGTTTGGTAAAAATTTGAAAACTTGTTTTAAATCGATTTCGAGAGACAGAGAGAGAGAAAAAAAAGAAGAATGTCTTGGTCAGATATAGAGATACAGGGAAGAGTGGGGTACAATGTGTCACTTTTTTTCTTATGAATTATTGCCTTTACCAGAATAGTATATTCAAAAAATGCCTTTGATAATCGATTTCAATGGACTTTCGGGCATACATCAAACCTGAAATAATTTCTGCCAAAAGACGATATTTAAATAATTCGATTAACAACTGGTCGCGAAGTGGCACATTTTACCCCACCGGTGGGGTACAATGTGTCAGATAGTTGGGTTCAATGTGTCAAGTGATACAAAAACGTCGGGCACAATGTGTCAAGTAATGCAAAACGTGGGGCACAATGAGTCAAGTAAGGACCGTTCTGTTTTGAGGTTAGACAGACGAGTCCTAAGTTTCCGACGGCGCCTAGCCATCTCCTCTCTTTGCCGTTATTCTCTTCTTCCTGCAAGTTAAACATGAAAAAAAGAAAGAAAATAATATTCTATACTTGAATTGAACGTTGCAGTGATATTATATGCTAATAACATCTAGAGCTGACACATTTAACACCACAACTCAGTGACACATTGTGCCCCACAACTTAGTGACACATTGTACCCCACTAGGAACAAACGATACTTATATCAAAAATTAATTATTTATCGAACTAAATATACGGTAATATGAGTATTGAGCGATGCACAGATCATCAATCTATCTACAACGACCGAAAAACTGAACTGCGTAAAAAAGTGATGTAAGCTTTTACATTTTTCCTAAGAACGAGTTTTTTTTTCCAGGAGCCCAAATGTATTATTATTTTTTATATGTTTTCACGAGCTGCCATCCAAGTTTTTTTAGGTCTGACAAGACTCAATTTAGCTCACGGCCCAACACAAAAAGTTTCGAAATTTATGCACCACAAATCTCTGAGAAATTTATTGTGGCTCACTGTGCCCCGTGACACATTGTACCCCACTCTCCTCTACCTACATACCAAGAGAGAGGGGGAAGCGGTTAGAGAAGAAAAAGGTATCCGTATATGCAGTCTTTAAGGGACTGCAAACTACTAGCCTACGTTTCACCCAGTATAACGAATTACAAATTCTGCCTGGGACTTTTCTTATCGGTTAGAAAAATCGCCACTCTAGTGTGCACGTCACCGCTGCGCGCATTCACCTTCTTCTCCCTGCTGTGCGCTCTGGGGCTGCATGTGCGTGCGAACCAGTGACGCCACAAAATTTTCATTCGCCCTGGCTCACTTATTAATCAATTAATTAATTTAACCAACGGAAAGAATAATTTTGCAATAATTACAATCTTACGATTTGTACATACACCAATCTACCAACAGATTACTTAGGACTACAAAGACATTCGTTATGGCTGCCGTTTTAAAAGCGTAAATTTTAAAGCGAGAACACCGGCTTGAAAATTTTAGGCGCTGCTTAAGGGGCTAGGTTGCGGCCTAGGACACCAACCGTCGAATATAAGAGGGTCGCAAAGGGGAACCAGTAGGAATGCGACGAGAATGGTAAGGTGAATCTCATCCGCTCACCCTCGCCGCTCCGCCACCTGACCCATCGCTCTACTGTACAATTCCAATTTTTCATCCTCCCAGAAGTAATTGGAAAACATAAAATAAACAAAGAATCGAAATAAGCGGGACGGAGACAAATACAACGGCGTTGTCAATAAACTAAGCCGCAACGCACGAAAAAGCAACAATAGTATGTTGCGGAAGCAACCTCAAGGAAAGCAAAAGGAGGAAAGGCGAATGTCGATCGAAGGGGGTATCGAATGTTTTTTCATCGGCATCTCCCATAGTAGCAGCAGCAGCAGAAGCAGAGTTCCCTTCACGATTATACGTGCTTTAAGCGAGTTACTTTTTCCACATCACGACATGTCTCCATGCCGTTTTATAGCAAGGCTTCCTAAAAAAAATATATTCCTTCGTTGACCATTATCTTTCATTGTTGGTAAATTAAATGTCGAATGGCTTTGTATTTGCAAATTAATCGAGAGCTAATTGTTTCGTGAACAATATAAGGAATTAAAATGGCATAGGACAGATTTTTTGAGATTGGTAAGCACAATTGTGCAGTGTCTAAATTCAGTCAAGTTGGCTAGAAGCACAGAAAGATTCGCGCATGTGGAAATTTCATAGTGAAGGGGAAACAAGTTCTAGTTGCCGAAGCTGCGTTGGTCAAGTTTATTGGACGAGGATTGTTCGCTGCTGCATCTTTGGTACGACGATGATTCTCTGTCTTCATAATCGCTCGTCTAATAAATAACGAGCATACATATTGAATCTCTTCAATCTCGGTCGACTTTTATTTCTAATTAGGTTCGATTTGGTGACGGATAATTCTGGTGGACCGGACCACTGGCGCGAGAAATTGAGAGAGCTAAAGAATAAAAGTGTGCTAGCAGTAGGGAGTATTGTGTCTGCATTCGTAGGCCATTGACCGCTGTGCGACAGGTCCTATTCTCTGCCGGTGTATCACCACAGCCGTACAAAGTTCCTCCGTCTATGCTAGTGCAGTCTATGCTACTCACAGCGTAGACCACAATACATTTCACCTTATTAATACAGGTAAGCGTAAAAAAATCCGTGCGTTCGGCAATCATGAGTAATAATTGTAACAAATTGGAGACACCACTGTGAGTGAGAAATGCATTACTCCCAAATGTGTCTACTTTTTTTTATACGAGTTAGAAAAAAAGATGAATCCTACGAAAAAAAAAAAAAAAACAACAACCACGTTGAAACGAACTCGGCCATTGGTCCAACAAAATTTCTCGACCGCGGACCGGTCGCAATAAAAAATAAATAAGGGACACATAGCGAGCGGCGCAGAGGAGTGAGGGAAAGAGCTAGTCAGCGGGCAGGAATTAAGAGAAACGCAACTACATAACGAGGCCAGCAACCCTATGAAAGGGCGTGGGCTTATCTGCGTTAGAAGGAGCGTTAGTTTTTTGAAGAGGGGAACGCCAACCCGCAAACCGGTCCTTCGATCGTGTGGAATGTAGGACCGCGATGTTGCCACACGCATGCACAACATGTGTTTCCAAAACTGCATCGGCGCATACGCATGGGGGCTCTTGGCATAAGTGTATTCTGAAAATTCTATTCTTTCACCCAGTCTCGTTGTCGTACGGGGGGGGGGAGGGAATATTCCTATATATACATATATATAAATAGATGTATTTTCGTATTGTGCTAATACTCGAGGAGCTCGAGGATAAATAGGGCTCGAAGAATCAATGAAAACGATTCTTGAGTTATTGCCCGAAATGATTAATGAAAATAGCAAGTGACCATATCGTTCAATCTCCTGAAATTTTTTTAAGTTTCGTCAAAGTCTTGCCCAAGATGAACCCTGATAGAAAAGCGGCACGAAAAGTAGCAGTTGGCGCAATAATTGCGACATGTGCGGCACATGTCGCATATATCGCGTCAATATTGCTACTTTTCATGGCGCTTGTCTATCAGGGTATCGTCCTATCCGACACGAAGATCCCGCAGCGCATAGTGCGATAGTTACAAGTACCAGTGTCCCTATCTCTTTAGGGATGTACACCTGGCCTCGATTCGAGATGAGACCTTTTCTTATGCACGATTGTGTTTTTATCCACTACAGAATAAAGAAAATCCAAGTTTTAACGACCCTTGCCCGCCGAAACGAAAATCGATATAACTCGTCAAGGTTGGTGAGGTGGCGAACACCCTCGAGTGTTTTTCGTCCGACGGCAGAATTATCCCAGGTTGAAATCCCTTCTTCGCATTTCACGCGTAATTTCTCGGACCTAAAACTATCAGCGTTCTACGATACAACTCGAAGCAATAAAAAGTCAAAATAATCGCAAAACAACCGTTATACATTATGCGAACAACTCCCGTTATACGAAACGGGGCATCGTTCTTTTATCCATTTTAGTTTTGATTATCATCCCACTATATGATTATATCATTAGGTAGATCGTCGAACGGATAAAACAACCGGGACTCGCGGTGTCCTATCAATACACCGAAGAATTTTAATTTGGAGTGAGAATAAAAAAGTAGGGATAACAGGTGTTGGGGCGTTAGTAGCCCGGCATAAAGCATACGTCGGGCCGGTTAGGCAAGATACCTCGGGTAGTGAATTAAAAAAAGCTTTTCAGTGCACGAGGGTGTATACGAAAGAAGAAGGGGGGGCGGCGAATTGAACGAAGAACGAATTGAACGAAGCCACCGTGAAAAATCGAGGGAAAGATAGAAAAGGGCAAAAAATAAAACTAAAGAGCGATAGGAACGCGATGCCGACCTTGACAAGTAGGGGTGTACACATGCTCTCGCTCGTGGAAAAGAGAATGCGACGACGGTGCACTCTCGTGGCCCATGCGTATTCTTGCGTAGACTAGCAGCGAACGCTGTCCCAGACCGTGATGCATTGCGCGGCTTTCATTTCATCCTCACACGCACACGCACACGCACACGCACACGCACACGCAAACGTACACGCAAACGTACACGCAAACGCACACGTGGAAAGAAGGAAAATGTCTCTCGAGCAAGAGACGCAAGACACATCGAAGGAATGAGGAAGAGCCCGAGACCTCTTTCTTGCAGCTGTGCGAATGCCCTTCTTCCGCGTCATGCTATATCTATCATATAAACTTTAGCACACATGCAGAGAACGATACTTGCATTGGGAAATCAGTACGTACGGAAAAATGGAATAAAAATTTAAAAGAGCAGAGGCTAAATTTTTATAATTTTAATTATTGAAAAATATTATTTATTTTTTGCACAGAGGAGAGGCCTGTCGAGTGATGATTTTTCACGTGGGTAAAAAGTAAGTTTCACAAGAATACAGTAGAATAGAGTATTTATTAAAAATAGAACAATTACCAGTCACATAGGCTACGTTCTCTTGATTTTCGGTACTTTTCTGTTACGATTTCGATTCTTAACGTTACTAACTTCGTAGAAATTACTACCAATTTTCTTTCTCTTGTGTGCCCGATCGAGCTGCCTTCGTTGTTTGCTCGTTAGCTTCTCCGATTGGCCCTTTTCAACTGGTTTTTTGTTTCCAGCTTTCATTGGAGAAACAGCGAATGTACCGCTAGAGGAAACGGCCAATTTCAAGGACCCCTTGCCTCCACCGTCATCATTGTCGCTGCCACTGGAATAATTATCGGAATCATCAGTATCGTCGTACGCGCTCTGCATGAGATTATCTTTTATCGGCGGATGAGCGGATGTTTCCTCCTCGTTAATCCTTGTTTCATTGTTTTTTATTATCTCATAATCGTTTTTGTTATCCTCATCTTCTTCTTCCTCTGAAATCGGAGGCGAGTCTGTCTGCGAGGGAGCAATATCGTCGTGGAAACTTGTCTTTGTTAGAAATTTATCGTTAGCAGTGTCCTCTCCCGAGTACGACAAAGCTACGCGAATTTTTCTAAAGTCTTGAACGACGCCGATTTTTCCTTCCGATTTTTCGTTATTCGTTATCGATTCGTTAACTGGATTTGCCATTTTTTCTTCGTTCGGCTCGGCTACTTTTACATCGCTGGATTGAGCTGCTCGCTTGCTCAGAGGATCTTCGAAACCTTCGGGAGGAACGAAGAACGGCAATTTTCCTCGTTGCCAATCGTTGAGTATCATACGGGCTACCTGACTTATATCGGGTTCTCCCATTTTGAGCAACTTACCCGAGCGGCGTGCATATTTTTCCAAAAAATCCGTGTGATCTTGCCAATCCTCGATCTTGTAGGTTTTCTTTATGTACTCGTGTTTGACTCGTTCAAGTACCGTTTCAACATAATCCTCGGGATTGTTGATAAGTTCGACTCTAACGGCTCCTTTTAGTACCTTTTCCGTGTCGGTTTCGGCAGAGGGGTAGACGACTCCCGGACAGTCGATAAGATAGATACGACGCATCAGTGTTATGTACTGCCAGACTTTTGTCTCACCGGCTATCGGTGCAACTTTGCATACTTTCTTTGACCTCAGAGTATTTATTATCGAACTCTTGCCGGTATTAGGATAACCAATGAAACCGACACTTATCTGCTTCTTGTCGACATGAAGCTTCGCGAATTGACGCAGCAAGTTTATCAGAGAACCTTTGCCGAATGGATGCGTAAGGGAGGCATGGAAAGCAACCGTAGGATACTCCGCGCTGAGAATAGCAACCCATCGCTGAGTCACCCAAGTTGGCACTAGATCCACCTTGTTTAGAACGAATATGAGATGCTTGTGAGCTTTGTCGGTCTTTAGATACTTCTCAACTGGCGGCGAACGCGTTCCTATCGGATCTCTAGCGTCCAATATCTGAAGAACAACGTCCGACGAGTCAATTACTTTATATAACTCGTTCCAAATTCTTCGACTCTGTCCGGCAGCCATCACCCAGTCTCTCTGAACATCACGAATTCCCTCGTCGGGACGAACAAGATCCAAGTCTTTAGTGTCTTTTTCCTTGTCGTAAAGAACCTCCCTCTCTTTCACGAGGTTGTGCAATTCGTCATAAGAGGATACCGCAACATTTGGGCGTTTACGAACTTTCTTCGGGCCGAAAACACTCTTAAAGCTCTCTGTGTCGAGTAAATGGCAGCGCGCGTTTGCAGCTTTCTGCTGCAACAGAGTAATCGGCAATTGCGTCGGTTTCATCAACACACGATAGGGATTCTTCATAACCGCGCCAAGTTCGCTTTGAAATTTTTGCAACGAATTTTGCGATATGACTCGGGAATTTCCGAACCATCTTTGCGATGGCTCGACTCTCGTCATGGTTCCGGATGGTTGCCATCCTTGAAACGGCGCGGGGGTTAGTATCTTTCCAACTTTGTTTCTCTTGGCTTTTTGACAACGATACATCTGTAGCCTCTTTATCGTTCCCTTTGTTCTCACTTTTGCTACACCCTTCAATCCCTCGGTCGCTCGCTCTGGATTCATACTGTGTCCAGAGCGATTGAAGCCCTCTTTGCGAGGGCGTTTCGTTGCTGCGCTCGTCTTGGGCATTTTTCCCTGAAAATTAATTAAAAGCAAACATCAACTTTTAATATATGTGCTAAATACTTTTATATGTTAGCAAGCCTATTTCGTTTTTTTTTTACACCAATAATCGATGTATTTATGATACCTTATTGCTGTTGACGATGATCCTTCCACTTGACAATTAACTTGTTAATCGTGCGATTAAACAACTCGTGCTCGTGCTCAGATTCTTTTGAGGTTAAGACCTTCGGTCAGAAAAAATTCTTTCACGCGGACTGGTAGGTCTGGTAGTCGAGATGTTCGAGAAGTCGAGAAAGTTGCCAACCAATGCAACCAACTGAACCAACCACACGGCATAAAATCCATTCGAGTAAATCTCTCTGCTGATTGGGTGTAATAAACACTTAGTTTACCGCCCATCGGTCTTGATGCCAATTATCAGTCACGAATAATCTATCTCTCCCAAATTTTACATCGCAATCTAACGTACTGTTCGCAACGTTAGTCGTACTACATTTCATAAAAACGATTAAGTTATAAAACAAGAAGAACAAAAATTTATTGAGAGTAGCAACGAATCGCGCCAAAAATCGTGGCTTACATCAATCGGCGGGAGCGGGAGCGGGATTGGATTGTTAATCGGTAATCGCCCATAATCTGAGCGCTCATAGCCTTTTTTACGACGCGTTAAATATGCTTCTCTTTACGCGTATCGAAGAAATTGTTGATTGGCGAAAAGTATGATCGATTGAATTATCGTCTTGAAGCTCGAAAATTAATTATACCGGTAAGTGAATTTATTTACAAACTATTCGACGTTCGCTCACGAGTTGTCTGCGTCTACCTGGATGTATCGTTCATTCGCCTCTCTTCAATGAAAATATTAATTTTTTTTTCCTTGTTTCTCAGCCATGTCGGAAATAGGTATAAGGCAAACTCCGGAGCGCAAAGTTCTCGGTGATTTGGGCAACACAAAAGGAGAGCCCGTTTCCCCGACGGCTAATCTGAGGCTACTAACTTCGCTGGCATCTAATCTCGTGAGCGCAGGGGACTGTGGCGGCCAGACTAAGAAAACTTTGAAGGCTAATCGTGCTCTGATCGCCGGGAGCAGCGATGGTTCAAAGCTTCTGCCTCGAAAACAAAAGTCGCTCGGACTCTTGTGCGACAAGTGAGTGAGAAAAAAAAAAAAAAAGAGAAGGAAATGAAATTGTTTTTTTTATGAGAATCTGAGATCCGATGGAAGCCGATAAAAGAATGCTCATGGTATTTTTATTGCAGGTTTCTAAGCTTGTATCCTCTGGTAGAGCCGCAGGGTTCCGTCCCGCGTGTCATATCTCTGGATGGCACTGCTAAAGCGCTCGGTACGGAAAAGCGCAGGATATACGACATCATAAACGTACTTGAGAGTCTCGAAATGGCTACCAAGGCTGGAAAGAATCGCTATCTCTGGCACGGCCTGAACAGCCTGGTTATCACACTGATAAAGTTCAAATCTTTGGCCATAAAGATGGGACTGAGGGAGCAGATACAGGAGATTCAAAGAATCAACAAAGCATACACGGGTGATAATTCCGAGGATTATCCCAGTTGTTCGGCCGATAATTCCATGGTCTTTGACGATATCGACGAAGAGCCGGGCAGCGACGCTGCCATGAAAGAAGACAAGAGTCTCGGTGCCATGTGCCAGAAATTTGTCATGCTGTTTCTCATTTCTCTAAAGGTATTTAGATCTGTATATGTAAATACATACTTTATTTCGGCAAGTTAATCATTGATCATTTCAGAATGGTGTAATAAATTTGGACATCGCTGCAAAAGTACTCATAACAGATATCGATAATCGTGCAGCTGGGAGCGCCGATGGTTCGGCTGGTTCGCGTTTCAAAACAAAAGTTCGGCGATTGTACGATATCGCCAATGTTTTGACTGCCATTGGGCTCATTAAGAAGGTTTACATGTACGACAGAACTATAAGGAAACCGGTGTTCAAGTATATCGGACCCGACGTGGAGTACGTGGATTTGGACAGAGGTGATTTATAAAAAACAACAACAAAAAAAAAAAAAAAAAAAAAGAAATGGAAATCTCGAATGAAATAAAGAAACAGCGTCTTTATTTTACCTGCTTAACAATAATTCCGTACTGGATTACAGAAACTCCTGTTCGGGAACCCCACAATTCTCCGACCGGTATGACGACTCCGAGTAAAAGGTGCGGTATCAGCGGATTAAGAAATTTTACTTCGAGCTGCACAACGACTACTACTACAACGAGGTTCAAAGGTTTCTCCGACGCTTCTAGCGGCACGCCGGTGATCGACAAGGGAAAACCTCGCAAACGAAAACTCTTCGTCGGAGATACCTCATTCCCCCGTACTCACAGCTCACCGTGTCTCGAAAGCAAGAGTCGATCGCTCGAGCGCTTGGACGACTCGATTCTCCGCGTAGCCGAGATGGAGCTTCAGAAATTAAACTCCAGCGAGGAATCGAAGCCCAAAGTTTGCACGAAGCTTTTCTCAAGATACAATTCGGACTCATGTATCGCGGGCGCGAATATCTTATCGGGCGATGACAGCTTCGTTGCGATTAATTCGCGGAATCAGAATGCTCATTCGATCGGGAACGTTCCATTTATAATCGTGAGCAAAGAAAACGTTACGAGTTACGTTAACGAGAGTCCAAGGGCTTGGCAACAGATCGGCACACCCCTCAGAGCTCCCTTGCAAATATCGGCATCGAATTCGATACAAACTTCGACGACGAAGCTCGTATCTACCACGAGTCTCACCGTGCCGGCTTTTAAAACAATCGTACCTAGAAAGCTCATCACTGCGAACGGCAACGACAACGGGTCGTCCAACGAGGCTGGAAAATTTGCCCGCGTAACCCATTACAGAATCAATCCTCAGGCAAAGCCCCCGAAGATAATAAGCCTGACGAATTTCGATCCGAAAAAATTAATACCGATAAAACGTAGCGATCTCAGGATATCGCTGACGCCCGTAAATCCGATACTTTTCGATAACAATACGCGATCGCCGGGTTATGCAATATTGACGAGAGTACCGGCGCCCGTAGTATCGCCCGGTGATACTTTCAAAGCAGTCAAAGTTGGCAATACGCTGCAGCTAGTCCCGATTAAAAATGACGCCGCAACGCTCAATTCTGATAACGATCATCGGATTAATAACGGCAATACCGTGAACGGTAGTTAACGCTGGTTATTTTATACTTAAATAATTGGGTAGTATTATATTCATAGATATTCGTACGTATATGTATATGTATATATATATATATATATATATATATATATATATGTACATATATATATATACATATATATATAGAGGTATATCTCTCCATCGAGAGCGTTTTGAAATAGTGATTTGAAATCGGCGTGGGAAAAAAAAATCAACCACTACCCTTACTGCAATCGAAAATAATGCTGCGACAGCGTTAATAATTTATCTATCATTGATCGTAAAATTTATTATTGATAGAAAACGAAAAATATTACTATTTATAAAAATAGTTATATCGACGATGAATCGATAAATTAATGTGACCTCAGAGGTCGAAATTGTTATACATTATTTGGTTTAAAAAAAAATCAATATTTATTTACTGACATTCTCGCCTTGATCTATTTATATGTTTGCGCGAGCTTTTAAAAACGGTCGTACATAGAAGAAAACCGGATGGTTCCACTCGTTTATTCGGCTTTGAGATGCCGAAAAATGTCCGATATTTCATCGATTGGGAATCGGTGAATTTGCAGTGTGCAAAGAGCGACGAAAAGCCGCACAGATGGCTAACGGCGCTATATTTAAAGTTGACTCAGTGGTCTACGGATTCGAGGCGATAAATATTTCCCATGGAATGTAACGTGTGTGCGTGCGTACGTTTATCGTTCACTGGGTGTGCCAGCGAGGGAAATATGCTGAATCTACAGTGGGATGTAAGTATGATTTTTGATCGCGGTGCAACTGTTTCGTCGTGTGTAATGATTCAAATTGACACTGCAGACTACCGCCCACGATTGAAACTGGATCGGACAATTATAACTCGACCCATATTTCCACCAACTCGGCATTATTTAAAGAATTGGCGTCTCGGACGTTGGAATCCGAGACCTGCAACGCCTTTTCGTGGCAGTTAGTTGTAACGTCAGTTGCCGTTTGTGCATCCTGTCTAATCGGGGATGATGATTCTATTCATAATATACTTTATTATAGCTCGCTCGACGCAGCATTCCAAGAGTCTGAGTAGACATCCTTCGTGTTTATACCGAAGGCGTAAGGGCTACTTCTCTTCCTGAGACCTGTGACTGCTCTCGGGGCCTCAAAATCTCTCGTGTCCCTAAAGGTTCGAGCACGAATAAGCTTGTCTGCACGTTACAGTTTGCACGAACAAGCCGCGCTAATATTAGATCTCGAAAATCGTTGGAAAATGAGCGAGTTCGTTTTACCCAGTTGGAATAGGAGCTCCCGAGGCGTGGGCTGGATTTTTATGCGCGTTTCCCGTCTCACGGAGGGTATAAGAGAGCCACGAAACGAGCCTCGCTACTTCAGTCAAACTCGCTCTACGACAAGATATATTTCTCACTAAACAAGAAATGGCTCTTGAACGTCAAGTCCGCGCCAAGGTACTCAACAAAATAATCTTGTGCACAAATTCGATAATTTTTTTTTCCAAGTGTTATATCTGTAAGGATCTTCGACACAAGTGCCACGATGCGAACTAAAAATGTCATTCGAGGATTTAAGGTTTCATCGATTTGAGGCAAAGAAGAAAACAAACAAACGAAAAAAGTTTAATTTTTTTTCCTCGGTAGTATGTAAATAAAATGGAATCGAAAATTATTGTCCGTTACGGTGTTCTGACAGTGGAAAAATATCCACCGGTGCGAATATAAAATATTGTATAAGGTTCCATTTTTTTTTTTTTTTGTTGTTTCAAATGAAAACAAAAATTGATATCGTACACTTCTTTTAATACCCGGGCTTGGGGATCTCTTAACACGATGATGAAACCAATTTACTTACGAACAATTCGTCTTGTGTGTTGAAATTATCGTTCGGGGATTTTCGAACCAATTTTCGTTTATCACGAAGACAAAAAATAAAATGGGTTTGTTTTTTTGATGACCGTCCCTTTGAACGACGGATATTCGTAAAAAAAAAAAAAAAATCAATCGTGATATTTTTGACCGTGAAATTAAACGATGATATTTTTCGGAACAGCTCGCTGGCAAGCGCGATCCCCAGCAGGAGAAGGAGGCCCAGGAATGGATCGAAGCTGTTCTCGGCAAGAAATTCCCGGTTGGTGAAGCATTCGAAGATGTGATCCGTGACGGACAGGTACTCTGCGCCCTGATGAACAAGATCGCTCCGGGATCTATTCCTAAGATCAACACGAGCGGCGGACAGTTCAAGATGATGGAGAACATCAACATGTAAGTTAAATATTATCCATCGATCGATAAAGCCATCACTTTAATCGAATATCTTTAAAGTTTGTTGATCGAATCCATATTTGAAGGTTCCAGAAGGCAATGAAGGAATACGGCGTTCACGACACGGATGTCTTTCAAACGGTCGATCTTTGGGAGAAAAAAGATATAGCACAAGTTGTGACGACGCTCTTCTCCCTAGGAAGAACGGTGAGAAGTCGCGGTTCGTTAATTGTGAATAATTATTAAATGTGCTTTTTTGTACTCTGTACAGACATACAAACACCCCGAATGGACAGGACCCTGGCTTGGGCCCAAGCCCTCCGACGAATGCAAACGTGACTTCACCGAGGAACAACTCCGCGCCGGAGAGGGTATGATCGGTCTCCAAGCTGGTTCGAACAAGGGAGCGACCCAGGCTGGTCAGAGCATCGGCGCTACTCGCAAGATCCTTCTCGGAAAGTAAACCTTATTCGAGCAAACGTACACCTTTATTGCCCCTTGTCTCTCCGTATTTATTTATTTTACCTCTTTTGTAACTGGATAATATTATGATAAATAGTACGTTATTCTTCATGCGAGTTTTTTTATTTCTGTTGATAGATACTTTTACTCATCCTACCGAGAATAAACTCTATTTAAGTATACAGCATTGTTTTATCTTCTTTGAGTGTTTTTTAGAATGTAGGGCAAACGCGTAGGCGAATGAGGGTAATGATTTTCGTGTCGTATAAGAAACCCCGAGAACGAAAAAAAAAAAAAAATACTAATAATGATAATAATACAACGAGGATTTTTCGAGAATAGAGTAGCCGATTACGTGAATACGAGTGATCAACGATATGCCAAGGGTCAGTATTTCAGTGAAGATCAACTCGATGACTGCCGACGACCTTGAAATTATTAATAGTCATTCTCCAGAACTTTCAGTTCAGCGCGTTCACCAAGCCAAAGTGGCCGAAGCGTTCGACGCTCGAAATTTCATTCTTTTGTGCGTGTGCGTGTGCGTTTTTTTTTTCTCAGCTTCGAGCTTTGAGACGTGGTCGTATTGTAATTGTATTGACAAAGTGTCACCGCACTGACGGTGACCGAGCCAACAATCACTTCGGGCGTGTATGTTAAGTTCGAAACGTTTGCATTTCGCAAAATTTCGGACGACGCTCGCGTAGCGAATGAGATAATTACGCGAATCGTTGGCTTCTTCAACGGTATGGAAAGTCTCTTCGGTACGGGAATAGAAAACTTTCCGCGCGAACGTAGATGAAAAGAGCTTGTGATGGAAAACTTGGGGACGTCGTCCTATGTAGCCAGTAGTCGACTATGTGTGTTATCCATTACCACATCCCTAGTGGAACTGGTGGAACGACGGGTTCGGGGTTTGCATCGTAGTCGCAGTTCACGGACTAGGGTTGACGAGACATGCATCCACGAGTTGCAATGACTATGACGAGACTCCGGTCATACTGAAATGAGACTGATCCCTTTGTTCAAACTTTTAACCTTTAAGCAAGTCTGTTTTGATGGACTCGAGTAATCCCTATGCAACTAAAAATCAAATAAATAGACCATACAACGACGGTTGCAACAAGGGTTACAGAAAAACGACGTCAAAATAAAGATTATCTACGAGGCTATGGCAGGTTACAATTTTGAACATTTTGCATTGTAGTCTATTGAAGTATGCCGATGGTCACCTCAGTTCCGTAAGGAATCGCCGACAAACGCTACATCCACGTAAACATCCGTTAAACTATTTTCAGGATGTCAGTGGTTCTCATAGATCAGAAAAATGGGATATATTACACAAAGTTATTCACTTTTTAATTTAAAAAATAGCCATTTCCGAATGGTACATCGTTGCACGATACATTGTCTTTTATGCATTTTGTACTGTAGAGAGCTTGGGAGACACAATATATATTTGGCTATTTGTAGCTCTGCGACTCACTTTGGATTGCTTAAATTTCGATAAGTAGTCGCGGAAAAGCACTACTATATCCTTGTGACGAAAATATTTTGAGGCAATTTATTCGGTGTCTAAAATTTCCATGTCTCTGAATCACTTGGTATTATTTTCATCGAGTTATGAAATAATTTTCGTCTTATTCTAAATTAACGATGACGCTGTCGGTGAAACTATTTTTATTATGCGCTGAATATCTTTTTCAGAAAATATTCAGCGTGTATATTAATATAATCAAGGGCTCAAGCATTGTCACCAATTATTGTTGCGCTCCGGTGAAACTGCCATGCGACGACCACGTTCCTTCGTCGCTTAACGCGAATGTTACAGTTATTTAAAGACACTTTGGCATAATTCTTGATACATTATATACTTTGTCGGAGAATTTCGTCGACTCGTTTCGTGTAAGGAGGAAAACAACGAGTTAGCTCATTCCTCCGGCGAGATTGATCTTCATCAATAAATTGAAGCCTGTTTCGTAATAATTATGAGAATAGTATTAACAATTTTGTCCGACTGTCAATAGATATATTTGAAATGTATCAGGAAATGTAAACGCCAGGCGTTCGACCGCGGCATAGAACATGTCGCGCGAACCCGATGTTGGTAACTTGATTGTCGGTAAAGGCTCCTCCGTGGATAAGCACGAGCGCGATATTTTCTTCTTACGGAGTCTCCTAACTTACGGGAATGAAGTAACCGTAGAAACAATTTTCATATGAAACATAACATGACGCGAATCAACAACTTTCTTTAAAGTTAATCTTAAAAACAAAAAAAAGTTTGTACACTCAACGAACATTCTTGTCCACAAACTGTCAACTTAAATTTATTTTTGTCTCATTAGACAAAAATATTTAAGTTTGTGGTATCTAAATACCACAAAAGTTTTTTTGTTCAAGTTAATGAAACGAGAACAAAATTAAAATATAAAAGTTTCGAACGTTTTTGGGGAAAGAAAAAGTTCGATAAACATTGAAACTATTTTTTAACGTCTTATATATTTTCAACTTGCGATATTCAACTTGAGATATCGAGGGCCGTGGGGTACGTCGAAAAACTATAGACTGCAGAGCTTTCGATAATAACACGCGACTTTCGAGGACGGTATGCCGATGTCGCGTCTTCCGCGAATGACTCATAGGCTTCTCGCAGCGATTTATAGGTGTGGTTACCGAGTCGTTTCTCTCTGCCAAGATGCTTACTCACTTATTTTCGTACTTATGCCATCGTGATCGCCCACGCTACCTACCCTCGTCTGTGGTTGATGAAAATTCGAAAACGATCTATCGGACGAACTCAACCCCAAAATTGAGGGAATTGTAAACTGTGCCGATTCGCTTTGTTTATTATCTCAGGCGCGACACGCACATCACACCGTTCAGACACCAGCTCGGCTGGCTATCGGTGAAAAACCGTCGTTTGTACTTGATGGGAGTTTTCGTCTATCATGTTATCCACGGCAGTATGGTGAAGTACCTCGATGAACTCTTTGAACGTTGGGACTCGAACCTGTGAATTTCGACTCGCCTACCGTCCTACCCATTTAATCTTCCACTACACCGTACTTCTACTGATCGTGACTCTTTTCATCTGTCTTCTATTATTTATCTCTGGCATTCTCTCCCGCATAGTGTAACGTCGGCTCAGTCACTGGTCGCACTCAAACATCGCCTCTACGATTACCTACTGTCCCAAGAGCGTCACAAAACCGTACACAGCTCGTTTAATAGCTAAATGCATCAATTGAGTAGCAATCAGTACATGCGAATCTCGTATCGTCGCGTTACATATCAGCTACACGTTACTTACTTGTGTAATCAAGCAAAATTATTTTTCCTTTCAATGATTATTCATTGTTTTTGTTACCTCAGTTATTTGATCTTATTTTGTTTCATTTTAAACTACAGAGTCAATTGCCGGTAAGGCAGTGCACTTGCTGCACTTTTCCCGCAACACAACATAATGCTACATTCACTTTAGTTCATCATTTTCTATGTTATTAATAGGCACCCAGCCGCAAATATTTTAGTTGATAAGTTAGTTTACATCCTCTCTACTTAGTAAATTTTGCCCCACAGTGCTACTAGGGCATTAATAAAGCATTAATCAATCAATCAATCTCTCTCTCTCTCTCTCTCTCTCTCTTCTGAAACATCTCCCGGAACAAAGACTCGTGAAAAATAGAACGTGCTTCAAAGAGACGATCCTTTCGAGTGCACTTCTAGAGATCCAATTATTTCGGGCTGATAGGCGAATAGAGATTAGAAAATGTTAAATATGGGTTAGAAGAGCGGCTCAGGAGGATAATCGGCGTCGTATCGAAGAGGAGTTACCAAAACTTTATTCCCCGTCTGCGTGTGTGTGTGTATTACCGAGGACGGTGGCAGAGTCCTTTAGCTAAATATAAGATCATCGTACTCTCCGTCTCGCTTACCGCGATATTTCTACGATGTTAGTGCCTCTGCCCGAGGGTAATCGACGATGAACAAAAATTTACGAGCGTGGGCGGTTTATTGCGAAGGGAACGTTGGTAAAGGTATAGACATCTGCTGCTTTCAACTAGAATCCGAAAAAAAAAATTAACAACACACGGCAAAAAAATGTTGTTTGTTAAAACAAAAAACATCTCGCGACCACAGAGCGGTGCCCAATCATTTTTCTCTTATCAAAGAAACGTATTTTTAACAACATTAGAAATTGTGACCGTTCGCGGAGTAGAAATGTATCTTAAATGTATAAACTTTTTCGTGTTTAGAACACGAGAGGGTTTCTTATTTTATTTTTAAGCTTTTGTCGTACAATTTGTATCTCATTTTTGCTTCCCCTCATATTTCTTCGTCTTCGGCATCGTGTAGCTTCAAGTGAGTCACCGCCGCGCAGTGCCTGTGCAAGTGTCTCGAGGGCGTCTACTAGTCACATCCTAAATTTGGTTACCTTAGAAACGGGATTGTATTACGCGCGTGGGATATTCTAATATTTCGTCGACGTCAGCGGCGGCGAACGTTTATCTCGGAGTCCGTCGGCGAACGCGCGAGCGAGAGGGCACGCACGCACGCACGCACGCACGCACGCACGCACGCACACACAGCCTAGAGGCTGCGTTGAAACGATTTTGAGACTTGTAAAAAAAAACGTTAATTTTCCTGCCGTTGACGATTTCGGTGACTGTTGGAATGCTTACGCACCCATTATATGTATACCTATATAACTAGTTAACTCGTTCAAAAATATAATATAATGTTCCGTCTTCATTTTGCCCCCGCTCTCCCCGTGTCGCTTATAAATTGTAAGTATAACCGCTATTTCTTTCCCTGGCAATGTTTATTTAACAGTATTTCGATGTTACCAAAAACTTTAGACTTTTGGCGCGGAAAATATTCTTCTTCCTTGACAATTTCCCAATATCAATTTAGCAACCTCACCATCATCCAATTATATTTTCAATTTTCTACCAACACCGAATTACTATCCAAGTCCGAACCTTTAACGACCAAACGCACGGGTGATCCGTTGGCTAATAATAAAATTGAATGCAACGTGGCAAGAGGATCACTCCGCCACCCAATTACTTCGATGAAAGATGCGTAGCTAATTTTGTTCACGGCAAAATAAACCTCTGTGGAAGATAATTGTTTATGTGTTCGATGGAGGTTCAGGTTTAAAATAGTTGCTATGCTGACGATGGATATGCAGGAGTCATTCACCCTGGCAGGGCCGTGAGTGCCGTGACCCGATGACATAGCTCGCAGCTCGTTAACGCAGAAATATCTGCGAGTCGAGAGAAAGTCAAGATTTCGTTCATTCGTTAACTCATCGTCAGTGTGGCAAGCGACCAAACTACTAAAATCCTCTGCTACGAGCAGCAAGACTCGCAAGATAAATTGTATTATTTCTAGTGTAGTGGAATGGATAACTTTCCGATGACCCGCAGTTACGGCCGCGAGGACCGGACCATTCCGTCGTCGAGAACGTCCACTTTTATCGTCACTGTAGTGCTGTGCTTATGCGCCTTGACTCATATACTGCCTGGTCGTAATGCCCCGTAATCCTAATTTTTCCCAAAATTTCGTTTCTATTCTAGCAATAGTTACGACGAGCTACTCTACGAGAGGACTAACAATAAGTACACACGGAACTCCTCCGGGAATAGTGTAGGACAACATTGTCACCCCCGCTGCGGAACGGTTGGTTTGGTTTGTTGGATCCACCAATTGTAACGAACCCTCGCCATTCGTCCCTGTCCCCCCCTTTCTATTTCTCTTCCCCGAGGAATTTCCATCGTGTGAAGATTAATTCCTACGAGTCGACTACCAAAACTCAGCTTCTCAACTTTCTGTATTAATATTGATGTGTTGCAGTATCGGCGGCACCGTCTCAGTCTCGCTAGTTATTTATTCAATGATAAAAGATAGATTTATTGCACAATTTATATGGCGAACAATTAAGGCAATTCTTGATTGAAGCACTCGTCGAGTATTATCGAAAGTGTTCGATGAAAGAGTGGGAAAAGAGCAGAATGCGGGGAGGGGAGCGATTTGACGGTTGTTCGCTGACTGCATGGAAAGCGTTCGCGCCGAAGTCCCTTCGATTGCAATTGTATTAATGTGCGAATGGACTACCCTATAGCAAATGCAGCTACTCTGTGCCTAAACATTCTTCGTTCGTTCGTCACGCAGGCAAAAGTAGGTAGGTACATGTGAATACACGTAAAGCATATAGTTCTATTTAACTAATATCAAAACAAATTGGACCTACAGTTTGCCGAATAATATTTTCATAGTTTAGAAATCTTTTTGAGAACACCTTAATTTATCGTGACGATCGTAAAAATTTACATTTTTTTGGTTTTTTTCCAAGTTTAAACTCGAGTCTCTCTGCCGTAAGGACGGGTCAGCGAAAAATAACTGGCCCTCAGCTGTCGGTTCTTTGGGATATAAGTTAAACCACAGTCGGGCTTCGTACACTCTGTTATATAATTATAGTCACCTGTGATCTGTCCGATCACGGGAAGATAATTGGGGGGGGGGGGGGGGGGGGAGAGTTTCAAACTGTTAAAGGAGAAATAACTATATGTGTATAACAGAGCTGCGCAAAGTACAAAAAAAGACTTCAAGTACAAAGTACAAAGTAGCATGAGTACTTTTAAGTATTTCTTAAGTACTTATACACTAGGACCTCGACTTCATTCACATCGGCGGGACCGGTTCCCGCTCACACCTAACAAAATCGAGGCTGCCCATGCCCCGCCCATACTAACTGTCGAACATGACAAATAGCTTACTGCGTCGATCGATATTCGCTCCGTGGTGGGGACTGTTAAGGAAACCGAGCGCGCACAAATCGAGGTCCTAGTGTATTACGTATTTCTTAAGTCCTCACAGAGGTAGCTATGCGCAAAATTGTAATAAATGAGAAAGCCATGTGCAAATTACTTTGCACCACTTTTCATATTTATGAAAACCGAGTTTTTTCTATGGAGCAAAAAAAAATTGTTTTAAAAAACCAATGTTAATTTAGATATACTTTGTGATTGTCATACAAAACTAGAATTACAACGCAATCCAGCAAACCCGCTATGTAATCGACGCAACTCTGTGTTAAACGAAAAAACGCATGACATCACGCCGATTGTAAACAGATTGGACTATCTCACTTGTCAATTTGCAAAAGATAACCTCGAAACCATAGAACAGCTCTGCAATCAACGAACACCACATACTATTCTCAGACGAAAATTCCCCACGCACACCATATACGAAACAATCGAAAGAATGTACAACGAAACTCCATAGGCAAAAAAAATACACGTACTACTAAGAACTACATGCAGTGCATTGAGCTTCAGAATCTTCGGGATCGCCCGAAGATTCTGAAGCTGATGATTATACATCTTACACAATTCCCTAAAAAAAAAATGTTTTATTCGTAATTTCTGATGTAATTTCTACGTTTGATGAATTTTTCATCAGGCGTAGAAATCTCATTAGACGCCAAATTCAATAAAGAACTCGGGGCCATAATAATTTATTTATGTCGATTTCTTTTGGCCAATATTTCAAAAAGTTTAAAAGTGCAAATGATATTTTCCGAAAAATCGATGTCACAAAACCAAGACCCTTCGACCGATTCTTACCAAATTCAATAACGAAAATTGTTTGATGTTAGTCAACTTCTGTAGAAAGTTTCAGCCCGATAACTCAAAATTTGCTAGACGAACTGATGCGCAAACATTCGGTTAATTGTTAAAGGCCCACACGCACACGCACACGCACACGCACACGCACACGCACACGCTTTTTGTAAACGTGATTTTTCAAAGATTTGGAACATTCTGAAAATGTTTACATGAAAATCGCGAGAAAACAAAATTTCACGAGAACTGAGCTTCATCTATGATGAAGCAAAAAGTAGCACAGTAATTTGCACATGGCATTTATTACAATGTTGCACATAACTTTCTCTATGAGAAACTTCGTTGATCAATTTTGTAATAAATAAGGTAATTGTAATAAATAAGGAAGCCATGTGCCTTGCACATTTTTTCGTAACAAACAAATTTCGACATCTCATAATATTGAAACGGTCAAAATTTACAGCAAAATTTATTGCACAAACTCGCAAACGAAATTTCCGACGGGATGTCATCTAGAGGCAACGTCTCTTCCGGTTTGAACATTTTATTTTTCGACCGGTAGTGACATCATCCAGGAGAAATGTCACTCCGGTCGAAAAATGTGATTTTTCAAACGAGAAGTAACGTGTACTCTAAAAGTACTTACGCACTTGGTACTTGAAATCGTAAGAAATGTACTTGACGTACTAAAAATGTACTTGTGTAATTCAAGTACCAAACAAGGTACCCGGTACTTCAAGGACTGCTCAGCTCTGATATATGTTATATATATACAACTGAAATGAAAAATTACCAAGTACACATGCACCCATTCATGTCGATCCGACGTTTGACTCTTTGAGAATATCGTACAAAAGTGGAAATAGAATCAATAATCTCCCATTTCCATACGAATCTCACTTCTGTCCGCTCTAAAATTGTCTTCAACATTGCAATATTGAATTGTTCGTCATCGCTTCTTTGCTTATTCCACTCCAAAATAACATCGACTTTATTCCGTCGATTATAATGATGATTTATTTGACACAAGAATTTTTCGTCGATGATACGGATGGTCCGTGTAACGTATGTGGTATGTTTACCACAAAAAAATATTCACCAATTTTAGTTGAAAATAATAATGAAAAAATGTTGAAGATACAAAAAAAAAAAAAAAAACTGATTGAGCAAAGTGTTGAATAGTTGAGAAAAAAAAATTCCGATAGCAATAAAAAGGTTTTGGGACAAGCATGAACTATCGTCGATAAGGAAAAAAATCTTGGAGAGACTAGGGAGGTGCGACGGCACCACTTCCAGCTCTAGCATAGCGAGAATCTCCCTCTAAATATAAATTGCAAGCTCGCACGTTCTTCTCTTCCTCAACTTCTTCTTAGCGTTAATAGCTATGGAAATTGGAGACGTCAGGAACGGATAAAAGTGCAATGATCCGTTCGCCTCTTCGTCTATTCCTTCTGTGCCCGAGCGACTAGATTACTCTTTTTATCTTTATATTTCAAAATACCGAACGACCGAAGGAATATCATGCCATGTTATTCTCGTCACCTCTTAACCGTACACATAATAATGTCTCCATAACGATAAATTTTGTACATAATGAAAATCAGTCGACAAGGTTGACGCCTCAGCGACTACGTTGCATATAGAATTATCTGGCCGCATGCGAGGGACAACGCTCTAGAGAAAATAAATGCACTACAGTGCAACGATCCCAGAATGAGAGACACGTCCGCCGCGAAGGGTCAGCGATACCGGCGTCGCGACGGCTTCTCGGCGTCTCTCGACAACTATCCAAATGCCTTGTATTATACACACGCTTGTGTTATAACTTGGATAATTGAAGAAAATTAGGTCGCTCGGTAAATTCGGTCGCTTGATAAATATCCGTAAAGAATAGACCGGCTCAGGATGCCCGCTCATAGATCGGCTATTGTACGGATTTTACATTCGATGTAAGACGCATGTACACGAAAAATGTACACTCATACAGGCGATAAAACCGGAGACCCGAAATAGAACTTTGAGCAAGGAACTATTAATAGTGGATGAGTGCGTGCCGCCTCGCGCGATTGCGCTTCTAATACTACATAATACTTCCCCCCCCCCCCTCTCTCTCTCTCTCTCTCTCTCACTCACTCACTCACCCCCTCTCCCACCACCCTCAGCCCCTCCGCTTATTTCTTGTCTAGTGAAACTATAATGTCTCTCTGCTCTTGTCTCTCTCGCATCACGCCCCCGCCGTTGCAACTTCGTAGATTCCAGCTTCTCTTTTCCTCTTTTGCACTCATCAGCGTCAACCCTTCGGCCTCTGTACCTATTGTGTAGCGGAAGGCGAGTTTGTCTGAAAAATAACTTAATATATAACATTATTATAATATGTTTATAATTAATGAGAGGGTGTGAAAGATTTTCTTGAAGTATTTCCTTGATGAAGAATTTGTAGCTTAGCCGATGTTCGTTTCCTTACTCTTCGTCGCTATTCGACCCTCCGAGCTTCTGCCAACATCGCTTACTTACTTCTCCTCCTATCGGAATCGTCGCGACTAGCTTCTTCCTCGTCGTTTTTCCACCCACCGTGTGCCCTTCGCCTTACTGCACACCGCAAGCTATCTCGATGTTGATGTTCTTCGCTCGCCCTCGCCCTCTCACCGTTTCCACCTTCGTTCGTACCCACACGTTCGAGTGTAAAAACGCGCGAGCGAGCTGACGTGATGCGGAGAGAAAACGGATTCAAGAGAGATAGGTTTATCTTCTCTCGCCGACTCACCGATACTGACGTTCCCGATGCACGTGCCGTGTGCAAACCTCGGTATGACTAGGACGGCTTCGCCGCGGGAACAGCCATTCGAATCCAGTATTAGTGCGGTGCAGAGTGTTTAATACACTTGGTGCGTTCCCGAAAAGTCCGATATCTCTATTCTATCGACAATCTCTCCGTACATATCGGTATTATATTTATTTTATTTTAAATAAAATAAATCAATAACGAAACGAGACGCTCGCTGATTCACGATCTTCGATACGATATATACTAGTGGTGAGTACTGCAACCGAACGATACCGGATTATCATACAGTTTTCGAGTACTAACGAAGAAAAAGAATAAAGTACGAAGGAGATGTTGACGAATAGAAAATTCTTGCGAGAGATTATCGGTCAAGGAAGTTCCTCTCAGCCGATCATTAGTTTTCCCAACCGTGGAGAATTGAAAGAATTAAAAAGTTTTTGTCATTAAATATTATCGGCTATCAGTGTTATAGATAATTGAGAAATACGTTGCATTCGAATAGAAAATTTATGAATTAACGAAAAGCTGGAGAGAAACAACGAAAATCGTGAGACTCGAGTTAAATAACCTAGATACATAGATCGAGAGATGATAGTCGGTGTAGAGAGGGAAGCGAATATAGGGAACATAGGGGGAGGGAGGGGGGGGGGGATAGAGAGAGGGAGAGAGAGAGAGAGGTTCACAGCGGCCGCGCCGTCGAGGGCGCGCCTTCCCTAATACGGCGTCGCCGGTCTACGCCGCCAGAACCACGTTCGCCTGTTTGCACGGATATAGAACTCGCCGGCCAAACTCGCGGGGCTTACTCTCTCCCACGCCCGGTCCCGTTCCAGACACTGATAGCACAAGAAACACAGAGATAGATGTCGGAGATTAAAAAGTTCAGGCGGACTTTTGACTTCGGCAAGGGTAACGAGTGGTATCAATGGCATTGGCTCGACGGAGGGAAGAAATTATCGTTACGGAAATAGATTAAGCCTTATGGACAGCGACAATCACCGTTCGATTGTTTACGTTTTATCTGCGACTCCTTTTTTTTTTCTTTTCTTTTTCTACTATTCGGGACTATTCCTATAGGAAAAACGAATTATATGAAATTCTATCCAGTTGTCATTAATCCACTTAAAGGACATTACACACTGGATTGAGATGAGATAATATTTATTATTAAAACCAATAAAAATTAAATCAAGTTATTATAAATGATAAATTTATTGTAATTAGAGTTTGTATGAAATAACGACATCTGCAATGTTACCGAAAACTAAGAATTTTTGTTTTTTTCCTCATTCATCTATTACACAAGTTGTATAATACACCCGATTCGGAGAATTTTCCGCCCGGTTCATGATGCTGATTCTCGGTCGCGCTCGCACACAGCCTACCGCGATCCCGTTACCAGAATAGAACGCCACTCGGCCAACCGATATTTTTATTTTCGCCTCAATGCGGGTGAGAACAAGGAAACAAAGTTTTTGCTCTCGAAAGCTTAGGACGGCTCACCTTTTTTCGTCGGACGTTTCACTAACGTCTATTGTGTTCACGACAGTGGGATCAAAGGTTTTAACGAACTTATTTGCGAAGGAAACTTTTGTCGTCGTTCGCAAAGCCTTTACGCAAAAGTTCGCGATGATAGAGTTCTATAGATAGCGACCCGCGATGGAACAACCCGACCACGGAAATAGATTATTACGGGCGCGCGGATCACATACAAATACTTAGCGGCCGTAACATTTTAGTCGTCACGAACGAACGTCTTCCAACCGGAAAATTTTTTTGTTCCAGTCTAAACATAATGCCTTTCAAGCCTGTTGAACATCCCAAGTGCCCAAAATGCGGCAAATCCGTGTACGCCGCGGAGGAACGCGTTGCCGGAGGACTCAAGTGGCACAAAATGTGCTTCAAGTGCGGTAAGTTATCTACGAATAGAAATTTTTTTTTTTGTCCTTGAAATTCGAACCTCTAATCATTTATATCGAAGCCATTTTAATGCAGTAGATTTAACAAACAATTCTTGTCCACATTCTTGTCATCACAACGTTTTTCATGTTAATTTGGCCTTTTTTTTCAACAAGCCGTATCTTTGATGAAAAAAATTATGCATTGTACACGAAAAAAATTGTGGAAGCATGTAGACAAGAATAGTTCGTTGAAGAGACAAAGTTTTTTTGATTTTTTATTTTTACCGTACAAGCTCTATTATGGCCTATGATTTGTGAGGAACTTAGAATCAGTGTTAGTCGAGTTCGGGTTAATATTAATATAAATCGTTGAGCTTCTTGGACGATTGATGAAAGAACAACGCCTGTCGTGATCGTTTGCAGGTCTCTGCAGCAAGTTGCTCGACTCAACGAACTGCTCTGAGCACGAGGGTCAGCTATTTTGCAAAGTCTGCCACGCCCGTAAATTCGGACCGAAGGGTTACGGCTTCGGCGGCGGTGCAGGCTGCCTGTCCATGGATCAGGGCGAGCACCTGCAGAGAACCGAGTGAGTGCCGAGTGGCGGTCGTCCTCGTTGCGCCTCCCACGCCCGCCCAATGACCTATCAACCCTCGTACGACCCCGTGCCCCCGCGTCATTATGAAAACAAAACAAAAATCAACACCCCTCCCCATCACAGCACTGTCTATCTCTATCTGTCTTTTTTGCCATCATTCATTCGTATCAATATTATGTAGACGAAAAGAAAGAAACGACTAAATTCCAACTGTACATTATACCCGTCGTGGTGTTGCGTGGCCCACCCTTATAATGTATCCATGCCAAAATACGCAAACTATGTCATCTCTTGTTATGCCACCTAAATAATTTACCTAAAGTTAACCGTACGGCCGATCATTAGACGCGTTCAATTACGTCCTTCTTTGAATTCTACTTTGTACCTATATCGAGCTTTCGACCCCCCCCCCCCCCCCCCCCATCGGTACTTCGAGGCCTCAAACACATAACAGCATATTGTTCGAGACTTTCATGGTTTTCTTATGCCCAATATCTTTTTTGTTTTTGCTCTTTTTCAAAATTAAGAGAAATAACAAATCGTTTTCCCTCATTTCACGTTCGAGTTGGGATAAAAGAAAAAAAAGAAACCGTTATACATACACATGTTTTTTCTTTAATTGGTATTTAATGTATTTGTTACCTTTGTTATATATATTTGTATAATTATTTACACAAAACAAGTACACACTCTTTCTCTATCTCCTGACTGTTTTTAATGCGCGTGAGTCGCCCTCCTTTTTACCTAAAGCCCCCGAAATCGCCGTTTTTAATAATGAATTAATAACCATCTTTTTAATTGTGATGAATCTAGTTCGGTGCGAGTATTGTTATTAATTACTGTCGCGTTACGATGGGTTTTCATTTTTCGGCCATTAAAAGTGGATTTCTTCTTTTTTTCGATGACTATCGTTGCTCAGTTCGTAAATTCGTTTCTTTTTTGCGTTTAACTTGGTGTGTGTATGTATCCGACAAGATTCGCGAGTGACGAGGCATTGACTCTGAATGCGAATCACAGTGCATGTTGCTCAAAACGCGACGATAAACACATCCACGCATATATCACAAATAGAATCTATCTGTTTCCCTCTTGCCGCCCTTCCCCTCTCCCGCTCCCCGCCCCCCCCCCCTCGCTCTCTCTCTCGCTCTCCCCCCCCCCCTCTCTCTCTCTCTCTCTCTCTCTCTCTCTTCTCTCTCTCTCTCTCTCTCTCTCTTTCTCTCTCTCTATATCTCTCTCCTTCCCTCTCAGATACCAAATTGTTAATTAACAAAACTTGCTAGATACATACATATTATACAACATTACATATATATACATATACATATACATATATATATATATATATATATATACTATATATATATATATATATACATATATATATATATATAACTTGTTGCGACCACTGAAAAAAACCAACACACTTAGTTTTTAGGATCATTTGTACCATGTGTATTAAGTGCTAGAATATGCTATAGAAATTTGAGAAAATTATATGTACGAAACATACATATATCCATGGGGGCAACAAAAAAAAAACGAACAAAGCGTCGTGTGAAAAGAAGTAAGGAGAAAGTGTGATAAGGAAAGAACGTCGGAGTAATATCATATTTTATATGATGAAAATTCTTCTCGGATTAATAAATAACACTGTGAATGTGAATGATATATTCGCTGCATCTTTCGTCTTTTTTCACGCGACAAAATAAAATTTAAAAAATCAATAAATCAACAAAATCAAGCTAGCAGAAGCGAACATAAGAAACAACATCGTAATGACATGCGAAAAGCTCGTAATTCCGATGTGTAAACAAAATAAAAGGAAAAGAAAGAAAACCGAACATGTTCGAAACCAGTCCCCCGCCAGCCCCGCCGAGTTCGAGCCACACGGAGGCCCATTGATCGATTGAGATAAATGTACCGAATTACAGAAAAATATCCAACACACATTCCGTGTACTACGACGGTGAGCACCGAGAAACCATAAATCATTTCGAATTCCGCGTGATTAAATGCTTCCCGCGTATCCTGCACGGCCTACTTTTCTCTCTCTCTTTCTCAATGTCTCTCTCTCTCTCTCTCTCTATCTCTCTATCTCTCTTTCTCTCCCTCTCTCTCTCTCTCTCTCTCTCTCTCTCTCTCTCTCTCTCTCCCGCTCTCTCCCTCTGTTTAAACGCACATACGTGAACGATAGACCGTCTCTACAGTATACGTATATCATCGCCTTGCGAAATATACTTAACCCGACTAATCCATTAAAAACCTACTAATCTACAATTGCTGTCGTCGAGGATCTTTGACCATTTTATACACCCAATCGGTATCCTGGACCAAAATCACCGCTCTCTTTCACGTTCTCTCTCTTCTTCTTTTCCACACGAAGAAGCGTCGCTACTTCGTTTTGTCCTTTCTTGAGTTACGTATTTTCGTCACGTTAGCTCTTATATCGCGAGTTTTTCTCTTATGCCCATGCTCTCTTTCATAGTCAATATCCTTTAGCGTATTACTGTCCCTGTTATTGTTGTTGTTGCTGCTGTTATTGGTGTTGTTGTTATTATTTTTATTATTATCATTATACCTCAAAATAAATATGTGATTGTGTGCTTCTCGGCTCTCGTCTCGGGGCTCGGCGGAAGTGACTCGCGTGCGGTCGGAGAATTATATTACTAACAATTGTCTCTAACATACACTCGGCCTAACACGACGTTCGATATTGGATTGTTACACTTGACAAAGTTTCATGTTGTATATTTGTACTTGTAACACAGAAGTTAAGCCCTTTTGTTTTTTCTTAGCCGTCGATATATATGTGTGTGTACATGCACCACAAAGCTTCCGTGATGGTCAATGTAAACTCGGTTTCTCGATAACTCTAAATTCCACCAAGACGTATTTAGGTACAGGCTGATCTATATGTGCATTATCATCGCGCTCTGTATACTTATTATTGAACGAATCAATTAAATCAACGATCCAATATTTCGTCAAGTTATATTTAAACTGCTAGTAATTTACGGTTGCTATCTCAATACGGTATCTTCAAACCACTAATAAATTCCCAGATAGAAAAACGTGCCGTCAAACGGGTTTCGTATCATTGGTACCGCTACCGTTCCGTTGCCGTGCAGTCATTTTTCTATCTGGGTTATGTTTATGTACATCTATGTGTCTTCGTATCTACTTCTCGCGTACATTCACCCAACATGATCGCATAGTCTCTCGTAATACGTAACAACGCATTGGTTTTTCATAATGTTTCCTTTTTTTTCTTCTCAAGACGCTATCCCGCTCTTCGCAACTACTCGTCGAACGCTAACACACTCACGATTTGTGATGACGACATTACATAATATATAATAATTGCTGCTTAATGATTTTTTTTTAATTCGAGCAAAAAAATGTCTGTTCACAATATTGTTCATGTATGAATTACGATACTGAGTGCTGAAATGACGGTTCTTTTCTTGTTTTTTTTAAGTATTAAATTTTTTTTAGGGAATCGAGAGGATCTGGCGCAGTCCTCGAGTCTCGAGCCATCGCTAAGGCACCTGAGGGCGAGGGATGTCCCCGTTGCGGTGGTTACGTTTACGCCGCTGAGCAAATGTTAGCGAGAGGAAGGGTGAGTATCGTGATACTGATTAGGCAAACTGTGCCACGATGGTGTCACAGTGGTAGGCGTATTCAAAATTAACCTAGAGATGGAAAAAAATATCGAGATTTTTCGACACATTGTTATAACAATCTTGACATGATGAAATGAATTTTTTTTTCGAGTTACCGGGTAAAAGAGAATAGCGAGAAGTTGCTCGAGGGGGAAGTTTGAGTTGCCTTTAGTGACGAATCAAACATTTTTAAAAACTATGTTCTTCACTCGAACACTGTGTGAGTGTCTGTTTTCATATTTTTATTCATTTATTTTTTATTTTTGTTATTTTTTTGCATCGTTGCCAACGTCGAGTGCTAGGGGCGGGGGGGGGGGGGGGGGGGGGGGGGGGGGTCGATGGAGCAAGATAGAGAGATGCAGCTTTACTTAAATTCGAAAATAACTTCGGCCAAGAACGCGAAATTAATCGGATGAGGTTAATTGCGGGTGAGCAGTTGCAGCCAATAGAGAGTATCTCGAAAGGGACTTTAGGGTACTGAGGCCACATCTATCGAGCTCGTTTTATTTATGTTTACTCTCGGTAACTGCTTCTTAACCGTGGTTCGAATTAAAAATTTTAATGACGCGACGGAATAATCGCGTTAAAAAATAGCTGTTTCAAAAGTTACAAAATAGTAATGAACGATACAAGTGCGGTAAAGCGAACTTTATACTCGCTTCACATTCCTCGTATGAAGTTTGCTACACCGTACAAACTAGTATCTTATAATATTTTCTGTAACGAATGCAGGAGAAGTGCTACTCCGTGCCTGCCGATTGTGGCGCTGTATGACTAGCGTGCGATAAAGTTAAATCTACCCGATGTGCGTATACGTCGGGTATTTTTCGTGCACCTGAGTGTAAAGCGCCACGTACTACGCCACTCTCAGCAGGCATGAGAAGAAACACTTTTCATGCATGAGTTAAACAAAGTATATTAAGTATTTGTGCATAATCCGATAGATTTATTTTTATATAACAGTTGCAGATAAAATTAATGTTCGGTATATATTAAGCCGAGCTTTTTAGATGTGTTTAATATACCTAACAATTAATTTTACCTCAATTCTGTATGCTAAATTTAATAATAACGTTTGATGCGTAAAAAGTTGACAATGTTTAAATTCTTTTTGACAAAATTATTGACGGTCTATATATATATATATATATATATATACATTTAAAAAATGGCCAGGGAGGGCTATTGTCGATAAAACTTGTGGCAAATTCATTGCATCGTAGACAAGAGCGGCTGATACACAATTAAGTAGTAATATTCTTGATAAGTCAAGTGGAAATTTAAGAACGAAATACAAAATGGCGATCGGCGCCAGACACGCGAAATAATTCTAAAACAGGCTGGAGACCCATCAAACACCTGTTAATTATTCGAGGATTAATCTGAGAAAAGATCATTAGTCTACATATTATCATATTATTAGAATATTGTCTATTTCGTGAGGCTTTACCCGATTATCGTCACAATTAATATTACCACTTTGGCAACCATCATGACATCGGGTTAACTATTTTTAATGATAAACCTTCGTGACCTAAAATGAAATAAAAGCGACAACCAACAAAAAAAGAAATCAGAATATATGGCGAAGCCCGAGAGTTAAATTAAATTAAAGAATAAATAAAAGAAGAGAATTCATGCATAGACATTTATTAGTCTTGTAACGGAGGCCCTTCACGTCACCGCTGATTCTTGTGATTAGGGCTACCATAAGGCATGCTTCAAGTGCAAAGTTTGTCAGCGGACCCTGGACTCCACGCTTCATTGCGATGGTCCGGATAGCGATATTTACTGTCGAGGTATCTTTCGCCACCAGAAAACCAAACTGCCCGTTGAGTTTTTTTCTTCTTATTCACTGTACACGTCATTAAAAAAAAAAAAAAAAAACACATTTTTTTTTTATAATTGCTTGCCAAACATTCCCAAAACGTTTTTTTTACCAATATATCCAAGTACACATACGTGTCGCCATCGAATGATAACAATAATGCTAGGCAATTGTTTATCATCGCCCCTTTGAACCCGACATCAGTGAATTATTACTTGTTTTCTTAAGAAATAATTATTGTTGACCGTATTGTATTAATCTATCGTTGATCCGATTTATTATACCATGTTGCCCTGAATTGAAAATTTATCCGTCGGTAACTAACAAGTACCTTTTCTCTGTCTTCTTTTTTCTTTGTCCATCACTCTCTGTGTCTTCGTGACGACGTCCACGTGTACAGACATTCCACAAGGAATGCTTTAAATGTGGGGCTTGCTCCAAGCGATTAGACTCTGTCAACTGCTGCGAGGGCCCGGACAAGGAAATTTATTGCAAAGGTGAGCAAAGTTCCGTGATGGTTCTAAGCCTCTCGTGAGCCGGCGAAAAGTTGCGATACGATTATATGTTTTCCTATGCGTTTGTATCACTCTTTTTCCTTTTTTTTAATTTAAAAAATAACATTCTTTAACTTTTCCCGAATGAATAAAAATATCGTATCGCAACTTGAGCCCGCATAAATTGCAATCGAGCAAATCGTGTTTTTGCGTAACAGCACGCTAATGGGTATTCTCTTCAGTATGCTACGGAAAGAAGTTCGGTCCAAAGGGCTATGGCTACGGCCAGGGTGGCGGTGCCCTGCAGAGCGACTGCTACGCCAACGGGTGGGTGTTGCCAATAAATCAAGAAACATTGAAAATTAATAATCTATACTTCATTCTCTTAGTCGTTACAACTCTTATGCTTCTCTCTTTTATCCTTTTCGCCCTCGCCTCAGATTTTTTCCTTTTCTAAAAAGGAAGG
The DNA here is from genome assembly GCA_933228735.2 of Amblyteles armatorius. Classification (NCBI taxonomy): domain Eukaryota; kingdom Metazoa; phylum Arthropoda; class Insecta; order Hymenoptera; family Ichneumonidae; genus Amblyteles; species Amblyteles armatorius. Next base: position 21,755,979 of record OW121688.1, read on the forward strand.
GAAGGAGAATTAAAAAAAAAAAAAAAAAAAAAAACTCAAGGGCCCACGATATCAATACCCTAGCCTGTTCGGCTTCTTCGTGCTCAAAACGCTATTCATATAAACATTATGCCGCTTGTCTGCCTTAACAGCTTGCTATCCGAAGAGATTCGGTCCGCGAGGCATTGGCCATGCCGGGGTTGCTTACATCGGTCTCCAGTGCGATATTGAAGATGAGGGGTACGCGCGAGACAACCCTCTGTCATATTTAATTCACTCTAAACAACTTAACAAAAATATCAGTCGATTAACAACTATTCTCTTTTTTTCTTCGCTCTGTAACTTCGGAAAATCTATATATGGGATTTCATCATCCATTGCCGGCGGGTATTTAATGAAGATATTTCATCTACAAGGTAATTAATAATTCTGAGACGGGAACTGGTTAGAGTGCACCTGCACCATCTCATGCAGAAATGTCATAAATAGACCGTGCCGAAGTCTCAGCGAAAAAAAAAATGTAATTCATCGGTCACCGCTTCTCAACAGATGTTTTTAATTATCTTCCACATCTCTATCTCTATGTCTTCAAATCAGAAAAAAACACCAATTCATCATGAATTCAAGGCCGACGCCGAGCGGCATAACGCTTCGCACTACCACAATTCTTATATTATGAATAACTAGTAATGTCGTTTCGGTCTTTAAATGTATTACATGAGCTCTATACTCGTGCCTTTGCCAATTTGCTGTGCGTGACGATAAATGAAAGAGAGAAAAAATTCTGCATTCGATTTTTAATAGTGATGAAAATTGAAGATGATTATGACCCTCTACACTTCTGACTGATCGTGTTCACGTTTTTTTTTTTTTTTTTTTTTTTTTTTTTTTGTGCTTTCTGCCTGCCTATGCTAACGATGCTTGCATCTCGAAATAGAATACAGATGAAAGCCTCCGGTTTGGATTCAATCGATTGCTCTTGTGCGGCTAACCAATTAGGGTCTCATTGAAGATTCAACACTGTTGTAGGCAAAACTATTTTTGCAGGTAGACGAAAAAGACGACGAATAGTAGCAGTTTCACAGCTAGAGGCTCTCGGTCTACGCTCCTTTATTTGACGATCATATTCTTTTTTTTTTTTTTCCTCCTTAAAACATCTGTTTCTCTTTTATCACTCTTGCCTAACTAATCGTTGCTTTAAGAGTACTTGCTAATTTCTTTAACGAAAAAAAAAAAAAAAACGATTAAACTCCGCGGAGTAATCATCGAGATTTATGAGCAAATTTAAGAATGAAACGAATTATTATCGATACACAGTGACGCTGCTCCACGTACCACCGTTATCAATACTGCTTCTATAATGGCACCAGCCGGAAAGGGTTGCCCTCGTTGCGGAGGTGTAGTCTTCGCTGCTGAACAAGTACTGAGCAAGGGACGCGAGTGGCACCGAAAGTGTTACAAGTGCAAGGATTGCACGAAAACTCTCGACTCGATAATCGCTTGCGACGGTCCCGACAAGGATGTCTATTGCAAAACTTGCTACGGCAAGAAATGGGGACCACACGGTTACGGTTTCGCTTGCGGATCTGGATTCCTTCAGACGGACGGTTTAACGTGAGTTTTAAATTTAACCACATTGGGTGAATGAATAGTTTTCCTGTCGGAATGTGGAAATGAAGTTGATTTTAATGAAATTTTTCCCCATCCTACGATCCGTTCAGTGAGGACGAGATCTCGGCGAACCGGCCGTTCTTCAATCCCGACACCACTTCGATCAAGGCCCCACTGGGTCAGGGATGTCCTAGATGCGGTGGCATGGTATTCGCTGCCGAGCAACAGCTCGCGAAAGGCACAATGTGGCACAAGAAATGCTTCAACTGCGCCGAATGTCACAGACCCTTGGACTCAATGCTTGCCTGCGATGGTCCCGACAAGGAAATACATTGCCGTTCGTGCTATGGAAAGTTATTCGGTCCGAAGGGCTTTGGCTTTGGACACACCCCGACATTGATCTCCACGAATGGAGATCAGGCACCCTCATAGTGAGTTTTTTCTTTTATACCCGTACATTTTCGAATTAACTTGTGTATTTTTGCCGATGAGCAAATAATTTCTTTTTGGTTGTCCAAAACGTGAAGAGTCCATCTTTGTATTTTGAGAATGATTTTTTTTTAAATCTACTATACAGAAATAGCGGAGACAATGTTTTTTTTTCAATCGCTCTACCGAACGGCTGAGGATAGATAGTTTTACTGACAATATTATTTTTTATAATTGCATAAAAATTGGAATGGAATTGCAGCATTGCAATGAATAAGTGCAGCGTGAAGTGCAGAAAATTCAAACTTATCAACTCTTCGATTAATACTTTTCGATTCTTTAATTGAAACATTCTTTTTATTTCTGTTTCTCTAGCATCGATGCGAAGCCCGAATTAGGCACAAAGCGCAATGACGGACACGGATGCTCCCGTTGTGGCTATCCTGTTTATGCCGCCGAACAAATGATCTCGAAGAACAGAGTATGGCACAAGCGTTGCTTCAGCTGTGGCTCCTGTCATCGTTCTCTCGATTCGACGAACTTAAACGACGCTCCGGATGGTGAGATTTACTGCCGTGGCTGCTACGGCAGAAACTTCGGACCCCGAGGAGTTGGGTTCGGCATGGGTGCGGGTACCCTCACGATGGCCTAGACCGCTGAGTATTTCCCAAATTCCTTTAATCCCTTGCCTTAAAAGAAATAATAATAATAATAACAATAAAGAATATCATTAAATCGAGACTATATTTCGGGCTTCACGTCAAACTTTCGAGAGATATACAAAGAGAAAACTATGAAAAAAAAAAAAAAAAAAATAACGACCAATCGTGCACTGGCTGCACCACACAAATTTTCGAGCGACACGAAACGCGAAACATACGTTGAAATTGATTCAACTCTGAGCGCACGCTATAGTAGATTTTAAACATGAAACTTCCATTGTAAATGGGGGACAAAAACAAAACACAACGAACGATCCGTCCATCATAATCATGGTGACGAAGACTTAAATTTTTTGTTGTTTAATGACAATGAATCTTACAATAACGCCGGTTTCGGAGAAAAAAAATCGAGTTCGGAATGGAGTCACGTCCTGGCGCTCAAGTCCCAGCGCCGTTGTGAGTCTTTCGCTTTTTTATCCTCGCGATCTACGAACTTGAAGACACTCTCCAGTCACTTTCCAGGAACAGGATTCATGAACCTTCTATTTCGCGTGTTACGAATTATCCGAGAGGTATCGCTAATTATCGAAAAACGCCAAGTCCGAGGATTTCTTGAAATTCCAAGCTCATGAGGATTCACTACGAGGCTGCTGCCTTAGGCGTTCAGAACGTACTATAGGAATATATACATATATGTATTTGTATGGTAAAGGACGATTGTGAATATGCGAAGAACCAATGCGTTTGACGAATTCCAATGACGAGCTTGCAAGCCAGAAGGACTCGAGAAGATGATAAGAACCTCATCCAAACCGATCAGCGAATACAGCAGCCTCATACATGAAGATGAATCTTATTGTAAATAATGTTAATACAAACATTTAACTGTTAAGATATAAAAGCGATACGCACACGCACACGCACACGCACGGGCACGCGCACGCGCGCACGCACACGCACGCGCACGCGCGCATCGATTTCCAATCCAGTATATATTTAGAGGAGTTAGTTCGAGCCTCGCACCGTCACGAGGCGAGAACACCGAATCGACAAAACGACTTCCGACGGGAGAAAAGCTCGTGTACAACAAAAACTATTTCGGGACGACCACAAATGAGATGGATTATTTTGAATAATTATGCGCTTTGAAAAGTCGGTACGCATCGCTCTTTTGTCTATGAAAATTATTTTTCTGAAAAAAATTTCATAAAATAAAAGCTTTGCGGATAGACGTGAGTCGCGGAATAATTATATTTGTTGTTGTTGTGTAAAACACTGATGTCATATATTTCATAGCAACAACTGTACATTCCTTTGTTTTTCCAGTCACACATGATGATATATTGATTGGTAAATCATTTTTATTTTTTTTTTGCTTATATATTATATCCGATTAGTGCGAAGACAGGGGGTGCCGGCGCGATTTCGATAAAAGTCCCTTTATCTCGAACACTGTTATACACTGAAATTTTTCGCTATACGTTACCCAACTAAGATTCGATAGTTGATCGTGCGTTCGCGATTCTCTCGCACCCTGTAGACACGTTGTGAGAACAGTCGGAGCGGCGGGAGCACCAAACGCGCATACTCGATTACGTATCTTTTTGTTTCTCGCACCTCACCGTGAGTACTCGAAAATTTTGCCGACGGACGGAGGTTGCCCTCTTAATATATTTTTTCTCCTCTGAAACATTCTTCCGAGTGACGCGTACATCCCGTGTTCTATGTACAGAAATTCTCCAATTGTTGGGAGTTTTTTTTTTCCTCCTATGTTAACCGATTAATCGGCGAAAAAGTGTATTCACGAGTTCCCGTCGATTAATACAAATTGGCGGTCTTGAGTGGCAATGGATCAAGCAAATAAGGTGGTAGAGTAGTGGAGAAAGGTCTTGGGCTGCAGGAGCCCCATCCGCCACGTCCATTCGGCGAACTTCCCTCGTGGTGGCCTTCGCCACTCAGCTTTACGTTCAATAGATTAGGATTCGCCATAGGTTTAGCCTCCGTGTTGGACAGATGATTGTTCGATCCACCGGGGGGTGTCGCGGGGCTCCTCGGCGAACGTCCCTCGGCTTTGACATTAACGGAAACCGGACTCGAGGCTCCACTGTCGACTCCGACGCCTCCGCTCTGCTGGCCGCTCGATTTTTGTTGGGCGAGACGCTCCTGCTTACGAAATTTCGCTCGTCTGTTCTGGAACCATACCTGCGAAAAAACAAACAAAAAAACGAAAAAAAGGCGTAACAATAATTTAGATATTTCGTAATAACTGGGAGGTCAGGATATGAGGGAATCCCAGGAGAAAATCCACTGTTTTCAACAATCCTTCGTGAAAGAAACAAAAATGTCTCATCTCACATGGATGACAATGTACTCGAATGAACGAATGAATCGTGGGCCTGCACTCTGCAAAGTTGGTTACATTACTCATCTCCACATCGAGCTTACAACGATGTAATCGAGGAATGATATATGATAATTCCTGTGAAAACTCTGGCACGCTCCGAATGCAGCGATCGTTCGATCGACGGGACCGGTTCGCGACACGTGCCGACGTGCGTTAGCAGGTTGATCGAGAGAATGTTGGTTTGTTCTCGGCAATCTGTTCTCTCCGTCTGTCTATCTATCGATCTCTAGATAGGTTTATTGCCGTTCTTCTCTACGATTCACTGTATACGCTTTTCGATCGAAGCGGAAGCTCGTCAGTGGAAAAGTGCCGAGGATCCATACCAACCCTCCCAAACCGTATACGAACGAAAACGAACGCCCCGCTAGCTCGTAATTGGCTCTAGTTTGGGGGGCAAATGAAATATTTAACGAATAAAACAAACTGTACCGGCGGTGACCTGCATGTTAAAGTAGCGGATTTATTTGCTCGGGCGCGTTTGTCCGGGACGGAAGAGGCGTGCAGCGGTCGCGGCGGCGGGAGTTCGCCAGGGGATGTAGTAGGTACCTACAGTTGAGAGAGATGTAGCACAGTAGCCAACACCGAAAACGAGGTATGTTTGAACATGCTGTTCAACGAGCCCACGAGCTCAGCTCCTGTCTCTTCTTCTGCCTCGCTTTTTCGCTTTTATACCGGAATGTTCGCAACAACACCGGATATACGACTTTATACGACTTTGTATGACTTTGTCGCTTTGCCGCAGATTATTTATTAACAAGGGAAAGGAGGCGATGAACGAGAATCGTGTTTTTTTCGTGCAAAACTAACGTAGGCAGTGTATACATAGAGGTACGCATATAATTATTTGGCAACATTCAAAGAGTGTCGAAGGGTAAATGAAGCGGCCAAAACGTCATGACGGACGTGATTGCCCTTTATGAACGGCAAACAGGAATATTGGATTTTTAACAGCTGTGCTCTCTCAGCTACTATCTATTCCCTGTCTGAATCGAACGAATGCCATTCCGGAACCGAAGCTCGGAGCGGACAAATAAAAGTTTGTTCATAAAACAAAATGCGATATTTTTTTACGTTTGGCTCATAGACAGACTTGGTAGCTAGCCAGAAAATTTGGGTTTTCGGAGGAACATGTGCCGATATTTAGCTTCCATCAGGAATCCACAGACTTATTATTATCCTCAATGAAACAGGCCAATAACGACACTAATATTCTCTCTCTGCTTGGCTCCCTACCAAACCATCCGATAGGACATGTGCTCGTGTTTGCACAATGTCGGCTTGGTGCCGAAGCTAACGAGAGCGAAAGGGATATATAGACAGAATGTGTAGATAGAGAGTGCGGCGCGGCGCGCGATGAGGAAAACGTTGGACTTGTATAGGAGGGGGGATCCTTGCACGTTCGGGCGTTAATTTTGAACAAATATACTCGACTAAATAAAATGTAACAAGAAGGCGCATTGCCGACGTGTCGCGGCGACGTCGGATGTCCCCTGACAGATGTCCCCTTCGCCGCCGAATAAATATTTAATCGACGCTCTCTCTAAGCCGTCGAAGGACGATACGATGGTTAAACCGACCCGTCCGCTTCAATGTTTGTAGAACAAAAACTGCAGCAGACTGGTCAATTTCACCGTGCGAAGGGTGTAGGTACACGCACCACTGAAGGCGTCGTAACCAGCGGGGCGACCCTTGATCAGCAGGTTTCGATCCTCGGAACTTGGCACCCATTGACCTTTGCCTCCGATGGGGAATACATAGTCCAAACGGACTATGTATTCCTAAAAAAAGTTTACGCATCGACTAAAAAAAAAACGTTTCAAATATAGAGAACACCGTTCCGTTGTGCCCGCTATATTGTGCCGTTCCGTTGTGCCTTCGTTCTTTCCCACTTAGACGACCTCCCTCTACTGGAAAAACAGCCAACCCAGTTACAGAATCTCAATACTCGATACAATATAAACACACACATGCAACAATGGCACTGGTGTATCAAGACTAGACGTCCCTGCGTACAGTGACCCCGTTGGAGCCAAACAAAGCAAACCCCGTAACATCTGTGATCCCCGCAAAGAGCGTGCACCGGTCACTTGCACCCTGATGCACATTGCCTTCTTTATTTTATCATTCACCACTAAACTCTCATCCAAAGTCTATTTTTTCCCTTTCCTTTCTTTGTTTTCCTCCGCATTGGTATGCCGGGCGGATAGCGTTTCCCGAAATGGGGTTGCAACGGAAAAATCTGCTGGGCCTTCGGGCGAAATGCCAGGTTCAATTGTGATTCTTGATTTCTAGTTGATCCTCATTCGTTTCTTATCAACGATTCGATTTATCCCCCGGTGAATCCTTTCGCTGGGGAAATTGTCTTCCTAGAAGGGTCCGACGTTTGTATTTATCGGCTTAGAAGTAACTTGCGAGCTTTCGTGATTTTTATTCTTCGGAGAGTTTTCGATAACGATAAGTGCCAAGCGGCCCTGAGTGAACGAATAATTCGGCTGGGTTGGGAGTTTCATCCGGCAAAGTTGTGTTCCAAAAAGAGCTAATTAAAAGGAAGAGACACGATCGAAGACAAAGAGAAAGTTAGGGCGAATCGCAACGACTAGTGGACTCGTGCAATTCAATTAAGATACATTTTCGGGGGTTGTTCGTAGCTGTCGGGGGGATTCTGGAGTGATGGCTCTAAAGAAATTGCTACAAGGTCCAATGCGAGAAATCACTATCATTCCCATATTCTATCGATTTATTTATCTACATGTACTAGACTCGCGTCTTACTTTCGTGCTACATTTTTCGGCATTCCGAGGCACCCAAGAAAAAGTTCGGCCCGGGGGGGGGGGGGGGGGGGCAGGCAATGTATGTATGCGTAAATACTATTCAACCCGCGCGTAGTTGCCAGACCCGATTGAAGAGATACTTTTCGAGGGAATAGCCGGCAATAGCAGTATATGCTCGGCAGGACAGTTTTTAATCACTGTAAGTGGATCTACATGCAGCTCGCGCAATTACCGTGGCACACCATCTAGCGCACGGGCCCCTTGTGTATCTGGCAACGGACGCAGGGCGCACCGAGGAACGAGAGACGGAGCAAGAGCAGCGGCAGCAGCGGCAGCAGCAGCAGCAACAGCAGTGCAGTAGCAGTAGCAGTAGCAGTAGCAGTAGAGCTAGCGAGTACGACCCGAATGTTTTCCCCATTTTCGCGTCCCTCTCGCAGCGAAGCCGCACCCTGCCAGAGTCGAGCAACCCTCGCACACACCATCTCTCTCTCTCTCTCTCTCTCTCTCTCCCCCCCCCCCCCCCCCCCCTCTTCTCCCTTCATCCACCCCCGTCACGGTTTCCCTTTTCGACGATGCAGAGAGCGAGAGGAAAAGAGCCACGAAGGAAGAGAATCCTCAATTTCTTTCAGTCGCTCGCTCTTTCGCTGAATCTCTGGATTCGTGTATTTTTCTCATTGTCTCTCGGTCATGTTCTTCTTCTTCTTCTTCTTCCTCTTCTTTTTCTTCTGCTTTTTTCTACGTTTTTTCTCTCCTTCTCGGACTTGTTCTCTGTCACGGCCTACGCATTTTTTTTTTTTTGTTCTTTTGCCGAACCAAAGTCACGATCCATCCCCTTGTGAAACCTTCGCGCTCGAGAAAAGCGGCCCTGGAGAGAAAGAAAGGAAAAAAAAAAAAAAGGAAACGTCGTTGATTTTACTTACTATCTTTCTGGTACGTGTGTATGTTCATCCACGAGCTAGAGGGGAGCGGATTGGATTTTCTTTCAACGTCGTTTACTATATGGTATACTCGAGGAATAGTCACACATTTTGCGAATGTGATTGAATCTACCGCTTTATGAAATTTAAACACCTTAAAAATATTCATGACACTTTTTTGTTTTACGTCCCGCGCCAAATTACTAACGCTAATCCGTTTTGCACCGCTCCTCGCTAGTTAGTAATTACTCGAATAAATTCCGGATAAATAGTCGTAGCAATGGTTTATTAATTTATTTCCCATAATCCTGCCCCGGTGTTATTATCGTTAAATATTTGAATCGCCTTTGATATGTCGAAATTTTCAATTGTAGTGGCCGGGGAATCGATGGACAAGCCACACCCTTCCTTAATTGGATATGTGTGCCATCGCCACTCGATTCTTGTAACTTATCCAATACGAATGTAATAAAGCATCCGATCAGTGGTCACGACCCCTTGACCCCCTGTAGGGCAAAGGGGCGCAACGTAAACCAGACACCAGTATAATACGAACTGGTGCATCGAGCAGCCTCCGTCGAGTCTCCCATTGACGCGTGGCCTGACACACGTAGCCTTGTCGCACAGTAACACACGGGTATCGTGACTCAATCTATCTGTCTCTATCTTCAGTGCCTGGTTATTTCCTACACGAATTACAATTCCATTAACATCCCGTCCCACGACCTACGAACGGCTCGCTCACTCTGCATAATCGACAAGTTCCCGGCGCGAACATACAATACTACCGATTGAACCATTATTCTGTCTATTTCGGTAGGTACCATCGACTACTGATTTATGGGATCACATACGGTACAAAGGTTCGATTGTAACTTTAGGATATTTTTGAAAATATAACGATATGACGAAAACACGAAAAAATTGCTTTTTTCAAGTACCGAAAAATCGCAACTTTTCTCAAAATTGGCTATAGTAATCTGAAATTGTTTTTTAGGGTGTTTACATAAAAAAAAAAAAAAAAAAAAGCGTGCAAAGTGATTTGCACAATTATTTCCTAATGTTTTACGGTTTTGCTCCCAACTTCCTTTATGATAATTCCGTTGCGCCATTTTGGCTTCCTCATAGAGGAAGCCATAATTAAAACACAATAAAAAAAGTTTTGAGGCAATTTTCAATCTAATCTTGAGCGCTGATTACGAAACTATAACTCATTTTACTCTTTGCGGAATGTTTGATTCAGAAGCGCCTGTCAAAAAAAAATTAAAAAATTCAAAATGTTCAAAATCCCATAAAATTTAAACGGTTAGAGTAATTTTTGCTAAATTCAATACGAAACATTGTACAGGGTTAGTCCATTCCTGTGCCAAATTTAAGCCCGATACCTCCATGTTTACTCAAATTAGACCATCTTTAGTAATATTTCAAAAAAACCAAAATTCGATAAAATCTGATCCCTAAGATAAATTTCGGCCAAATTCAATACCAAAGGTCTTTGTTCATAGTATAGTATTTATATGTATTTTTAGGACGATAGGTCAAAATTTGCGAAAGTTAGAGCTACCACAGACTTTTTTCAAAAATTTCAATCTTCATGAAAATTATATCGAAGGAAGAGACGTGACCACTCTGTTAGTGTAAAAAATTTGAACCCGCTGTCACACACACACACACACACACACACACACATCCGGACGCCAGCTAAAAATCACATTTTCCGACGTTTTCGACTATTTCTAGTACGCTGACCTTAAAATCTCGAAAACATTTTTTTTCGCGAAAACATAGCTTCCTCTATGACGAAGCAAAAAGAATAAACATTCCATTCTGCAATAATTTGAATGATTCTCCTGTCCTATGTCCAAATAACGTATCGAAGGATAATAAAAGAGTGAGGCTCCTGTGCGAGAGCAATGTTGCCGGAAAGGTCTATCTGTAGAGATAACTCGTGGGATGAGGAGTTGGAGAACGTAGATTGGTGGATGGAAGAGGACTGGGTAGGGTGCAAAAGCAGCGAGGGAAGAGGGTTACAACGAAGCTGAGGTGGAGGATGAGTTTTATCGAGCAGACGCCATGCCAGAATGCGGAGGGAGTCGGCAACGAACGAATCACGAATGAAGATGCGAAGAAGCGCCGCTGCGTGGGCGCGAAACCCTCCCGCATCGTCCGCGGAAACTCGACAAAGGACCCACCCCCTATACAGAATCTCGCCAACTTTATATACCACTGACGAGAACACCATAACTATCTCGTTCAATGGCTACCCAAGAAGTAACGAAAAATCAACAAGAAAAAATCACGATAAATCGAGGAATCATTCCGGGCGGCTCGATATTATAATTTTTTATTATTATTGTTGTTGTGCTTGTTATTATCATTCTTATCAATTGATAAGAATAACCTATGGAATCGCCGATTTAAATTGAACTAAGAAAAGCCTTTTCTTCGTCTAAAATGATAAATGCAGCCAGAATCATAGTTAAATAAGACTGACAGAGGTTTAACGAGAAACCCTTACAGAACGGCGGGGTTGCGCACGCCTTATTGGAGGATTGTGGTAGTTTCGCACGACCGCAAACTACTAGAAAATTTATTGGAACTTCCGACTTAATAATCCTCCAGTTAACTGGCCGCATAGCGCAACAATCGTTTCAGAACTTGGCTAGAACGCTCGTTCAATGAGTTTTGGGAAAGTACCTACTATAGTCAATGCATATAATCAATGCAGGACTTTTTTAATACGCATTCCTTTACCACCACAGTTGCCAAAACTTAGAGGCTATAATAATAACCTTTCAATCTCTGGATGAGGATGGTTTAACGATCCCGAAGAAACATCCTGGTCATATTGTATTGTCTTCTCAAAGTGTAGAGGTGAAAGAGATGCGTAAGGAAGAGAAATGTAGCCCGAGAAAATTAAAGAAGAATATATTCTCAAATTAAGATGAGCCGCCGGTGTTCTTGGCGTCTGATGGAATGTACAAGGTAGCAAACGGTTAAATTTAAACCCTCTCCAAATCGATCCCCAATTTTAGACGCGGGTAGTTGAACCGCAAACCTCCACCACCTCTAGTCCACGATGGACACGTTCAATTCATTCAATAAATCGAATAGAAATGTCTCTTGAAATTCAATTGTTCTCTCGAGGTATATAATAATAATAAATCATAATAATAATAGTACCATATTTGGCAAATCTTTTTTCAACACCCAAAACAGATTATAATTTTCAACAAATTTTTTGTATTATGTGTACGGTAACGACAGTATACTTTTGTATATAAATCTTGCTTGATCTATCGTATCGTGCAGCGCATTGTATTAGTTTATTATATCCTACACGGCCGTTAAATGAATTATCGTGGCGAACGTATACCATGATTTTCGACGCAAGCCCACACTTGCACAGTACCGCACTCGATGTCCGTATTTCACAAATATAATTGTACTTTCCTCGTTCGATCCTCCGCCCGTGGGGGTGCCCCCGTCAACGACAATCCTGTCGGGTATGATACACAGTGACTAGGAAGCCCATAAGGTCCGAAAATTGTATTTCGCCCACATAACACGGACCAAGTGAGATATGCACAGGAAACAAAACAGATAATTGGTGTCGCTTGTACATCTTCGCAGCTCACTACGATTTTCACACCACAAATAAAAAAAAAGTCCTCGGTCGTTGACGAACATTCTCACTCTCTTGAGTATCTCCGCCAGCCGAATAAATGGGAACAACGATGATTCACACCTTTTGCAGGTAACATAAATAGCGGATCGTAAATTACTTATTAACCGTCATTGAACAGAAACATTCAATTCAACTGACTCTTAGATCCATCAACTTCTTTCGACCTGCAAAATATTCTTTTTACTACCCGTAGGCGTTACTACTTTGATTTACACATCGATATTTTCGATCGATGTTAAACATTGTGTGAAATATTCTACCGAACGATTATTTCTTCACCTGCTAAGTAAGAAAGTTTGAAGATAGAGAGCCCATTTTCCATAATTCCAGCGAGAATGCATAAAATAATTTTTTCCACTGATACACCTTGACCTTTAACGGCCTAGACAGGGTGTGCATGAATCAATTAGATCGCGCATGTGCAACAGCCTGGCGTGGCTGTCCTTACCGACCGTTTCGGGTATCAGTTAATGTGCTCCAAGATTCTTCGACTCCGAGGAATCGAGAAGATTCGTCGTTTCGGATGAAATGTGAAAGCTCGAATATATTAGATGCGCCGACACTATAGTAATAGGCGAGGCGTGGAAGTCGCAGGATTCGTCTATGGTATTAACGTGATTATAACAACTCCCGCTAGAGCCAGACAGCAAAATTATCCTAAATTTAGATCTCAGCTTCGCTCTACCTCCGTGAACGTAAATCATTAACAACCGAGAACCGATGAATCTCATTCAGATTATTAGGATGAGCGGGATAATGGAGAGAACGGGACGAGCGAACGGCACGACAGACCGGCTGAGGGGGGGGATTTCATCTCACTCGATCCCCGATCTGTCTCTTTCAATTTCTCTCCTGTTCGATCGTACTCTTTGATATGCATTCGACCGAGTGATATCTACGAATTGCGTTTTTCTGTTTGGCAGTTACCATTATTTATCCGGCAGTCTTATATAGGGTAAAATGAAGCTCTGTCTCTCTCGAAAGTTTGTATCACTATATGTGAAACATGAACACTTTTGAAAGTTAAGTTTCGTAATATTAATTTGCATACTGTAGTTTCTAAATTGTTCAAGTATTGGGCAAACACTGCATCAACAGGAGCATCCGATTTTGTTGTGGAAACTGGCCCATTATTATTATTCATTTTCAACTTGGATTTTTCATTACAAAATTCTAACAGAGTCCGAGCTGTAGGTGATGTAAAGGTAACATTTAAATCTCCACTTAAAATCATTACGATTTTGTCAAGATTTTTTCTCCAGTAGACCAGTCCCCTTGACACAGTGTACGCAAGCTAAATCTCATGAATAAACCCAATAATTTGAGTAATTCATTTATTCGGTGTGATATATATTGCCACGTTGACAATAGTCTGTCAACTCGGTAGTGAACAACGAGCAGTTCACATTTCACATTCTCTAATGACTGTTAAATTCACTGCCAAAGTAGCGCCCTGGCGTAAACTTATATGGATACAAGCGGTGACAATTCCTGTCTTATCGCTGCAGTTCTGGTAAATGGCCACTCCACCAGTTCTCGCAGCATACTGGTTTAATTGTATACCACGCAGTGAAAATTCGGAATATCGATGTTCTCTTCATTTCGCAACCATGTATCTCCGAAACGTAAGATATTCGATTTTCGCACGACTCGGTCGTTGAGATCTGACATGAGCCCTCAGTCTCTGACAATTGAATACGTATATCGATAAACCCGATATTATCGTGATAAAATTCGTCACTATTTTATCAATTTTCGTCCAATTTATTCAGTTTCAAGTAATCGAAATTCCTCTTGCAAGCTTCGCCGAAATATTGCGGTTCTTCGTTCATGGTAAAACTTGTGGTCGCTGATCGATTTCATAAAGTAGAGTCCGCTGATGCTAGCAACCAGCAATAGTGCCCCGTAAAGGAGCTGCTACAAATGGATCTTCTTGTATTCATATGCCATCTCCTTGGAAATAGGTACCACCTTGAGACTTGTGGATGGTAATAACCCACGTGGATATAATGGGACAATGTTTGTTTTTTTTGCGATTATTGTTTTATTACTATTCATTGGGATACTTGAGGTCCTTTGCGAAATGGGAACAGCTGTTCAATTAATATTGTTCGTTTGAACTTATGCGCCAAGTTTTGTCCTGATCTTCTCACCGATCTTGGGTAAATCAAGGATTTCGAACCATATACACATCACCTCCCCAGCATCGTCACAATCAACATGTACTCATTTTCCCACACCACCATTAGCTAATCTATCTGAGTCATCAACGTTGATTTTAAACATAATATGGCTTCTACTGTTCTTCTTATTTCCAAGCAGTGGACTCGCATTGATATAGCTAGACAAGTGTCACTTCACCTCACTAATGACACAACAATAAAACGAAATAATGAGACTTGCCCCTGTCGACACGGGCGACTGCAATTCTGCGGTAATTCAACCGATAAAAAAACCGGACGAAGACGTCCAAAAAATAACTGCCAAAAACCGCAAATCGACCGAACGCAGCGCTGCGAAGCGGCGCCGTATGCGTCATTCTCACGACGTCTTTGAGGGGTTGTGGTCGTTTCACACATTGCGACCGCAAAATTACCGCTATTATAAGCTTTCGAAAAACGTTCCAGAGTGGGCGTTTTTCTTGTTATGACTGTCAGCTTGCTGTTGATAAATCAGTATAAGGAGCATTCTGGTACAGTTGTTTTACTTGTTACAACCGTGAAAGTGTCGGCAACCGAAGCGTTCTGATAGTTGTTTTACTTATAACAACCGCAAAACAACCGGTCATTAAACCGCTCGAGGAGCGTTCCGGTTGTAGTACTCATAATGCTGCGGTTGTATTGGTCGCAACAACCGGAAAACTCTTCGAAAGGTTGTATAACCGGTTATTTTGCAGTTTTAATGAGTACAACAACCGGAAAGACGCTCCTCGAACGGTTGTATTACTGGTTATTTTGCGGGTGTAATAAGTACTGCAGCCACACCTGAACGCTCTTCGAATGCTTAAAATACCGTTTATTTCTCGACAACAGTTCGCTGCAAACCGACACCAAATCTGGTAAATTAGCTATTAATAGCGGTTATTTTTTCGCCGATATCAACCGGTTGTTTTTGTGGTCAATTCCCAGTCCCCCCGACAGGGGCCGTCCTTGCTCCAGCCGTCTCGCCCACGTGCATCGCCCCTCTGCGACGTTTCAGATCCTTTGTTTCATTCCGATTTTCCAAGCATACTACAGCTGACACTAGCGACCCTAAAAAAGTTTTAATGAAAAAAAAAAAATTGAATAAAAAAAAAACGCTCAGGAAAGGTACAAAAATATGCCAAATCGATAAATCATTGTCAACTCCATTTATGTGCAATTGTCAATCGTCGAGTGTCGACACAATTTTCTTTTACACAATTGCAGTAACTGCGATATTAATTTATTAAAGTTAGCCACCTACATCTGTATCGATTGATAGGTAGGTAATCTCTTCGCCCGATTCTCCTGTGAATGACAATGGCCGACTTCGATATAGAACATCAGAGAGGAACGCTGCGATTGGAATTTTACATTTATCACACGTACCGATGATAATCGAGAGACTGCATAGCCGAACTTTATCGAATTACAATTATTGGAAAGTGAAGATTATTATCATCTACCTGAGTTTCGACACACGATTGGTTAATAATCCTGTTCAATCGACACTCGACAATTACGAAAACGTCGAGCAGCGCCGGAATTCAATAAATGTTTGCTAAATAATCCATTGAGGATATCGACAAACGCTTATCTATTACATATACTACATATAGACAATTGTCTATTTCGTATCTGCACATAAATGAGCAGCATAAATTAGCGAACGCAGAGGAAAATAGATAGTAAAATTTTAGCAATCTTTATATTGTAGATATTTTGAATAGTACTCCCGAACTAGTGTGTATTATAAAAAATTTACAAAATAAAGGTTGCTATCTATATTGCTCAGTAAACATTTTTTTCTGGTTTGACGATACAGTTTGTTTGACGCTGCGTCGCAGAGAGATTTCGAATGATCGCACCGCCTCCCGTGTCGGCACTTAAAAAAAAAACTAAAACTTTAAAAAAACTCCCAACTGCGAATTAGTCCTTATTATTAAAAAATATTCCCAAAAAAAGTGAAAAAATGGTTGATAAAGAACAAAAATGGAAACGACTAAAAAAAAAATACAAAAATAATTGACGATGAAAAAATGATTAATAAAAATATAACTTCAAAAAAGGATGAAACAATGAATGCTGTAATACTAACTAATATTGTCAATAAACAATAATAGCAGTAACGAACAATAAGACTCGCATGAACGTTATACCTTTAAACTTGACAGTTTGGCCATCGGTACGATAGCCGTTCTTTTGCCTCTTCGGAGCAGGGCTATCATATTTTCTTCGAGCCGACCTTGGACCTCCTTTTTTTTTCTGGGGGAGGCACGAGAGAGTGCGAGGTGCCTAAGCTTCGGATTCGTTGCTTGAGAAGGAACCAAGATCCAACGATAATCCGTCAAGAGAGCTGGGTAATATAATCCATCAGGTACGGACTGCAGGTGCCCGCGAGAGAATCTATAGCCTCCCCGGTTCGGTAATTAAATTACGTCGGACGCCCTACTCGGGGATCCATCCCTTCGGACGTAACGTCGCAAGGGCGATCGAGAGGACTCTCTGACAGCTTTATCAGCTTCCTCCCGGCCATTCTCCTATCTTTTACTGTACTCGCAGCTTATTCGCCGTAAGTCAAGATCATACCTTGTCTTTCCTCAATGCAAATGTTTGTTCCTTCTTCGCTGTCGCATACAGTGACTAGAATCATGTGCCGAGAATTACGTTTCTTCGCCATCGATAGTCGACGAGATTTCGTCCATTTCCTACAATTTACTCCGATTATTTATTCGTTTGTCTTAAGTAACAACCTTTATCGTCCTTTAAATTTGCCCACAAATTATGTTCTCCATTATTTTCATTTGTATATTTGTATATTATCAATTTATCGTTTCAGTATTTAACTGATTATTTAGCAGCGATTGGAAACACAGGAGGGGCCCTGGGGGGGGGGGGGGGGGGGGGAGGAATTCCAAGGACACTCACCTGCACCCTCGCTTCCGTCAAGTCTATATTCCTCGCGATTTCCTCCCTCGTGTAAATATCCGGATAATGGGTCTCCTGAAACGCTCGTTCGAGTTCCTTTAACTGTGCCGAGGTGAATGTCGTGCGTATCCGACGCTGTTTCCTCTTTTCCGCTAGTCCATCGTGACTCGAATACGCCTTATAACCGAGTCCTCCTGAAAGAAAGAAAAAAATATTGCCATTTTCCCAACTCCAAACGAAATCTTGTTTGTCTGACTGGGAACGCGTTTATAAGAGAATTCGACAAGTGTGCAATGGAGCTCCGACAGAAAAATATAAAGGATTGACCGCAGTAAACGGGACCCCCATGAAAATAAAGTACACGAAAAAAGTACATTGATGGATATATAGTGACATATATTAAAAATCTATCTGACATACTTCTGATACATTTAAAATGCATTAAAAGTATACAATTAAATATGCAATGTTTCGTGCCCTTATATATTCTGTAATTATACGTGAAGTATATTTTTGGATTTATTATAGATATGTACCCTTTATATATCATTCATATGTGTATGATATATAATACATAAATTCTTTCTATATTGCTGATATATAAAAACAATATATGTGACATATATAAGTATGCATGTTACATATGCTTGCAATGTAGCGTCTACTTATTTTGTAAACAGTGCAAAAATTATTTTCCAGCACGTTTATCGCTAGTTTTTCTCGAATGTAACGCAATTACTCTGTAAGTTGATGCAAATTATATTGTGAAAAACGATAACAAATTACTTGGTTCTCTTGCAGAGGACACTTTGTGAGTGAAAGGAATGAAAAAATCAGTTCAACTAACATTTTCCATAGATTCAACACATCATAAAATTCCGATAGCTAAAGTGATTTTAGCCTAATTCAATCTTCATAATCCTCCGAGCCCCATAAATATGAAGTACAAAAATCAAAAATAGCTAAAAATTTGTTGTATTCAGGGCAATAAGTTGTTGAGTTTGTTTTTGGTTCACACACCACGAGACATGCAGCCACGTCAGCAGCGTTTGCAAAGGGAGTCGATATTGAAACGATTCGAAAGGCTGCGGGCTGGACGGCGAAATCACAAGTTTTTGCACGATTCTATAATCGGTCCGTAATAAAAAACTTAAGTTTCGCGAGATCTGTTGTGAACGTAGCCTCATAGAGCTAGTTATTAAGCAAAGAGTTGACTATTAATAGTCCTGAAGTATGTTCAGTGGGTTATGTAATTTAAAAAAAGAGGGTTCTACGTTTCTGTATACGTTTAATTACAAATTACATTCTTCAAACAACTACCTATTGATCTCGAGGACAAGCCGACGAAACATAATTGTACGATCAAACGAACTTACCTAAGTGATGTTCGATCGTGATTATGCAAGACGTCTTGTCCGAATAGAGCAAACCCACTCATTTATTGCCAACCCCTTTTGATCTAGTCGCGCAATTCGTAAGCTCTCAAATGTAATGGCGTTAAAAGGGAACCCGCCTAACAGGCCTGCCCTATATAGTGGGGTCCACAGGTTTTTTGGAAGGATTTAAAACAGTGGAGGATCGAGCAACTGGCGTTACTATTGATCTATTCGGACAAGGCGTCTTGCATAATCACGATCGAACATCACTTAAGTAAGTTCGTTTGATCGTATAATAAATTTTGATTGTGCGTGCGTATATAGGATGAAAACCTACCCTGAAGATTGATGGCCGACGGAAATATGGATGCCGCGTGTCGATGAGCGTCCTGAGTCCTGGCCGCCATTACGGAGCACGGTGTCGCGTGGGTAGCGTGATGCGCGTGGGCATGACTGTGGGCCGGATGATGGGAGCCAAGGGACGGCCCATTTCCGGTACCGGTGGTTCCAGCATTTGCCGGATAACCGGCAGCTCTCGCGGCCGTATAACGATAAGCTGCTTGGCTCATTTGCGAACAGGAACTCAGATCACCGTACCCGCATTGCATCTCGCTCGCTGCTAGAGCGCAGCTCGAGGCTTCGAAACCCGCGGCTGCGGCTGCCGCCGCTTGATTCAAGTACGAGTAGTCCATCGTATTTCGCTCGACAAACTTTGAACTCAAAAACAACGAGAACCACAAGAAATATAATAAAATGAAGTAAAATAAAATAAAATAAATGTTGTATCACTTGAGGGGAAAAAGAAGGAAAAAAAAGAATAATAATAATGTTGTTCAGCCACTATTCGGTTTACAGTTAACCGCCGCACCAATTTACGTCCGAGTCTTACGTGAGAAACAAAACTGTTGTACACTAAAGCGACGTAATACACTATGACGATGGTTCGATAAAGTTTTGGACAAGATTCGATTTATCCATGAACGATTACAGGCGAGTGACAAGAGACACTATCGTGTGCGGCGTGTCACAGTCCGTGTCCTTTTCAGGATAAATGTTAAACTTTGAAATCTCGTGTTCTCGAATTTGTTTCTCTTCTCTATATTCCTGTTGATCGACTCTTATCTTCTAGTCGCGGTCTGTCTATCTCTCTCTCTCTCTCTGTGTCTCTCTTTCTCCCTCCCCCTCTCTCTCTTGTCCCTTCATCGCTTTCCTCTTGACTTCCCTTCGGTGGGAACTTTCTCTCTTCTCGCCACTATACATCGGATTTGTTCCGTCGCACTCCCATCCTCTTCCTATCTAACCTTCTCGTAGAACCGTGGGCGCTGGTTATCGCCGGTTCCACAGGGCGGCACGGCGCTTACACCTTGTATAATCGTATCGAGGCCGAGGCGATATCAAATTATTGCCATTATCCCCCGGCGTGATAGCAAAGTTTTTCCGCGTCCCGCTTAAGAGAGCCCGAGACAACCGACTGGTGGCTCTACTCAAAATCAAATGATAAGCTTAATTCAATAAGGGTTGAAGGGTGCGCAGGGGCGTGGCGTTTGGAGCCTCGGCGAGATGGCCACGGTATTCAGTATCCTCGTATCCGATTGGATAACGTTATACCATCCCCCTTTTCGGCTTTTGCACCCGCGCCGAGTCCCGCCCACGCTCGACTTTCCCCACTACTAACGCTAGACTAACCGCCACTTGGCGTTTAGTCCCCCCGCGACGACCATCGTCGTTCCGTACTGATAAGGCAAATCGACGACCTATACTTAACCTCAGAATGTTCCTAATTCTGAGCGGAGCATTACCATAAAGGCTTCGCTACGACGCTAACTCGCATATTATTATATCCACATGGAGAGGAGATGGACATTTGCTGTTCCTTTTTAGGCTACCTTTTAGTGACCCGGAGAAGGTGTGGCTTGGATTATCGCTAACAGGCTCCACGCTTCAAGCGACGATGCTTTTTTCGTTTAAACTGAGAGACTTCTCCAACCAACACTGTGCGCAATGATGCCTGATGTTTGGTGACTCTTGATTTCACGTATCGTGACAATCGTAAAGAAGGGATGAACGAGAGGAGAAGCGCCACATCGTACTCGCTCCCACTCCCGCTCCGATACCCTCTCTTGGCGGTTCCCCCCACCGCACCGATATGCCACTCGGGCGAAACCTCTGTCACAATCGAACTTCAATCCCAGCCAACTTTATCAACCGCACCATCCCCAGCTCCTAGCTAGCTACTCTCCTTCGCTCTACGGGTAAATATAGGTACTCGAGGATTTAATGAACCGAGTTCATATTTGGCAAACGCTAAAATAACACGTTATCACATTTTCAACGATTTATTAGTAGTTAGTTATACATATTATTTATTGGAATAATTAAGTTTATTACCAAATGCATTTTTCATATGAATTTATATTTAAAAATCGAAAAATAGCATGCATACTCTAATAAATTAGGGAAAGTGACATTTTTTAATTAAATTTCGACATGGTCCATTGATTCGCGACAGGTGGGGTGAAACGATGAATAAAGATCTTGTCATAAGCTGGTTCGCACACGTACAAGTCCTGAGGGACGCGCACCGAGGATCGTGCACGTGTGCGATTCGTTTGTGTGCGACACTCGAATCGCACTTGTTCTCACGAAGCGGAGAAGCGAGCAGCGTCGCAGCGTGCCCGCTGTACTCACTATACTCGCTACTCTCCTCTCCGAACCCTCTTCACGAATCGGCTTGTCCTTTCCCGAGGGATTTAACGGTGTGCGCGACGTGTGCCGCCGTACCTACCCGTCTCTCGTTGCGGCCGGGGAAACACGCACACATATACCTATCCACATAGAACGATAGCGGCTCATCCATGGTGCTTTCACACTTCACTTCCCCTTCCTACTATATCCACTTGCCCCCGCGGTTCGGCTACATATGTTCTTGATTTGTCCGGAGAATAATATTCTCCGTGGAAAGTTGATTAAATATATACCACCCTTCTCTTTCTATCTTTCGCTTTTACTATTATTACTATTATATGTGTACAGTGGAACCTCGATTATCCGGAGGTTCGGGCCAAACATTTTTTTATATATACAGTGAGTGGAAGCCGCGTTCAAGCGATTTTCCTCTTCCAGCGTCAATCCGTTCGCACACTGGCTTTCCCAAGCAGTTTCACCCCACCCCAGCAGAGTCGGACAGCGCACATCAGAGACACGAAGAGACATGACATGGCTTCGAAATTTTGCTGCTCAAAAGCACGAAGCCAGCGTTCGGCAATACAAAAAAAAATGTACCAGTTTATATCACAGAACCCTTGAAATGAGACTTCGATGTCGAAAGTATGTTGAAAATATGCTTAAAAATGTTATATAATGCTGTGAATAAAAATGTGCGCTTCGATTATCCGAACTAGACCCGGTCCGACGGGTTCGGATTATTGAGGTTCTACTATGAGTGTATATATACTATATTTATAAGCCCTATATATATATAATGTATGTAATGGCAAGTCAAGCGACCATCGAAAGACTCAAAAAACGAGTGGTCGTTCTGTAACACGTTTCGTTCGGAATAACGACCAAAATAAAGACCCATTGTTAGGTTAAGAATGGGTAGATTTTCCATCAATGACTGTAAAATGACCACAAATACAACCGATGTATTAATTACAGAAAAAGTTCTAGATTGGGTCGTTTCGTCGGCGTTAATCAGAAAGTAACCGGAAAGACGACCATGTTGAGATCTTTTCGTTGGGTCGTTTTTCGGGTCTTTTGTGAAAAACGACTTACCTGAGTCCTCGTCAACAGTCCCTTTGCAAGTAGTTTTTCAAAAACGACCTGAAGAATGACCCAAAGATAAAAACCTCTCAACATGGTCGTCTTTCCGGTTACTTTCTGATGAAACGAACCCAATCTAGAACTTTTCAGCACTTTATACATCGGTCGTTTTTGTGGTCATTTTGCGGTCATTGATGGAAAAACGACCAATCCTCAACCTAGCAATTTGTATTTTTGTCGTTTGTTATTTGGTTATTTCGGACGAAAAGTGTCACAGAACATCCAGACGTTTTTTAGGTCTTTTGATAGTCGTTAAAGACGGTCGCTTGACTTGCTGGGGATATCAAAGTCAAGAGTCGACATTTATTTTCCCAGATAGAAAAACGTGCCGTGCATTCGCCACGCCGTGCCGTCACAAATCGTCATGTGCGTCCGCATGTGAAGATGTTGTGACGGCACGACGTTTTGATACCAGAACCTGCTTGCACACTTCCAGCTCACTGTGAAGCCGCACGTCAAGATTGCGGAGCTCGACGGCAAGCTGGAACTGTGCAAGCAGCTTTCGGTATAAGAATGCTGTGCCGTCACAATATCGTCACATGCGGAAGTTAATGTCTGTATTGTGCCGGCACGACGTCCAGGTCCGTGCCATCACCGAGTCGATCCCGTGCCGTCAGTTGTCGATCTGGGTTGCTACCTATAGTCGGTTCCGTATTGTCATGTTTGCAAGCTGTGACGATGATGCAAAGATATTCGGTATGCGAGGGACATGTGGCGGAACCGTTTCGCAATTAAGCACAGTCAACGGGATATTACTTCACAATACGCACAACGTCAGATGATTGCAAGTTTGTAATTAAATTAAGGGGGTCTCTGCGCGAGAAGAGAGCCGACTGGAGGAGAAATGCGCCGGGGTGTAATCAGTTTAGCAGCAGGAGGATCTCGTTCCCCCGTCAGGGAAAGCTCAATGGTGGGGGGCCGAAAACCCGCGAGGGAAAGCGATGGAAAGAGGGAACAAATCGTAATGTAAAGACTTCGAATTTGGTATGATTGAATGGTAATTAATTAGCACAGGAGCCCACTTGTGAGATGAGTAACTAAAGGTATCGCCAACATGTCGAGACATTTCTTTTTTGCTTTTCTTGAATTTTTGAAAAAGAAGCTGAGAAATAGTCGCGAGGAACTTTCGATTAACTTCAACAACAGAGTATCAAGCCAAAATTTATTTCTTTTACAGCAAATTAATCTTGACTCGCATCAACATTTTCAGTTTGAAGACCCTTGAAGGTGCCGACGGGGATGTAAGTTACAAGAGTATACAGCTTGTTAGCGGAATCTTCGTCATCGTTTCTCCTTCTGCTAAGACGCACTCGAACACGGAATGGAACATTCCTGATGTAACATAAAGAAAAACATATTGTCTTATTATTTTAGAAACTGGGACGGAGGAACTGGGATTAGGTGGAAGAGCAAGGGTATCATTTTTACTGTACCTGATTCCCTTGGACCACAGTTGCTTGTTAAGCCGTGTGTCGATCCTGACATCTGGAGTACCCATTTGTTTCTCGGCAAATTTTCTGATTTCCTTTATAGCGCGGGGTGCACGTTTCTTGAAACCAACGCCATGGAGACGCTTGTGAAGATTGACGGTGTACTCGCGCGTCACAACCTCATTGATGGCACTCTTGCCCTTCTTTTCGCTAGTTTTGGCCATTTTGCCTGTGGAATAAAAAAAATATATATCCAATTATCAATACATGATCGACAAACAAAGCTCGGATCCCACCGGTATTGTCAAAATTCGAAATATTCAGAAAATTTATGAGTCTCTCCCTGTCACAGGTGCATTCACCAGAGGATTGGTGCATGAGGGGAGGGGGGAAAAAAAAAAAGGGAGAAAAAAAAAATTCATCGACTCGATGACTTGTTGTTTGAGATTAACAATAAATACATCAAGGATGATTTTTCGATGAAAATAATGTATTTTGTGAAGAGGTTTTCAACGTTAATTGACGCATTTGTCTGAGACGTTGTAAACAAACGTCGGACACACGAGGTGCTCCATATTATACGAACGATACAACTTTCGACATAAATAATCCGATATTAGTATTAACCGACATGTCGTGCATCTCGTTTAATAAAATATTAACATAACTAAAATAAACTCGAGACGATGTTTAGAGATTTCTTTGAATGAGAAAAATCGACATTACCTCTCCGATAAATGGATCTACTTGAAAGAGGTCTGCACCGGCGGTTTTCCGAAAGTTATCCGTTTCTGTCTTGCGGCCGCTACTCATGAGCGCCGCGATTCCAGCTGAGTCTTGTTCACAATTGGCTGGATAATTTTACGATGATAATAAATTGATTGGTAGGATGATTTGTTTTAATTAATAAAGTTAAGAATTATAGATTTATTTAATGACAAATCGTTTGAAGAAGGGGAATGAAGCAAAGTCTCAGGAATGCCATCTGGACGATTTCTCCGCGAGATAATTTCAATGGGTTTCGGAACTCTTAGCAGAAACGGCAGGGTAATGGAGTCTGGTAACCTGCGATGTTGATACGGTTGTTTGTGTAATATAAAATCTTGTATTAATAATTGGATAAAAATGGCCGGTAAATCATGGAATTCGGATATGTGGAAAACGTGGGATAAACATGGAAAAAATGATTTGTAAGTGGTAAAAAGAATTAACACGACCGCGATAATTTCTATATTGAATTTATTATCTTCCGAAAGTTTTTCACTGTTGAATCTATCTCGTCGAAAGTTATTAATCCTCACACGTTTATCTCATCTACCTGAAGAGTTAATTAACGATTAACGAATGTTTGCAGCCTGAAGCTTATCAAGAACAAATATAAGGAGGGTGATGCTGCAGGTAAATAATTTAATAGAATAGATGCTCTTTTGTGCCCGATGCCATGCACGTTGTCCACCATGTTTACATTGGCAATGCGTTAATCTCCCCCGTTTCTTTGTCCTCGCGCGAATGCGTAAGATAAACATGTTTTCAAGCTACATTAACGTGTCCCCGTCAATGTTTCGATGTTATTTTAGTGCGATACTCGCGAATGCCAGTTGAAATCAGAAGAAAATTTCACTACTTTTAACTTAAACTTTCCAGAATGGAAACGAGCGTTATACGAATTGATATCCAACGCGGTGCATGGAAATATAAAAAAGGACAGTGCAGTCGCTACATTAGGAGAGCTCGGGGTGAGGAATTTTTGAACTGATATTAATTAATTATAAGAGCGCAGCCAATAGCGAACCGGCATTTTTCTTTTTCTAAATTTTCAGAGCATCGATGCTGCCATACCGTCTACGATAGTAGACATATTTACACTAATAGATGCCGAAGCCCACGACGACGAGAGAAACAACTTTTATTACATTGTAAAAGAGTGCGAGAAGGTAATTAATATATTATTCCGCAATTTTTCGTTGAGACCAACCTCACAGGTATCTTGTAGTTTTTAACAGATAGAATCCTGACGGAGCGCCTGGAAATCGAAACTCTCCAGGATGTAGGAACTCTAAAAAATCGAAATTTTCAAACGAAATTTATCAAAGTGAAGACAAAACTCTAGTACGTACATCGATTAATGCTAGATTATATTAATACCAGAAAATTATTAATATTTAATTGTAATTCTTTATCTTGGGACAGTTACAAACAGAGAAAGTTTAATCTCTTTCGAGAGGAGAGCGAAGGCTATTCGAAACTGATTGTAGAATTGAATCAAGATCGGCCGGCTGTCGAAGCGACGGCTATATTAGAAATTGTTAAATCGCTCATCGGTAAGGGACAATTACTGGAACGACTGCCGAAATGACGCTTCGAGGCAGTCCTACATTGCGCTCGTTTTATATATAATATTATTCCTTCTTCCAGGCTATTTCAATTTAGATCCAAATAGGGTACTCGACATATTGCTCGAAACATTTGAAAACCGTCCACAGGACGACGCTCTATTCATACCCCTGATACGTTCGTACATGAGCGATCGGGAAGTGTTGTGCGAGGTACTCGGATTCAAATATCGTTGTACGGCCGAGGCGACGCCATTCTCGTTGCAAAAGGTCACTGCGCTGATGTTGCAACACAGAGTTATAGAATTGGACGATATATTGCCATGGTTGGTACCAAACGACAAGAGTATAATTAAGGATCATGATCAGGGTATGAAACAGGCAAAGGAGTACGTTCGACAGATGAGCGTTATTTCTATAAAGGAGAAGGAGGAAATTCCCGAGGAAAGGGAAAATTTGCAAGTGAGCTCGAATACTATTTTTCTCATAATTGTTCATCTGTTGTATTTTACAACCATTCTGTCACAACAGGAGAAGTACGCGAGTAATCAGAAATTTGGTCTCTGCGAGGCTCTTTTGGAAATAGGAGCTTGGCAAGTGGCTCAGAATTTGTTCAATCGATTACCGGATCATTGCCTCACCGATCAGCGACCGATAGCTTTGGCGCTGTGTAAAATGATACAATCACTCGTCGAACCAATTTATCGAAAGTGAGTCAATTATTTTTTTTTGCTTTTTTTCCCCATCATCATCCGTATTTATCATTGATAATATTGTACTTGCAGACACTGTATCATATCGGCCAAGTTACCGGGACGAAAGGTACCGCCTCTGAAGAGCTCATTGGCTCCAAAACCAATGGAAAATCTTAAAGACATGCACGATCAATTGTTACCGATGCTGGTTATTCTCGGTCCGAACTTGCATCACGATCCAATTCTCATGTACAAGATAATGAGACTTTGTCATACGGCGGTGAAACAATGCCCGACCGACGCGAATAAGCAGCTCGTCGACAAGAGTAACAATCTTTATCACGACGTTCTGACTATTCTTGACGTCGCTCTTCTACCCTCGCTGTCATTCATGGATTGCAATTGTTGCGTCGCCGAGGAGATGTGGAACATTCTCAAGCATTATCCTTATCAGAATCGCTACGCTCTCTACGCTCGTTGGAAGAACGATACGCCGCAGCAACATGCTGCTCTTTTAAGAAAACGAGCGGACGCTCAAAAGAAAATAAAATCGATTATGAAACGCGTTAGCAAGGAGACTATAAAGCCAGTTGGAAGATCCATAGGAAAACTGACTCATTCATCGCCGGGAGTTCTTTTCGATTATGTACTCATACAGATTCAACTTTTCGACAACCTTATAGGTGAGTGATTAACAACATTTAACTTTCGTACTTGTTTATTTTGAGTCGCTAATCGTCACACTCGTTGCAATTCGCAGGGCCC
This sequence comes from Amblyteles armatorius, assembly GCA_933228735.2. Lineage (NCBI taxonomy): Eukaryota > Metazoa > Arthropoda > Insecta > Hymenoptera > Ichneumonidae > Amblyteles > Amblyteles armatorius. The sequence continues at coordinate 21,783,972 of OW121688.1, forward strand.
GTCGTCGACTCTCTGAAATATCTGACAAATATATCGTACGATGTGCTTGGCTACTGTTTGGTGGAAGCTCTGGCAGGTGCCGACCGAGATAGATTCAAACACGACGGTACCAGTATATCACTGTGGTTACAGTCGCTTGCATCGTTTTGCGGTGCTATTTTCAAAAAGTATAATATCGAATTGACTGGCCTCCTTCAGTACGTAGCGAATCAGCTCAAAGCACAAAAAAGGTAGGTTTTGCCTTTTGGATGTGCTAGAGAAAAGAAGAAAAAGATAACACTAAGATACCACCGCAATCGCCACCGCCGCAACCGCCACCGCAGCCGCCGCCGCCGCTGCCGTTGCCCGATACTCAAAAACACTTGTCAGAGATATCTTCGTATTTTCCCATTCACCGACGATTATACATAGCGGTTAAAAAAAAAAGACACCCACGTAGAAGGGAATTGTTTTCGAATGAAAGTCTTCGTTGTCGTCTTTCGTTACATTACGAAACAACTTGCCCAACTTGGAGATTTGAAACGATGCAATAAGACTGCGACTATCGTACCACGTTGTTAATAATTGAACGATGCAGATGTCCTTAAAAAAACAAAACAAAAAAATATCAATGCCATGCAATGTTTTTGTGGAGAAATTATTGGCATACGCGCGGTCAAGGACTTGGAAAATTTGAGAGGAAACGGATCACGCATTGCGGCTGACGATCTAGAGTAAACATGGAAAACAAAAAACAAACAAATCTGGATATTTACTTGAGAGAATACACAGTAATTAACTTGAAATGAATTTTCACATTATATTTCCGCACTCGATGAATATGCTACAAGAAATAATCCAAGACAGAAAAAAAAAAAAGTCGGTGAGGGACGACAAGACACACGTAACTAGTGCACAAGCGTATAATTTCGAAATGTGAATGCGAATCGTATAGAGAATTCAATAACTTGATCTCAAAGTGAGATTGGTCCGCTCGTAAATTTCATCGGCGTGACGTGGAAAGTTAAATGGTCTGTTGATATAGTAGTAGATACATTATATGCGATCGATTGTACGAATCTTTCGTCTCAAGATCAACTTTTTATTTTCAGACTCTGCGGGTATCTTCCCAAAACGATTAAACTAATCCAAGTTCGAGTTGCGAAGAGAGGAAACTCGGTGAATTCGGAAGAATTAGGGACCTATGCGAGGGGATTTATAGAGTTTGTGATAAAGAAAGAAAGAAACAAAAAAAAAAAAAGAAAGAAATCGAGTCATCAGTAAAGTATCGATAGCTATTTCATGTCACCGAGTATCGCTTCTTGTTTTCCGCTTTTTCTCTTAGATTCCAAGTTCTCTTGACCCTTCGATTTGTCACGTTTCATCCGAATATCAGCCCGGTCTGCGATTCTGCCAAAATACCAAAATCGTACCATCTACGAACATCGCCCAAAGAAAAATATCCTGCCGCCTGCCTGTACTGATATACCTCAATCATCTTCGTTTCCAGCTTAGATTTGTTAATCCTCAAAGAAATAGTACAAAAAATGGCAGGCATCGAAGCCGCCGAGGAAATGACATCGGATCAATTGGACGCTATGGCCGGTGGGGATTTGTTGAAAAATGAAGTAAATACAAGACTTTGGCAATATCATCGTTTATTAGTTCAATAACAGATCCTTGACAAATGATTGTTATTGTTGTTGTTGTTGTTTTTAAGGCCGGTTACTTCAGCCAAGTACGCAATACAAAAAAGTCCTCTCAGCGATTGAAAGAGGCTCTGTCGGAGCACGATTTGGCTGTGGCACTCTGCTTACTGATGGCTCAGCAGAAACATTGCGTTGTTTACTGTGAGACAGACCAATCGCATCTGAAACTTGTCGGTGAGTTAATCATCGATCAGCTCTTGTTCGAATATCTTGTCTATATTACAAAAAAATATTCATATATTAATTCTATCGCAGGAAAGTTATACGATCAATGCCAAGACACGCTCGTTCAGTTCGGAACATTTTTGGGCTCCACGATGACGGTCGACGAATATGTGGAGAGACTACCGTCCATTCACTCAATGCTTCAGGACAATCACATACACTCGGACGTTGCATTTTTCCTCGCGCGGCCGATGTTTGCTCACGCTATCAATGTGAGACTGGCAGTAAACTTCAAACCGATAAATATATATATTCTTTTAAATCTATGAATCGGTGTATTTTAGATCAAGTACGATGCGCTTCGCAAAGCGGATCCGAATTACAAGAAGATGTCGACTGCTATGAAACAAGCTAAATACGCGGAAGCAGCGCAGTTCGTAATGGCACCGGTAGCACTGTCCGTTCGACCGCTCCATCCGTTGAAAGTCTGGGAAGACATATCTCCCCAATTTCTCGTAACCTTCTGGTCTCTGTCGATGTACGATCTCTTCGTTCCCGCCGAGAGTTATCAGAGAGAAATCAACAAGCTAAAGCAGCATGCATCGCAAGCCGCCGATTCCAAAGACATGGTAATAGTTTTGCCAACGTTGTCTTAACTTTTTTATTTCGTTTTTTTGATTTGTATATGATTACATAATTATTAGAACATGAGCAAAGGAAAGAAGGAACAAGAGCGTTACACAACGTTGATTGAGAAGCTTCAAGACGAGAAGAGGAAGCAGGAGGAACACGTAGAAAAAGTGTTTGCATATCTTAGACAAGAAAAAGATTCTTGGTTCTTGTCCAGAAGCGCAAAATCAGCAAAAAACGAGACTATAACACAATTTTTGCAGTTGTGCTTGTTTCCACGATGCACTTTCACAACTGTCGACGCGATGTATTGCGCCAAATTCGTGCACACCATTCATTCTCTGAAGACCGCGAATTTTTCGACTCTCCTTTGTTACGACCGAGTGAGTAGATATAAATCATTGTTATGAATTATATATATATATATATATATAAATTTTTTTTTTTACAAATAATCATTACTTTTCTCGTAGCTCTTTTGTGATATAACTTACTCCGTGACTTCGTGTACCGAGAACGAAGCGAATCGCTATGGTCGCTTCCTTTGTGCCATGCTGGAGACTGTTATGAGATGGCACTCGGAGAAGGCGATATTCGACAAGGAATGTAGTAACTATCCGGGCTTCGTCACCAAGTTTCGTGTCAGTAATCAATTTTCCGAGGCAAACGATATGGTGGGATTCGAGAATTACCGTCACGTCTGTCACAAGTGGCACTACAAAATTACAAAGGTATATTCTATCACTGCCAAGACACGACGCCATCGTATCCAATGTTGTATTAATAGTTTTTCTTTCCATCTCGTCTCATTTAGGCCATCGTGGTCTGTCTCGACTCTAAGGATTACGTTCAGATAAGAAACTCTCTGATCATACTGATAAAAATATTGCCGCACTTTCCGGTACTCGCGAAACTCTCACAAATTCTCGAGAGGAAAGTCGAAAAAGTTCGAGAAGAGGAGCGTGGACAGCGTCAGGATTTGTACACTCTCGCGTTGTCATACGGCGGTCAATTGAAAGCACGAGTCCCAAGTATGATTCGCGAATCGGATTTCCATCACGTAGGCGACAAGGCGGGTAAAGCTCAGGAAACCGCGGGTAACAGCGAGAATACGGAAAAAGTGAGCAACGGTATTGTCTCAAAGGAGGTATCCAATGGAGAAATCAAGGTGGAGAAAGAGGGCAAAGAAACGCGAGAAAAACGCAGCGTCTCTAATCAAGTTCACCAGTGAGTACAATCTTAATCAATACAATGTCAAGCGATACAACATGTTACGTAACAGTTTATTTCTTAGCGAAAGCACCGAGAAAACACGGAAAAAGGACGAACCCAAGGAGGGTCCGGAAGTAAAAGAGAAGCACGTAAAGAAAGAGGAGCCCAAGGAAGATGAGAGTGCGGATAAAAAGGACCGGAAGTATTACAAGGTATTGTAGTACGAGTACGAGTCATGAACAATTTGGCGTAAAATTGTCGACATTTTACTTATCAATCGTATTTCAGGAGGAACACTACTACAGCGGAGGAGTTGACAATTTAGATAGAGATTTGTCTAGTGTTTCGAATAGTAGCGCAAGTTCTGGGCCACCGCAAGACGGCCCCGAAAGAGGTACGGAAACGAAGAGAATTTTTTTTATTGTTTTTAATCTAACGCGTGATGCATCTTATCTTTCAGTAATGGAAAGCAAGAGGCGAAAGGTTGAGTGCATTCCTAAGGTACGAGAGTTACTTCCATTATGTGTTTAACGTTATATTGATGCATTAAGTATAATCGCACTAACTTGTGTATCCGCAGGAGGGGAGACGGACGGAAGTCGTCGCCGACAAGAAGGAGCGTTCGGCCAAAGCGAAGGTACGAGACGAACAGAAAGAATTGAGGAGGGAAAAGAAACTCGGCCGAAAGAGAGTAAGCACAGTACGAGAAGTCGCGTACAGTATAAGTCGACCGTTTAATCATTCTCGATTGCATTGTTGAACAGGATCGCACGGAAGAATCGGCCGTGGCGGCTGAGCAGAAACGGAGAAAAGACGACGACAGGGGTTGGTGACAGAAATATACACACAATTCTCTTTTTTTTTTTTTTTTTTTTTTAAACGTTTTCTGAATACTGATCGAAGCAATTATTTTTTTACTATACATCACACCGTGATTAAACACATAAAAGATTTGAATGAACGAACTATGATGTAGAATAAAACAATATCTATTTTCTGACTGCGTTATGTAACTGAGCACCCTTAACTCATGATTACCCTTGACGAAATTTAACACTGCAAATCAGCCAATTTATTATCCTATTCGATCGTCACACTTGGGTGGGCTTGCGTTCTTATGATCCTTCGATTTTTCAGCGAAGGGAACGCATCAGAACGGTGATATTCCGGAACACAGGGAGAAGCATCACTATAGTAAGGTTCGTATAAATTTTCATCACATCACATCAAGTCATATATCATATTGTCATAATAAAATCAAAGAAAAAAAACTGTTCAAGGGTCATTCAAATTCGTATCCTCGTTTACATTGTAACGTTTTTTGTTGTTGTTTTTTCTCAATATTAACATTTTTTTTTGTGCACGCACAATTAGAAACACGACTAATGCAAGTAATACGGCACTTGATGCACGTAGATCTATCATATATTGACACAGTTTTAAAGGATGAATGCTTCGAGCCCAGTAGAAATAATTTCTTTTCTTGATTGTCAATTATGAGTAACATTATTCCGTGGGCCGTTAGTTGATAAAAAAATTCGTCTATCTCGGTTTTGTTGGAAATATAAAGTGGAAAACAGTAGCAATCACGAGAGAAAGAGAATTTGAGTTACACTAAACAAGTACCGTCATGATTGTCGTAGAGTCTCTCCTGTGGAAATCCTAAAATATTGACCCGCACCGTGTTCTACTTGCAGGAAAAATCACCTTACACGAAGGAACGAACTCACGAACGGGAAGGACGCGAAGGCCGCGATAAACAATATCCTTTAATTATCTAATATGGTCGAGTTAAATTAATTCATAATTAATTTTTTTATTATCATGTAATTTCCTTAATCACAGAGTACCAGAAGAAGTTCGGATCCCAAACGAAGATGATGTAAAACGACGGACCGAGTTTGACTTACATTTTATATGATACGTTTGAATGTTGTATGTAATTAAAATAGAATTCAAAAATAATAAAGAACAATAGTGAATAAATTTCATAATAACTATTGCATCAAATTTTATACAATGAAACGTAAAGAAAAAAAGAAAAAGTGAATAATCTACCGACAGCGGTGGATGCGCGGTTGGCGCACGGCTCCGGTGGTCTCCAAGTCAATTAAGATCGTTCGCGGTCAGTGCTTGGATGGGTGCTTAGCCGTGCACGAGTTGGCGCATAGACCGTTGAGCGGGAGGCACTTTCTTCTGAAACTTTAGTGTTTCTGCACTTTAGCCAAGTGCAAAAATTGCGGAGGATCAGTTGAATATGGCAGTCTGTACCAGCACGGGTTTTCCGTATTTTCCCCGTGTCCACGGCAAATGCAGTACAGTGTAGCTAGCCAAGTCGGCTCTGGACGCACTGGAAGTTAGGTAGCTTAGCTGAGTGAGGGTAGGGAGTGCTAGGGGGGAATCGGGATGGGGTTCCGTACAAACCCAGAAGGGTGTACGGTGGAAAAATGGATCAAATATAAAACAAAAAAAATATTTAAAAATAGTAAATCTTCTCGACATACATTTTTCTCCTTATTCTACAAAGTTACACATCAGGTACGAGTGGAAAATATGTTTTGTAAAGACAGCTAAAGACTGGGGCTTTTAGAACTATTAGAAGCGTAAAACTCATGCAATAAAATATCAGTCATAAGGGTGAGGTTGTGATACAGTTAAAATAGCACTGATCGGCATTTCGACTTTCCTCCTCAAGACGTCTAAGCCGTAATTTCGCGTCATGCAATATATCCTCAGTCGAACTGGACTCGCTGAATAAATTGTTTCTTTTTGAAAATCTTATAACAGGCGCAGCAAGCTCCGCGGACGTTCTTTTCAGTAATTCAGCCTCTTCCAGCTGTCGCGTCAAGCTTACAACGCGTAAGGTTAATTCTTCTATTCTAGACTGTTGAACTTTAACGAGACTAGATAGTTCCATCCTTTCTCTATTAAGAGCCATATTCTTCGCAGTGAGAGCATTGGAATCCGTCTGGACTTGAATGTCGCGAGTCCCAAAATTTTTATCGTTTTCTCTCCCGGGCAATTCTTTCTTAACTTTTATCAGCTCGTCTTGAAGCTTTTTCAAATTGTATTCGAAACTTTTGTAGTTATCGCGTTCCTTCTGCAATCTGTGGATTGGAAAGAAACGTTTATTGACAAATTATTCCTGTTTCATCAAAGGAGATGTATCGATCATAAGTTACCGCTCTGCTTCCCGAGCAAGTAAATCTTCTTTCGTTGATAACTCGACTTGACGCCAATAAATACGTCGGTCAACCTCATCCTTTTCCTCGTCGATCTGCTTTTCTTTTAAATGGACAGTGTTCATCAAGACCTGCGATACAGTTACAGTACAACGATGCATACAATTAATAGAAAGTGTTTAATAAAATTACAGTCTTACTTGAGCTTTTGCCAATTTTTCATTAAGCACAGCCATTTGCTGTTCCATTTTGACAGCTTGCTGCTTTAATTCGCTCTCCTTCTCCCTCAACTGAGCACCAAAATTTTCTCTCTGTCGATACAATATTCTCTTAGCTACAGCCACTTTAGAGATCTCCAAGGAACAGCGATATTCAGAATTGGTCTGGGTTTGACAATTATGGAAATCGATGCTCTCCGCTTTGGTATTTACGAGAGATAGGCTTTTGAGTATGCACAGAAGCAACGGTACATCGTTGGTAGCATAATCCGATAGAATGGACAATCTCGCGGGATCATCCGGTTTTATTCCTAGAGTTTCCAACGTATGTTGTACATAATCGTTCTGCAATTTTTGCTTTACTCCTGACTCGGTGTCTCTGCCAGCCTGAGGCATGTGCTTGCAAAAGTTAACGAGCAGGGGAGCTTCACTGGCAAATACGGAGAGCGTGTAAGCGTAATTGTGATTCCACAGATATTCTGCGACGAGCATATCGTACACATATTGCCTAGCTGATGTAGGCCCAGCATAATCCTTGTTCAGAGTCGCGTCTTTGCTCTTCAAGGCGTTAACGAGATTTTGGCGGAGGTGTGTACGCACGCTGGATATTATACCGCACTTCTCGAACCTACCGTCGCAATAATAAATCGTATTTACCGCTTTTACGAGTATATCGACGAACGAATTTCCAACAAGCACATTTTTCATATTTCTGTAATCTTACCATGTATAAATCGTCGAATAATAATCACCATCCATTTTCAATTGCGACTATAAAACGCTAATTCTTTTTTCTATTATCTCGAAACCATTGGTGGGATCCCCGTCATAACTTTAGGTAACGTTATGATAATGATACGCCAACGCTACGGTAACCTCATGCTAGCAGCTCCAATGCAGTGGCAGTGGCACACGTTAATTCGATTAGTTCCCATAGGTACGAAGAGACGCATGCCGTCCATAGATGGCGATGGGAGGGATATCCGTCACATCTGTGCACCGCTTCAAACTCCATTTTGCGGCATGGCTGCCCCGCGCGTCTAAAGTAAAAGTGCTATCCCCTTCTCATTTTCCGCTTTAAAAATGGCTGGTGTTGCACGGAAAAAAATGCACAAGATTAGGTCCTGCCGGAAGTTCCGGAGGCGTTTTATCGCCTTGGAATTTTTTGCCGAAATTTTTATTTGTTTTTTCAAATTGATGACATTTTGAGCTTTGATGGTTTTTTAAACGGAGCGACGACAACGATGACAACGAATACAAAGGATTTAAAAAAGAAAAAAAAATTAAACGGCAGCGACGGCAGCGACGGCAGCGACGGCAGCGCCCACAGCGTCGGCAGCGCCCACAGCGTCGGCAGCGCCCACAGCGTCGGCAGCGCCCTCAGCGTCGGCAGCGCCCTCAGCGTCGGCAGCGCCCACAGCGTCGGCAGCGCCCACAGCTCCGACAGCGCCCACAGCTCCGACAGCGCCCACAGCTCCGACAGCGCCCACAGCTCCGACAGCGCCCAGAGCTCCGACAGCGCCCACAGCTCCGACAGCGCCCACAGCTCCGACAGCGCCCACAGCTCCGACAGCGCCCACAGCTCCGACAGCGCCCACAGCTCCGACAGCGCCCACAGCTCCGACAGCGCCCACAGCGCCCACAGCGCCGACAGCGCCCACAGCGCCGACAGCGCCCACAGCTCCGACAGCGCCCACAGCTCCGACAGCGCCCACAGCGCCGACAGCGACGACAGCGCCGACAGCGACGACAGCGCCGACAGCGACGACAGCGAAGGCAGCGAAGACAGCGGTGACAACCGCCGCAACCTTTGAACTGCTTCCCCTCACGCAAGCCCACCGTTTTTTTTTTTTTTTTTTTTTTTTTTTTTTTTTTTTTTTTTTTTTTTTTTTTTTTTTTTTTTTTTTTTTTTTTTTTTTTTTTTTTTTTTTTTTTTTTTTTTTTTTTTTTTTTTTTTTTTTTTTTTTTTTTTTTTTTTTTTTTTTTTTTTTTTTTTTTTTTTTTTTTTTTTTTTTTTTTTTTTTTTTTTTTTTTTTTTTTTTTTTTTTTTTTTTTTTTTTTTTTTTTTTTTTTTTTTTTTTTTTTTTTTTTTTTTTTTTTTTTTTTTTTTTTTTTTTTTTTTTTTTTTTTTTTTTTTTTTTTTTTTTTTTTTTTTTTTTTTTTTTTTTTTTTTTTTTTTTTTTTTTTTTTTTTTTTTTTTTTTTTTTTTTTTTTTTTTTTTTTTTTTTTTTTTTTTTTTTTTTTTTTTTTTTTTT